>JAPDNY010000002.1:295756835-296216835 GCA_029375565.1 Gekko gecko
ACTCAGAGCTCGACCAGGGCTGGTGAGGAAAGGCGCTGCTCCCTGCCCGCGGATCCATCCCCTGTCATGGCTGAAGTTTGCTTCCCGGATCATCTCCGTCACACACCGGATTCTGGGACGGCTCCTAAATCACCACCCCGGCCGCTGCTCGGCTTTGAGTCAGACCAGAAACCAGCGGGGGGGGAGTCGAGACACCAGAGGAGCCTTCGCTCTTGGGCGCGGTGCCGTATATCTGTGGGGCTTCCGATGCACAGCCTGACCCTGCGCGTCCGAGGTCTTGAGTTCTAGATTAAACAGTGGAGCTGCGAGCCAGCCTCTTCCCGTGCGTCACTCAGGTGCGGTGCTCCTGGCCTAGGTGGTGCTCCATGCACGGGCGGATGTCAGAACGGACATGAGTCCTCTTTAAGTTTGGGCCCCGTTCTGACCAATTTTAGGGTCCTCTGGGGAGGGGGAAGATGGTGGGTATCTGTCAGTTACTCAGTGTCCATTGTGAACTGAGGCAGATCACAAGAGGGAGGGCAGGAAGGGCTACCTCAGTGCTTAGATCTCGTGGCCCTTTCTTACACGCCCAGGGAAATGCCGCTCGCCACTTTGGGGTCAGGAGGCAATTTTCCTCCAGGCCGGTTTGGCTGGAGATCCTGGAGGTTTTTTGTCATCTTCTGGGCGTGGAACAGGGGTCACTGCGGGTGTGGAGGGGGAGGCAGGGGTCTTTTGGGGGGGAGCCCACCGGAGCGCAGCTATTATGCTTTTTTTCCCACCATAGAGAACAATGGAGGGAATAGGGGCAACCTGTTTGGGGGGCCATAGAATTGGACCCCCTGGTCCAATGATCTTAAAACTTGGTGGGTATCTTGGGGAGAGGCTCCATCAACTACCCTGTGAGTTTTGAGCCTCTCCCTCAAACCCCCTCCCCTCCAGCCACCAGAATATACCCTATGTTTTAACCATTAACTTCAATGGCCCATAGGATATACTAGGGCCGAATTGCCCCCGAATTTCTTTCATTCCCTCCTTTCCTTCTCTCTTTTTCCTCTTTTCCTCCTTCTTCTCTTCTCTCTTTCTTTCCCACCTTCTTCTCCTCTCTTTTTTTCTCCTTTCCCTGTTTCCCTCCTTCTTCCCTCTCTTTCTTTCCCTCTTTCCTTCCTTCTTTCCTTCTCTCTACTCACTCTCTCTCCTTCCCTCTTTCCTCCTTCTGTGGCCCAACTCTCATGAGAAGGAGTTTAAACTTTAAACCCCTTCTCTCTTAGCTCCCCAACCCAGACCAGCTGGGGAAGGGAAGGGGAGGCTTTTGAAGATGCCTCCCCCTTTTGCTTCCCCTTCTGACATCACTTCCAGTGATGCCAGGGGGTGTGGCATATTCTAATAGCATAATAGCTCATTAGCATACCATATGCTAATGAGCTCCTGTTTTTCTACGAAAAGACCCCTGGGGGGAGGTATTTGTGAATTTCCTGCTTCGTGCAGGGGGTTGGACTAGATGACCCTGGAGGTCCCTTCCAACTCCATGATTCTATGATTCTTGTTGTGTTAGCGGCATCTGTCCATATACAGGGGCTGAACTGCCAGCCTTGTGGATCCCAGTCCCTTCCCATTCGGTCCCCTGTGACTTCCGCTGGCGCCCCGGGAGGAATCAGCCCTTCTAAATGCACATTTCTTCAGATATAGCTAGAATGGGAGTCCATCTGTCCTTCTATCTTGGAGAGCAGAGTGATTTCAGACGCCGAATGACATTAGCAGGGAAGTGACCATGGCAGGTGAATGGCAATAGCAGGCGTGATTGGATTAGGTGTGATATGCAGAAGAGTAGTCGGCATGGAGAAATCCGCATTAGTAATGAGACAGGAATCCTAGGTCTCGATTCAGTCCGGGAGGGTGCCTTGTCTTTTGCTTCAGTATCAGTCGCAATCCAGCAGTCTCTCTTTCATATCTCCCTTTGAAATTGCTTGGTAAGAGAAATGCTACTCTTAGCAACTGAATGTCCCAGAAAGTTAAAATTTCCCCCCACTGGTTTTTGAGTGTTGTGGTCTCTAATGTCAGACTTAGGTGCATGAATTCTTTGCCGTAGGGACTGGCCCGTTTGTCCAGTGTACAGGCTGAAAGGGCACTGCTGACACGTGATGACGTAACTCACATTAGAGGATGTGCAGGAGTAGGAACCAGAGATGTCTGGCTGATGTTGCCGGGTCCACGGGTGAAATTGCAAGGATCTATATGAGGTACAGAAATACAAAGACATAGAGGGGATGAAACAAAGCTGGGTGTGATTGCTAATTCTTAAGAAGACAGAGTCAGGATTCAAAATGATCTAGATAGGCTGGAACAGTGGGCTGAGGCAAATAAAATGAATTTCAATAGAGGTAAGTGCAAAGTCCTACACCTGGGTGCAAAAAATCAAAGGGACAGATATAGAATGGGAGGGACTTGGCTTGACAGCAGCACATGTGAAAGGGATCTGGGTGTTCTGGTTGATCACAAGCTCAACATGAGCCTGCAGTGCGATGTGGTTGTGAAGAAAGCTAATGCAATCTTAGGATGCATTAACAGAAGCGTCGTGTCCAGATCACGGGAGATGGTAGTTCCGCTCTATTCTGCTATGGTCAGGCCTCACCTGGAGTCCTGTGTCCCGTTTTGGGCACCACATTTTAGGAAGGATGTCGACAAGCTCGAGCGTGTCCAGAAGAGGGCAACCAGGATGGTGAGAGGGTTTGAATCCAAGTCTTATGAGGAAAGGCTGGAAGAGTTGGATCTGTTTAGCCTGGGAAAGAGAAGGCTTAGAGGGGACATGATTGCAGTCTTCAAATATTTGAAGAGCTGTCATGTAGAAGATGGAGCAGATCTATTCTCTCTTGCTCCGGATTGCAAGACTAGATCTATTGGGTGGAAATTACAAGGGAGTCGATACCAGCTAGATATCAGGAGAATCTGTAAGAGTGGCTGAGCAGTGGAACAGTCTGCCTCGGGAGGTGGTGGATGCTCCTTCTCTGGATGTTTTCAAGTGGAGGCTGGACGACCATCTTTCAGGTATGTTGTAGGGCTATCTCTCGGCTATGCTCCTGCAGAGTGCAGGGGGTTGGACTAGATGACCTGCAAGGTCCCTTCCAACTCTAACATTCTATGATTCTATGAAAACGCAAGGGTAGACCATCAACAAATCCACAGATTCCATTTGAGACATGAGCTGGGCCTAGATTATTGTGGAAATCAGGTTCCATTTTTCAGCCGTGTCACTGAGGAAGAATGCTTTGAAACGTCTGGCCTACCTAGGAAGGACGTTTGTTGGCTGCAGAAGTTTCTCTGTGCTATGGGACATCCTCTGCCTTGTTTGTGGACTTTGAGTTCTTTTGGACACTATTATACTGAAAGGATTTAGAGGAGTCTCGTTGGATTCTTTTTCTATTATTGAACTGTTACACCTTTTATTGTCAATTTTTTTGTATTGCGTCTTGTGTTTTTGAATCGTGACCACCAATTCTACTTTATTAACTGATTTACTGTACTTGTGTTGCAGTAGAATGATGTCTACTGGTAATTTGTGAAATCTGTGAATTTTTTGATGGCCTATCCTTGCGTTTTGTATTTCTGTATGTCATATACGCTCGGGGGTCCCTATGGTTTGGCATGATCTATGTGAGAGCCAGGTTGGCCTCTTGGTTTCTTGCAGGCCTTGGTGCCAGAGAGTTCATCTCACTATCAGGTAGTTTATCATTGCGGGTGATAAACTCGTTGGTGATGAAGTTGTTTCAGGTTAGCAGCGCAAAAAGAGGACCTGTATGCAACTAAGCATTTAGGTGTGAATTAATTATACCTTTGGGTGAATCTTCAAGGCGGCAGTGAAATAACAAGCTACAAATAGGGTAACAGGGTTGTCTTTGCCAGAGAGCAAATATAATAAATGGTAATCTCGTGAACATACTGAGAAATCTGAAATCAATGGAGAAATAAAAAGAAGGTCTTCTGGAAGAATATAACTCACAGCTGAACCAAAACGGGTGTTTCCGTCTTCTTCGCATTTCCAGTTGGTATTCCTGAGAACCTGCCGAATGAGGCATGAAAGGGTAAGGCCCAGAAGAAAAGCCGTTGAAAGGTTGGAATAGTTAAGAATTTCAAATAATCTGGAAGCACTGGGAAAGACGGGGGAGGCTCCGTCCCCCAGCAGAGGCTAGATGGCCATCTGGCAGCCATGCTGCTTCTGTCAACTTGGGCAGATTGTGAGAGGGAGGGCAGGAAGGGTTGCCTCAGTGCTTGGTTCTCGTTGCCCTTTCTTACGCGCCCAGGGAAATGCCAATCGTCACTTTGGGGATCAGGAAGCCGTTTTTCTTCAGGCCGGGGCTCCTGGAGGTTTTTTGACATCTTCTGGGCATGGAACAGGGATCACTGCAGGCCCGTAGCTCTGGGGGGCATCTCGGGGCTGGGCCCCCTGACTTGCTAGCAAGGCCCCCTGACTTTCCATCCAGCCCAGGGTCTCACAGCCTTCTCCCCGTGGATTAAATTGATTAGCCTGTGCCCCCTGAGAGATTTAAATGCCCCCCTGACTTTAAAAATCCTGGCTACGGGCCTGGATCACTGGGTGTGTGTGTGTGGGGGGAGGTATTTGTGAATTCCCTCCCTTGTGCAGGGGGTTGGACTCGAGGTGACCACGGGGATCCCTTCCAACGCGATGGTTCTGAGCCAAGCCCAAAGCATGTGAGAGCTTTCGCTCCTGTGTGCCTTGCAGGATGTGTACGGGTTTCCAGGTGCTTGGGCCGCCAGGCTAGTGAGTGGGAAGCGCGGGGAAACCTGATGTTAGTATAGTTCTGCCTCTGCCCCCACCAGGCCTGCCTGCTTCAGCCCCAAATCCTTGCTCTCAGCACCAGATGGCTCGCCTCCCAAGGTGCATCCAGAGAGGGTTGCGGTTGACGGCATTTGTGCACGCATATCCGTCCTGTGCGGAGGCAAGAGAAGACGAGCATCGTGACCAGCCTGAACTTCCTGTGAAAACAAGAAGTACCGTCGCGTCTCTGGATGCAGAGTACTGTAGCCACTCTACGGCTTGGCAGTTCTGTGGTGCGTGCCCTATGCGCTTTGGATTGGAAGCTGGCGGAGAACCAGTTCAGTCGAGGCTGGCTTCCAGACAGAACGTTTTGTCCGCCTTGGCTTCCGACCTGTAGCATTTTTAGATTGCGGGAGCATCCGCGTGACATGTCATAATCACCCTTTCCCCATCCTCCGTACGCGCTCTCCCAAACTGGTCCTGCTCTGATCTCTTTTGGAAACATTGCAGCCCAGTTGCGCTGGCATGCTGCTTGGACGGAAAGGTGTGCATTTGTCTTGCACAACAGGGGCCCACCTGCTATGGAATCGTTTCCCTCTCACAGCCACAAGAGAGAGAAGCCAGTGTTGGCTCAGGTCAGTGGCCCCTCCAGTCCAACACTCTGTGTCACACAGTGGCCAAAAATATCAGGTGCCCTCGGGAGGTCCAGCAGGACACCAGAAGCCCTCCCACTGTTGCCCCCCCCAAGCACCAAAAAGACAGAGCATCCTGCCAGACTGAGAGTTCCTCTCTATACCTTGTGGCTAATAGCCCCTGCTGGACCTCTGCTCCATAGAAGAACATAAGAGAAGCCAATGTTGGATCAGGCCACTGGCCCATCCAGTCCAACATTCAGTGGCCAAAAATACCAGGTGCCATCAGGAGGTCCAGCAGTGGGGCCAGGACACCAGAAGCCCTCCCATTGCTGCCCCCACAGCACCAAGGATAGAGTGCATCACCTGCCCCAGACTGAGAGTTCCTCTCTATACCTTGTGGCTAATAGCCCCTGATGGACCTTTGCTCCATATGTTTATCCAGTTCCCTCTTATAAGAACATATGAGAAGCCAATGTTGGATCAGGCCAATGGCCCATCCAGTCCAACACTCTGTGTCACACAGTGGCCAGAAAAACCAGGTGCCCTCAGGAGGTCCCCCAGTGGGGCCAGGACACTAGAAGCCCCTCCCACTGTTGATAAAACAAGAGCCTGACATTCGGCAGAGTATCAAATAGGAAGAGACCTGCAGAGGTGCTAAATCAGATGGAAAATAACCTTATGGATTCACTCGTTGCAGAGAAACAGTGGAGAAATGCCCCCCTCCCAGGGTCTCTTGCCTACTCTGCAGTTCCCCAAATGTCCCTGACGGCCACACACCCCATTCCCAGGGAGCCCAAAGGGTGCTTTGGCCATCATTTTACCTTTTGTGCCATTGAAGGGCTTGGTGAAGAAAACTGTAATTGTTCTAGTGCTATAGCAATTACTGATCTTTTTTCATGCATATGTGTGTGCATGAGTGCGCATCTGAGTGTGTGCGCACCCGGAAGTCACAGTGACCTCTGGTGGCTGACCTCTACTGGGGTCCTGGAGGACATTCAGAGAGGGGGCTGAACAAAGCCTGCCCCCGCCTCCCAACTGCTGGTATTCCAAGGAGGTCTCCCATCCGGGGACTTGCCAGAGGTGACCCTGCTTAGCTTCTGAGATCTCACGAGATCGGGCTTGGCTGGGCTATACCCAGGTCAGGGCACCATTACTGATCTTCTTAAAAAGCTCTCCGGCGGCTGGGGAGAATGCAGGGGAAATGGCGATCGCGGGAACAAAATGCACAGAAGGCTGTGATGCGGAAGCTGCGCTGCTGGGGCGTATGCCTCCCCCTTCATGGCGGTGATGAGTGCAAAACAGAGAATCTTTGCCTGGTGTGTGCGTACATCTCGAACGGTCTCGTGCTTCGGGAAGGAGGCAACTCACCGCATGGCCCCCTTTTCATTATTCGTCAGCCTGAAAGACAACCTACAAAGTGTCACGCCTTAAATAGAGGGGGGGGGGTATGTTTTGCTTTTTTTGTGCCGTCCAGTTGCCGTCAAGACTCAGAGCGACCCGGGAGGGTTTCCGAGGCAAGAGGCGTTCAGAGGTGGTTTTTGCCACTGCCTCCTTCCGCATCACAGCCCTTGGTCTGTCCGAGGAAGGGAGCCGTGACTCCCAAACGCTCCTCCCCTGCCACAAAATGTGTTAGTCTTGGAGGTGCCACTGGACTCTTTTCTCTTTTCTACTGCGACAGACAAACACAGCCCCCCCGTCTCGATCTATCACAACCCTGGTATTCCTCGGAGGCCTCCCATCCACGTGCTACCTGCCTTCGCTTCCCGAGATCTGACGCCACCAGGAGAGAGATTTACGGGGTCGGTTATAAAGGAAACGCAGGACACTGGGCAGACGGTTTCCGAACGGGAACTGACTTCGGTTTACACCCTTTCAAGTCTCCCACCAAATACGGCTTTGATGGTAGCCAGCAATTTTTTTCTTTTTGGAAAGAAGAATAACCGAGTCCCATTTAAAACCATTTTACCAGATCCAGGTGCATTTGTGATGTTGGTGGTGGTGATGGGCCCCCCCGGTTCCTCCCATTCGGACAAACGGACAAGCGCTTTTCAAACGTATTTTATTTTTATTTTTTTTTAAAAAAAAGCCTTCATCCTCTACCTTTTTTTTTTTTTAAATATGGTTTAGAAAAAAATATCCCCGACAAGAAGAGACTCTTCTCCCCCCCCTTCGGCAGGAATGTCCTCTCCTCCCCCAAATCGTTGTGTGAAATAGCAGAACTCACTGGTAAACAGCTGGCGGATTTGTACAGCAGCAGAGTGAACCTTTCTCTCTCTCTCTCTTTCCCTCTCTCTCTCTTTTAATTTTTTTTTTAAATATATATAGAATATTCTGATTCTATCCATAATTATCTACAATATTGAATGAAAATAAGCCGAGACGGAGAGGGTTCTCCTTTGCCCCGTTTCCCTTTCCTCGAAAATTAAACACTTAAAAGATTTTGGATTTTAATTTTTTTCTCCTTCTCCTTTCGACACTTCTTCTTTCGAATTTGTCGTAGTTTTCTCCCCCCCTCCTCCATTTTGTCGTGTGTGTGTTTTTTTTCTCGGAAAGAAAAGATGGCGACAAAAGAGCTTTACAGATGGGCTTGGCGTTTGCCCTTCCGAGGAAGGGATGGCTTTTCTGATCGTGCTGCAGCTGGTATTTTCGAGCAGGTTTGCCCACGGAGAACCCAGAGCGTGTCCCGTGGCTGGGAAATACTGGGGCCCCTTAGCCTTGGTTTGATATGCGGGGGACGCCGAGGCTGCAGGGTTGGGCGTGTCACGGTTGAGTCCGTTCTGCGGCCTGGGGACAAATCTCCTGGCCTGGGACGGCACCCATCTGTCCTGCCCGCCCCCCTTCAGTTCTAAGCACTAAGCCCTGCTCCCTTCTGAGTACACGGGACAGATCCGTGGAAGAGTTCTTTGGTGGCCTCTTCATGTGTGCGTTCCTGAGTGCTGGGGCTCTGGAAAGCGTCTCCCAAGGCTTCGGCCTCGACGAAGCCCAGGCTACCCAACACTCCTGGCCACGGTGAGGCCTCCACCTCTCCTGCCCCGCTTCCTTTCAGCTCCCGGCCACAGGCACGCGGGGACTTCTTGCAGGTTCTTCCTGCTGGGAACCTGGTGCCCTGTTGTGTTTGGAGTGGGTTGGGGAGGGGAACAAACGGGGTTAGTCTGTGGAGGGGAGGATGCGTTTTCGTGAGGCAGGAAACTCAGCCGTTCTCTCTCCCTCTTGACTTTCTCCTACGCCTTAGATGGCTAATTCTCAAAATAGCAGGGCTTTATTAGGAGAGTTGTCATAACGTGGGAGACAGTGGACTGGGGAGTCCTGAGTTCAGATCTTTGCTCAGCCTCGCTGGCATTCTCGTCCCGGTCAAGCCTAGCTCACAGGGTCGCCACCTAGGGGTTATCCTGTGCTCCTTGAAGGAAGGGTGGGATATATAAATAAATTAAATGTTATCTTCTGGTGCCTCTCTTGCCCTCTGCCCCCCCAGAGAAGCGATCTGACCGCTATAGTTCGTACGCTACAAATAAAGCATCACGGAGAGTTTTGTAATCTCTGAAGTCCTTCCCCCATTTTGGTGCATGAGGCGGAAAATACAAATGACGCCCGCTCCCTTCCTGTGAACTGACACAGGGCACAATCCAGTGTGACCCTTTCATGAGCCAGTTTAGCTAAATGTGGGTGGGAGGCAGACTGCACAAAAGCAGGGTTATGCCTTGCTCATCTTGATTGAGGCCTGTGCAGGAGAAATCCCTGGTGGATCAGGCCCCGTGAGCCAGACCTGCCTCGCTTGATGCTCCTAACAATGCCTTAAAGGGTATCTCTGAGGGGGCTGTTTTGTCTTGACTCATGGGAAAGCTGTAGGGTTTCCAAGTATAGGTTGGGAATCTCTTGGAGATTTGAAGGCGGTGGCCGGGGAGGGGGGAGGAACCTCCGTGGGCTATAATGCCATGGAGACCACCTTCCAAAACAGCCGTATCCCCTGCAGGGTGGGGGGAACGGGACTGATCTCTCGTTTGGAGATCAGTTGTAATTCTGGGCGGTCTCAAGGCCCCACCTGGAGGTTGGCAACCCAAGCA
The DNA here is from genome assembly GCA_029375565.1 of Gekko gecko. Lineage (NCBI taxonomy): Eukaryota > Metazoa > Chordata > Lepidosauria > Squamata > Gekkonidae > Gekko > Gekko gecko. The sequence goes on from JAPDNY010000002.1 coordinate 295,766,282, forward strand.
AAGCCACTGCTGCCACCAAGTCACATCCTGCATCTTCCCTGATGGTGGATGTTTCTTAAGCTGAAATATTTTTAAATTTTCAGCTGGAATATTAACGTGGTGGCCAGGATGGGGGGAGAGAAAACTGTGCAGAAGGTACCGGGTGACAACGAGACACGGGGACGAATCTCCCTTCAAAGGTGACGGCTTCGCTCCGAGCCAAGAAGCCTGGCCAGGAGTCAGTGTGTTCCTTCAGCAGGCAGCCTAGAGTCCTCCCAGACTGAGCAAAAGAAACGGGTCAAGAGGCGTGGGGGAAATAAGTGAACCCCAGGATGTGGCTGAATCGAAATCTACCTTAGATTGAGCGGATGGCAGGAGGGACGATTCCTAACTACTGGATTTCGGCCTCTGGAAAACGTGGTTGATACAGAAGCTGCCTTCATGTTTCACTGTGTTTCCCCGTAGTCTTGAGGGCTAGAAACCTACCGCTTGGTTTTGGGAATGACAAGTGGCTTTTCAGCCAGGTTCTGTATGGCACCGTACAGACTAGACGGCTTCTCGGCTGTAACGTAGGAACCTGATTATCTGATGATTTGGGAATGGAGTCGCTTTCTTGTCCCCTAGGTGTAAACGAAAAGTGCCGACTTTATCCCTACCACCACCCCAGCATTCTCCCTCGCTCTGCGATTTCTAGGAAGCTGGTTAAAATTACCAGGTATAGGAAGCATTTGGATTGCGAGCTCCTCAGGGCTGGGGGGGGGCAGTGCCCCCTCTACCTGGGCCCCCATTTTTTGCTCCCTATTTCTGGACAATTGCCTGAAAAGACCGCTGCAGCCGGACCCTAATGTCAGTCAGTCAGTATCTAAGGGGTCCGTGCAGGGCTTTAATCTCTTGGTTACTCAGCAATTACTCAGTCCATTCTCTCTCCCGATCGGAAATCGTCCCTTTCCTGGCAAACCTTGGTATAAATACAAGCTACAGCAAGCAATGGTTTGTTTGTTTTTTTAAAAAAGCAAAAACAAAATTGCCCCCAGACCGAAATCCCATTAGGGGAGGTGGGGTAAGGAGAAAAAGGGGGGTTGATAACAGGCATGCGTATGGTCAGAAGGTCCGTTAATACATCTGTCAGTTGGTATCATATATATATATTTAGGATAATAGATGTCTAGATTATTCCTCTTTTTTTCCTCTTTTTTTTTCTTTTTTTCCTGGTGCAAATATAGTTCCTTTTTTAAACTTTGGAAAGAAAACAAAACCAAACCAAAAAAGAAACCCAAATGAAAAGAGGTCCCCAGAAATAAATCGAAGCGACCCCCAAACGGGGGGGATCCGGGTGGGTTCAGTGGCTGTGTTTCGTGTCCAAAGAGAAACAAAGAACAGACTAGAGAAAATGGGTGGTTTTTCCTGTACACCCTCCAGGACTCAGCCCACCCCACTCGCGGGTGACTCTGAAGACACCTTATCTTGCCCCCCCTCCACAGTATGCTCTCTCTCGCTTTCCGTTGTGTCTTCCTCAGTTCGCCTGAGCCAACCTGGTCCATTTCCACCCCGCCGAGAGGGGAGGGAAACAAAATCTCCAGCGGCAAGAGGAGAAACTTCCCGTCTCCTACTTGCTTTCCTTCCCGACTCATCGCTCGGCTAGTCCTGAACTCCAAGGAAGGCCCTTGGACGCCCCTGATGTGGTGCACAAAGTCATTTCGACCGGTCGCGTGGCCGGGGTAGTGTTAAAGGGATGTTTCCATGCTGTGGAGCGGGCTAACCGGGCTGGACGAGGAGGTAGGTGTCTTGCTGGCATCGGTGCTCAGGTAGATGCCGCTGTCAATGGCGTTGTTGTTCTTGTTGGGTGATGGCGGGGGGCTGGCCCGGAACCGCCGTCTCGGGGGGGCCTCGCTCTCCTCCACGTCCGTATCGTCGATGAGGGGGATGTTATGGATGTAGTCGTTGATCAAGAACTCGGGCGTCGTCATGAAGTTATGGATGGAGGTCTTCGTGTCCGGCTTCTCCAGCCCTTCGTAGAGGGAGCTACGGAACGCTTTCACTACGCGGATCTGCAGGGGAGGCCGAGAGGAAGGAGAAGAGAAGGGGGATGAGAGCGGGCTCGTGGTGGCCGAAGCCGTTGCTGAGCCATAGATGCGGGGGCCTGCGAGCTCTTCCTCCTCAGCCATCCTGGGTCACTCAAGACTGAGGAGTTGGGAGAGGAGGACTCGGAGGCCCGACCACCCAACCTCCCCTTTGCTGCAGCCCGCTAGACGTAAGGCACAGCAGGCCAAATGTTGGGAGTGGCTCTCTGGGGAATCTGGTCTCTCCCGTGTGTAAAGTCCCTAGCCCTAATTAAAGGCACATCTATTCGTAATTGGCTTTATACTGCTTTAACTGTCATGGCTTCCACCCAAAGAATCCTGGGAAACGCAGCTCCGGTGGGATTGCTCAGTACCCCGCCAGAGACATCTAGGTCCCCTCTTTGAGTACTACAGTTCCCAGAATCCCCTGGGCAGAATGACTATTAAATCAGTATAAACCCGTGGTGTCGACATAAAGAGCTTTTGATGGAGGTGGTACCAGGGACCGTTCCTGGATTTCATCCCTGCAGATCTGGCATGCTGCTTCTAAGCTAGATTCCTGTCCATTTTTCAAGGCTTACAAAGGGAACCGTTCAAATTCAGGCTTGTGAAACAGCTAAGCGGGTTCTTCATGCTTCCCTTCTCTTGTTTAGAGTTTCCAATTCTGACAACACAGCACCTCTCCCCATTGTAGGATTGCCAGCTCTGGGTTGGGAAATACCTGGAGATTTGGTGGGTGGAGCCTGGGGAAGAGGAAGTTTGAGGTGGGGTGGGACCTCACCAGGGTACAATGCCACAGAGTCCACCCTCCAAGGCAGCCATTTTCTCGAGAGGGGGACTGGTCTTGGTCACCTGGTGATCAATTGGAATAGCAGGAGATCTCTAGGTGCTACCTGGAGATTCCAAAAACGGGAGATCACGGGAGAAAGTGGAAATTCAACAACAACATCCATGACCAAAAATAATGAAAACCTCGGGTTCTGTTATTAGAGAGTCAACAGGGAACGTTTCCTTCAAGAGTTGATAAGTAGTAATTGGTAAGAATTGTGATTGCTACATGCTCAGATAAAGCAAATATTGTGAAACGGATTTGTTTACATTGCGCAGCATTCGTTAGTGTGAGAGCGACGATAGAAGGGCATTTTCTACAGAATTACTACAGTCAATGATTTTGCAACATATCTTTATTGATCCTTCATTATTTTTGTCACGGATGCCGTTGTCAGATTCCTGCTACCTGTAGATTGGCAACCCTCCCCCCTCGGCTACGGCATTCGAAAGCCAAAGGCTCAGACCTATGAGGGTTGCCAACGCTGGGCTGGGGAATTCCTGGAGAGCGTGATTTAGGGTTGGAGCTTGGGGCGGGCAGGGTTTGGAGAGGGAAGTACATCAGCGGGCTATAATGCCACAGAGCCCACCCTCCAGAGCAGCTATTTCCTCCAGGGGAACTGGGGTCTGGAGAGCGGCTGTAATTTTGGAAGGTCTTCAAGGCAATCCTAGTGGAGAAGCAAGTCTGTGTTGAGAGTTGGACCTCCTGCCGAGCTGAGCAAAACCACAGTGCTTTTGATTGGCAAGAGGAACGGCCTCTCTTTCCCCCAAGCCTGACTCTGAATGGGATGCTCTGAACCATTCCTGCTGGACACTGGGTTTTTTTGGTGGGTGGGTGGGGAAGGGCTAAAGGAGCCCTCCTCAGCCATGGAGGAGGAAATGAGAAAGAAGAACGAGAAGGCCAGTCAAGGGACAGGATGAAAAGGGGTGAACGGTTCAAAGGGGTGGGTTGGGGGTGAGGGTTGGTGGTGATGCCGCGGGTTCTAGGTGGCGGAAAACGCTGGGGGTTTCTGCCGAGTGGCAGGCTGCAGAAGTGGAAATGTGTTTAAAGAAAAGGAGAGAATGGCAAAGAGGTGGGATTTCCCCCCTCGTGTGTGTGCTTATTTCCTCTGTAACAAAGATCCTGAGTTTTTGGAGGTTTTTTAAAACGGAATTTTGAGGAACATCCTTTTTTTAAAAAAATGCCAGCCCTTCCATGCTTTCCTACTCTTTTCTCTCCCACCCATCTTGCTGAGCCTTTGGCCTCAGGGCTGTGAACACAAATTTATGCAGGCCTTTTAAATTCGTCTGAGTTCCTCCCAGTCAGGGTCGGCAGGTACACCCTGGTCACCAACAGGGGCTGTGTGTGTGTGTGTGTGTGTGTGTGTGTGTAGGGTGGCCAGATCCAAGTTGGAAAACTCCTGGAGATCTGGGGGTGGAGCCTGGGGAGGACGGGGCCCTTGGTGGGGTACAAGGCCAGAGAGTCCCCCCTCCAGAGCACCCATTTTTTCCAGGGGAATCGATCTCTGTAGTCTGGAGATGAGCTGTGAATTCCGGGGGATCTCCAGGTCCCACCTGGAGGTCCCGGTTGACTCGCTGCTTAGAACACGATAGCAGCTCACTCAATACACGGTGACCAGGGAAACAGATGGCTATTTTGCGGCTTCAAAACATAGTTTTAAATATCTGCAGAGTCGTTCAAGGAAGATTTGGGGGACTTGGTTCAAAGTCAATGTGCCCTGATCTCATGAGGCTAAGCAGAGTCAGCCCTGGTCAGCATTTGGATGGGAGACCACATGGGAGTACCAGGGTCATGATGTAGAGGCAGGCAATGCAGGCCCATAGCTATGGTGGGGTTTTGGGGGCTCTGCCCCCTTTCTTAAAGGCCCAGCCCCACAAGAATTTCTCCTGAAAAGGCTTTTTCCAGTCATTCTAAAACATTTTTTAAGGCTCCTTTAAGCAGAGCGGGATGCTGTAATTGACTAATTCCCACACTGAACAAGGAGGTTGGAGTAGGTGACCTCTAGGATCCCTTCTAACTCTGTGTCAAGAAACAAATCTCCTTGAAGAGAGTTTTTCTGCCTAAGTGTTAGCTTTCTTGACTATAGAAGTCATTTCCCCCACCTGCTGGCTTGTTCTCAGAATTGTTACTTAGGCTAGAAGAAGTGATTAACTTAGGAGCAGCTGAGCACTGTCATCTGACCTGGCTGACAGCTTGCAATTTAGAGATCTATCCTGGTCCCAGCTTTCTATTGGCCAGATGGCTTTTCTTTCTGCACTGAGAACTTCCGCCCCACCAAAAAAAGAAAAATTGCCCCACAAGGTGCAAAATCCTGGCGATGGGCAGTGGCAAACTAACTCTGAACGACTCTTTTGCCCTGGAAACCCCGACGGGGTCTCTGTAAGTCCCCTGAGACTTGGCAGCGATTGACAGATAGATAAACCAGCCGTGCTGTGGCTGCTACTCTAGTCTCAGTCTCCCACAATGTATTGTGGGTAGAAATCCCAAGACGCCTTGCTCCTAGCATAGATCTTAGCAGCTAACCATTTTGACATGGAAGAAGGGGGGACTGGAGCCACACTCCTTCTCTCGGTGTAGCTCCGCTTGGCCAGTGCCCAGAAAGTCGGAGATGGGCAGGAGAGAGAATGTGGACAAGACTGCATGCTCACAGAGGGATTGAGGGACATGCTCACAAGCAGTCGCATGCATTCAACGCACTTAACGCCTTCATGCCACCTCATGCTTTTGGGGTGGGGTGGGTGGGTGGGACAGAGCTCAGAGTTCAGCTTCTTTATCAAAGGGTGGGGTGGGGTGGGAAAGATCAACTGGAGAGGAAGGCTTCGGAACATAAGAAGAACATGAGAACAGAAGAGAAGCCAATGTCGGGTCAGGCCGATGGCCCCTCCAGTCCAACACTCTGTCACATCGAGAGACGTGTCCGGATGGCAGGAATACTGGGCCAGGTTTCCAAAGGTACTTTAGCACATGGGGGCAGAGGGGTGAGCGGGGTGGTGGAGCTTGGCATTTCATGGGGCAGGAGGGACCTGCCTTGCTCTGGGAGGGACGGACTTAGGGGGAAACCTCCAGCGAGGACTGGCCAGCAGTGAGCAAAATATGTTGCTGTTACTGCAAAAAAGAGCGAGCATCCAGGGAGCACCTGAAAGACGAACAAGATTTGGGGCAGGTGAGCCGCTCTTGTGAGTTGCTGCTTGCTTCTTTAGAACGCCAGGGCAGAGAGGGGAGGCCTTCATCAGAACCTCAGAAGAGCCCTGCTGGGTCAGACCAGGGAGGGTCCATCCAGTCCAGCCTCCCGCCTCACACAGGGGCCAGCCAGTTCCTCTGGAGGGCCAGCAACAAGGCAGAGAGGCCGAGGCCTTCACCTGAGAAGGACACCAGAAGAGCCCTGCTGGGTCAGACCAGGGAGGGTCCCTCCAGTCCAGCCTCCCGTCTCACACAGGGGCCAGCCAGTTCCTCTGGAGGGCCAGCAACAGGGCAGAGAGGCAGAGGCCTTCCCCTGATAAGGACACCAGAAGGGCCCTGCTGGGTCAGACCAGGGAGGGTCCCTCCAGTCCAGCCTCCCGTCTCACACAGGGGCCAGCCAATTCCTCTGGAGGGCCAGCAACAGGGCAGAGAGGCCGAGGCCTCCCCCTGAGAAGGACACCAGAAGAGCCCTGCTGGGTCAGACCAGGGAGGGTCCCTTCAGTCCAGCCTCCCGTCTCACCCAGGGGCCAGCCAGTTCCTCTGGAGGGCCAGCAACAGGGCAGGGAGGCCGAGGCCTTCCCCTGAGAAGGACACCAGAAGAGCCCTGCTGGGCCAGACCAGGGAGGGTCCCTCCAGTCCAGCCTCCCGTCTCACACAGGGGCCAGCCAGTTCCTCTGGAGGGCCAGCAACAGGGCAGAGAGGCTGAGGCCTTCCCCTGATAAGGACACCAGAAGAGCCCTGCTGGGCCAGACCAGGGAGGGTCCCTCCAGTCCAGCCTCCCGTCTCACACAGGGGCCAGCCAGTTCCTCTGGAGGGCCAGCAACAGGGCAGAGAGGCCGAGGCCTCCCCCTGAGAAGGACACCAGAAGAGCCCTGCTGGGTCAGACCAGGGAGGGTCCCTCCAGTCCAGCCTCCCGTCTCACACCGGGGCCAGCCAGTTCCTCTGGAGGGCCAGCAACAGGGCAGAGAGGCCGAGGCCTCCCCCTGAGAAGGACACCAGAAGAGCCCTGCTGGGTCAGACCAGGGAGGGTCCCTTCAGTCCAGCCTCCCGTCTCACCCAGGGGCCAGCTAGTTCCTCTGGAGGGCCAGCAACAGGGCAGGGAGGCTGAGGCCTTCCCCTGAGAAGGACACCAGAAGAGCCCTGCTGGGCCAGACCAGGGAGGGTCCCTCCAGTCCAGCCTCCCGTCTCACACAGGGGCCAGCCAGTTCCTCTGGAGGGCCAGCAACAGGGCAGAGAGGCCGAGGCCTCCCTCTGAGAAGGACACCAGAAGAGCCCTGCTGGGTCAGACCAGGGAGGGTCCCTTCAGTCCAGCCTCCCGTCTCACCCAGGGGCCAGCTAGTTCCTCTGGAGGGCCAGCAACAGGGCAGGGAGGCTGAGGCCTTCCCCTGAGAAGGACACCAGAAGAGCCCTGCTGGGCCAGACCAGGGAGGGTCCATCCAGTCCAGCCTCCCGTCTCACACAGGGGCCAGCCAGTTCCTCTGCAGGGCCAGCAACAGGGCAGAGAGGCCGAGGCCTCCCCCTGAGAAGGACACCAGAAGAGCCCTACTGGGTCAGACCAGGGAGGGTCCATCTAGTCCAGCCTCCCGTCTCACACGGGCCAGCCAGTTCCTCTGGAGGGCCAGCAACAGGGCAGGGAGGCCAAGGCCTTCCCCTGATAAGGACACCAGAAGAGCCCCGCTGGGTCAGACCAGGGAGGGTCCCTCCAGTCCAGCCTCCTGTCTCACACAGGGGCCAGCCAGTTCCTCTGGAGGGCCAGCAGCAGGGCAGAGAGGCCGAGGCCTTCCCCTGATAAGGACACCAGAAGAGCCCTGCTGGGTCAGACCAGGGAGGGTCCATCTAGTCCAGCCTCCCGTCTCACACAGGGGCCAGCCAGTTCCTCTGGAGGGCCAGCAACAGGGCAGGGAGGCCGAGGCCTCCCCTGAGAAGGACACCAGAAGAGCCCCGCTGGGTCAGACCAGGGAGGGTCCCTCCAGTCCAGCCTCCCGTCTCACACAGGGGCCAGCCAGTTCCACTGGAGGGCCAGCAACAGGGCAGAGAGGCCGAGGCCTTCCCCTGATAAGGACACCAGAAGAGCCCTGCTGGGTCAGACCAGGGAGGGTCCATCTAGTCCAGCCTCCCGTCTCATACAGGGGCCAGCCAGTTCCTCTGGAGGGCCAGCAACAGGGCAGGGAGGCCGAGGCCTCCCCTGAGAAGGACACCAGAAGAGCCCCGCTGGGTCAGACCAGGGAGGGTCCCTCCAGTCCAGCCTCCCGTCTCACACAGGGGCCAGCCAGTTCCACTGGAGGGCCAGCAACAGGGCAGAGAGGCCGAGGCCTTCCCCTGATAAGGACACCAGAAGAGCCCCGCTGGGTCAGACCAGGGAGGGTCCATCTAGTCCAGCCTCCCGTCTCACACAGGGGCCAGCCAGTTCCTCTGCAGGGCCAGCAACAGGGCAGAGAGGCCGAGGCCTTCCCCTGATAAGGACACCAGAAGAGCCCCGCTGGGTCAGACCAGGGAGGGTCCCTCCAGTCCAGCCTCCCGTCTCACACAGGGGCCAGCCAGTTCCACTGGAGGGCCAGCAACAGGGCAGAGAGGCCGAGGCCTTCCCCTGATAAGGACACCAGAAGAGCCCCGCTGGGTCAGACCAGGGAGGGTCCCTCCAGTCCAGCCTCCCGTCTCACACAGGGGCCAGCCAGTTCCACTGGAGGGCCAGCAACAGGGCAGAGAGGCCGAGGCCTTCCCCTGATAAGGACACCAGAAGAGCCCCGCTGGGTCAGACCAGGGAGGGTCCCTCCAGTCCAGCCTCCCGTCTCACACAGGGGCCAGCCAGTTCCTCTGCAGGGCCAGCAACAGGGCAGAGAGGCCGAGGCCTTCCCCTGAGAAGGACACCAGAAGAGCCCTGCTGGGTCAGACCAGGGAGGGTCCCTCCAGTCCAGCCTCCCGTCTCACACCGGGGCCAGCCAGTTCCACTGGAGGGCCAGCAACAGGGCAGAGAGGCCGAGGCCTTCCCCTGAGAAGGACACCAGAAGAGCCCTGCTGGGTCAGACCAGGGAGGGTCCATCTAGTCCAGCCTCCCGTCTCACACAGGGGTCAGCCAGTTCCTCTGCAGGGCCAGCAACAGGGCAGAGAGGCCGAGGCCTTCCCCTGATAAGGACACCAGAAGAGCCCTGCTGGGTCAGACCAGGGAGGGTCCCTCCAGTCCAGCCTCCCGTCTCACACAGGGGCCAGCCAGTTCCATTGGAGGGCCAGCAACAGGGCAGAGAGGCCGAGGCCTTCCCCTGATAAGGACACCAGAAGAGCCCCGCTGGGTCAGACCAGGGAGGGTCCCTCCAGTCCAGCCTCCCGTCTCACACAGGGGCCAGCCAGTTCCTCTGGAGGGCCAGCAACAGGGCAGGGAGGCCGAGGCCTTCCCCTGATAAGGACACCAGAAGAGCCCTGCTGGATCAGACCAGGGAGGGTCCCTCCAGTCCAGCCTTCCATCTCACACAGGGGCCAGCCAGTTCCTCTGGAGGGCCAATGACAGGGCAGGGAGGCCGAGGCCTCCCCCTGAGAAGAGCATCAGAAGAGCCCTGCTGGATCAGACCAGGGAGGGTCCCTCCAGTCCAGCCTTCCGTCTCACATGGGGGCCAGCCGGTTCCTCTGGAGGGCCAGCAACAGGGCAGAGAGGCCGAGGCCTTCCCCTGAGAAGAATCTCAGAAGAGCCCTTCCTCTCACCCACAACAGACACTCTGTGAGGGAGGTGGGGCTGAGAGAGCTCTTTTGAGTACTGCTCGTGAGAGAACAGCTCCGAGAGAACTTGTGACTGACCCAAGGTCACACCAGCAGCTGCATATGTAGGCAAAGTGGGGCATCAAGCCTGGTTCTCCCAGATTAGAGTCTGTGCTCCTAAACCACTACACCAAGCTGGCTCTCTGAGCTCCATGCCCTCCAGAAACCCCACCTTCCCCAATGCCCACCCCCCAAATCTTCAAAGATTTCCCAATTTGGAGCTGGCAACCTGAACAACTCATGACCAGTGTTCCCTCTAAGCTGAGTTACATAAGAACTTAAGCCAATGTTGGATCAGGCCAACGGCCCATCCAGTCCAACACTCTGTGTCACATAGTGGCCAGAAAGACCAGGTGCCATCAGGAGGTCCAGCAGTGGGGCCGGGACACCAGAAGCCCTCCCACTGTTGCGCCCCCCCAAGCACCAAGAAGACAGAGCATCCCTTGCCCCAGACTGAGAGTTCCTATCTATACCTCGTGGCGAATAGCCCCTGACGGACCTCTGCTCCATATGCTTATCTAATCCCCTCTTATAAGAACATAAGGGAAGCCAACATTGGATCAGGCCAGTGGCCCATCCAGTCCAACACTCTGTGTCACACAGTGGCCAGAAATACCAGGGGCCCTCAGGAGGTCCAGCAGTGGGGCCAGGACACTAGAAGCCCTCCCACTGTTGCCCCACCCCCAGGCACCAAGAATACAGAGCATCCCTTGCCCCAGGCTGAGAGTTCCTGTCTGTACCTTGTGGCTAATCGCCACTGATGGACCTCTGCTAGTTAGTGTGAGCTAGCTCACAGTTTCTTAGCCTCCGGCTCACATATTGTTGCCTTCGCTCAGGAAGGAGGGCTCCAGAGTAAACTAATTTATGCAGTAGCCAAATCACTCACTCACAACCTTAATGCCAGCAGCTCACAAAGTAGAATTTTTGCTCACAAGACTCCATGGCTTAGAGAAGGAGCATTGCTCAGTCGTGACCCTGCCCACGGGCCACCCACGGCGGTCTGTTCACTTCCTCGTTTTGCCGTCTGTGTGGGTGTGGTCAAGCCCCCTTCTGGTGGCCAGTATTCAGCTTGGTGGCCAACAGGTAGACCTGCCAAAGCAGAAACGGTCCAGCACACAGCTAGGGTTGCCAGCTCCAGGTTGGGGAATTCCTGGAGATATGGGAGTGGAGGCTGGGGAAGGACCTCAGCTGGGTATAATACCATAGAACCAACCGTCCAAAGCAGGAGTTTCCTCCAGGGGAGCTGAGTTTGGTCGTGATAGTGGGAGATCTCCAGGTACCAGGTGGAGGTTGGCAACCTGACACATAGCCTACCCATCACACACTTCTTGCAATGTCAAGGGAAGGGGTGGGGGGGAAGCAGAACAGGCAGAGATGGACACCAACTGGCTTTGAGAGTCCTGCCAGGTGTCCCCGCTCAGTTCCCTCACAAACGGGCAAGTTGGGTGACTCCTGGTGAAATGGAAAGGGACGATCGCACACAGTCACCCCAGATCATTGCGATCACGAGGGAAAACAGTCAGTAACAAATTATCCTGTTCCATCTTAAACAGGCTCACCGCAAGAAGCAGTGGCGGCTACAAGCAGAGACAGCTTCAAGAGGGGACTGGATCAGCATATGGAGCAGAGGTCCATCGGTGGCTGTTAGCCGCAAGGTATAGATATAGGGATGCCCTGTCTTCTTGGTGCTTGGGGGGGCAAGAGTAGGAGGTCTTCTGGAGTTATGGCCTTGCGGATGGACCTCCTGATGACCCCTGGGTCTTGGCCACAAGAGTGTTGGACTGGGTGGGCCATTGGCCTGATCCAACGTTGGCTTCTGTTATGTTCTTATGTCTGGGGCAGTGATGCTCTGTCTTCTTGGTGCTTGAGGGGCAACAGTGGGAAGGCTTCTGGAGTCCTGTGCTGGTGGACCTTCTGATGGCACCTGGGTTTTGGCCACTGTGTGACACAGAGTGTTGGACTAGATGGGCCATTGGCCTGATCCAACATTGGCTTCTCTAATGTTCCTAAGTCTGGGGCAGTGATGCTGTTTTCTTGGTGCTTGGGGGGGGGGCAACAGTGGGAGGGCTTGTGGAGTTCTGGCCCTGCTGGTGGACCTCCTGATGGCCCCTGGGTTTCGGCCACTGTGTGACACAGAGTGTTGGACTGGATGGGCCATTGGCCTGATCCAACATGGCTTCTCTTATACTCTTATGCCATCTTGAGGTTTGGAAATTCCTGGAAATTTGGGGGTGAAGCTTGGTGAAGGTTAGGGTTTCGGCCAGGTATAATGCCATACAGCCTGCCCTCTGAAGCAGCCGTTTTCTGTAGGAGAACTGGGTTTTGTAGCCTGGAGATCAGTTGTAACTCCAGGAGATGTTACAACCTGGAGGTTGGTGACCCGGGGGTGGTGGAACACCCGCATCAAATAGCCAGACAGTGTGGGGTAAACCTTCACGTGGGTGAGAATCCCAAGAGTTGTCCAGACCTGGGTTCAATGGGCTTTTTTTTCACATTACAGAAATGCCAGGGGAAATTAAAGGCCTTTTACTGAATCTCGAGGGGAGGCGGTGAGAACATGAAAACGGTCCCCGGGTTGTAAGAAACCCTTGCGTCCACATCCACTTATGCATCATATTTTCTTAATTCTCCCCCACCCGCCCCCCAAAGGAAGCCGTTGGTACCATCCGGCTGTAATTCCCAACCAAGCCCTATAGACCCAATGCCAAAAGCTGGGCTCTGCGGGGGCAGGAGGGAGAAGCGTGCGGCGTTGCGCATACGGCAAAGCAAAGCTGATGGCCTGGTTGGCAGCCACTGGCCCATGTCGCCAAGAGCCCCACAGAGCGTACGCAGGATGCAGGTGGAGGAAGCAGAGATGCGGGGGGGGGGGTGCGCGCGGAGAAGCTTCATTCATGCTGCAAGAAAGTTGGGTTGGGAAGACCCAAACGGTGGCTTCGGGGGCGGGGGGGGGAGCCACAAACGCCACGGACACAGAGAGAGAGAGAGAGAGAGAGACACGTCCAGTCACAGCCTCGGGAGAGGAAGAGAAGAGAGAGACCCATGCGCTCGTTGCAACAGTACAGTAAACTTTCGAGTATTGAGGCCCATCCTTGCTGTTTGGGGGGGGGGAGACGAGGGGAGGGGGAGGGGGAGGATGAATTCATGCGGCGCCAGTGATGCCACCGTCCATGCCCGGCAGGCTCCCCTCCTGACCGAAAGCGGGTGAGAAGACACAGAAAAGAAAGGAGATGAGCCGGCAGGTGGGAGAGCATCAGTCCTTGGGAGGGGACATCTCAGATAATGGCTCCTGCAGGGAAAACCCATCATCCCACACTGATCTGCACTGACAGCTTAGGAAAGGTGGCAGAACCGGGAAGGGAATGGCTGGTTTTTCTCCTATGCTACAGATTTCAACGAGTTTAACTGCCGTTCGCTCTCGGCAGAGGACGGCAGAATTCTCCGCGCCCTCGCCGTGCTACGGTTCTCGGGTTAACTTTGGGAGGAAACCCGCAGCAGGGAAACTGGGTTCAGAACCGGGGGAAATTTGCAAGGCAGATATATGTCCTACGCCTAGCACTTTTATTTCCAGTTTAAGAGACATGGCTATTTCTAACTTTTTAAGGGAAGACTTGGGGCTGTGCTCTGAGTTCAGGTCCCTACCAGTGTTCCCTCTAAGCTGAGTCAGTGTGAGCTAGCTCACAGTTTTCTAGCCTCTGGCTCACACACTTTTGTCTTTGCTCAGGAAGGAGGGCTCCAGAGCAAACTAGATTATGCAGTAGCCAAAACGCTCGCTCACAACTTTAATGCCAGTAGCTCACAAAGTAGAATTTTTGCTCACACGACTCCACAGCTTAGAGGGAACATTGGTAGAGTCCCTATGGGACTCTACCACCAAGCTGTAGCCTCCTTCTCCCTACTCTGCAGGGCAGATTTGGTGGCAGGAATGTCGGTTTTTGGCCTCGGTTTGCTACCCGTTCCACAGGCTTGAGCCAAGGTCTCACTAGGACTTAGGTCTGAAACGTGAGAAGTAACAGAGAGCTTTTGAGCATGCGCACAAGTGTGTTTTAGCCGCCGTAGTTCTCACAAAATTGTAATTAGGCTGACAGACCTGAGGGCACGTCTTTGGGTATTGTCCTGGGTTATGTCTCATTGGAACTTATGGCTGCAAATCGAACAACTTTAGGTTGCTGCAAAGGTGAATTAAAACCTACTGCCAACAGGACCAAGTTTGAGTCTAGAGGCACGTTTAAGACCAACAACGTTTAATCCTGGGTATCAGTGTGCATGCACACGAAAGCTTCGTACCTAAAACAAAACTTCGTTGGTCTTAAAGGTGCCACGGGACCAGTGTTCCCTCTAAGCTGAGTGGGTGTGAGCCAGCTCACAGTTTTTTAGCCTCCGGCTCACACATTTTTGTCCTAACTCAGGAAGGACGGCTCCAGAGCAAAGTGATCGATGCAGGAGCCAAATCGTTTGCTCACAGCTTTAATGCCGGTAGCTCACAAAGTGGAATTTTTGCTCGCAGGACTCCGCAGCTTAGAGGGAGCATTCCACCACCACCCCACCACCCTGCATGATTCCTGCTTCTGGAGAACAAAACCAACCCCCCTCCCCCCTACTCTCTGCTTTAGTTTTAGGCATGAACGTGTATAAAACCCACAGGGAACCCTAGCTCGAACTTTATCGGAGGTAGCAACAGTTCCGGAGTCGTCTTCCAGTGGTCCGCCTTGCATCCATCCTATCCCGGTAAACGAATGGCCGGCATTCATTCCCATGGGGGGAGGGAAACAAAACCATTCAAGCAAACCTACCCTTCGTGTCTCACCGTGATGGCCCAGCCCTCCCTAAAAGGGATTCCCAAAGGAGGGACGATCCACTCCTCTGTTTTGTTAGGTTCTGAAGTACTGGGGATGCCAGCCTCCAGGGGGACCTGGGGATCTCCCGGCGTTACAGCTCGTCTCCCGAGTGCAGAGATCAGTTCCCTGGGAGAAAATGGACACTCTGGAGGGGGGGGGGTCCTCTGGTATTGTGCCCCACGGAGGTCCCTGTCCTCCCCGGGCTGCACCCCAAATCTTCAGGAGTTTTCCCAGCCTGGAGCTGGCAACCCTACAAGGTCTCTGGTGAGTTTGGCGTGTAACATAGCTGGGGTTGCCAGCTCTGGGTTGGGAAATACCTTGATATTTTTTGGGGGGTGGGTGGAAGGTTGGGGAAGGGCGGGGCTTCAGCAGGGCAGAATGCCAGCGAGTCGGTGGCAGATTGACCCTTAAGCAGACTTAAGCCCGTGCTTAGGGCACCAGGGCCAAAGGGGGCACCACAAAGTTGGGGAAAGGGTGAAAAAATGCAGAAAAAACGCCTTTCGGGTCACGAATATCGGAACTTTGCTACATTTAACTTGGGGAATATTAAAAATAGATGTTGTCTTGCATCTTTTGTAGAACTTTATGCAGCCAAAGCTCGGCTTAGTTTGTACAGTATATATTGTGTTATCGTATGAATAAATTTTTGTATGGCTGCAGCCTGCCTTGTATATATCTGGTCAGAGAGGTCAACCACTCAAATGGACGGGGTCAGTGTGGAAAGGAGGGGGGGACGGCACCGAGATTGGTCAGTGTTATTGCGGGGGCACGAGGGAGCCTTCGTCCGCCCCTGCATAGAGTCCCCTCTCCGAAGCAGCCATTTTTCTCCAGGGGAATTGATCTTTGTTGCCTGGAGACCAGTTGTAATAGCAGGAGATCTCCAGGCCAGACCTGGAGGCTGGCAACCCTACACGGTGACCAGTGTTCCCTCTAAGCTGAGTTAGTGTGAGCTAGCTCACAGTTTTTTAGCTTCTGGCTCACACATTTTTGTCTTAGCTCAGGAAGGATGGCTCCAGAGCAAACTAATGTATGCAGTAGCCGAGTGGCTCGCTCACAACTTTAGTGCCAGGAGCTCACAAAGTAGAATTTTTGCTCACAAGACTCCACGGCTTAGAGGGAACATTGACGGTGACCCTCAAAGTAGCCAGCCATTGAGGGAGGGGTGGCCAAACTGCATCTCGGGAGCCACATGCGGCTCTTTCACGCATATTGTGCGGCTCCCGGCAGGGCGTCTGGGGAAGCGAAGGGGAGGCACGCCTCCCCGATCGGTCTTCCCTTCCCCAGACCAGCGTCCCCCTCCCTGGGTAGGCCTGAGGTGGTGGTGGGGAGCAGAGAAAGAGAACAGCTTTGAATTTAAATGCGTTCTCAAAGCACGGCCGGCTTGGAGAAAGCATTTAAATACCATCGTCGATATCTGTTGTTTACCCCTTTTGCTTTTATTTCCGGCAGCCTTCATGCTAATAAAAAGCATGAAATTTGCATGCTTTCCAGTAAAAACAAGTGTGTGATATTTGTTCAATGTCTTGCGGCTCTTAGACATCTGATGTCTCTTCTACGTGGCCCTTACGTTAAGCAAGTTTGGCTATCCCTGTGCTAAGGAATGTCTTGGCCTTGGCATGGAAGGATGGGCTCTGGGAGACAGCTTTGCTAAGCCTGATGTCTGTGTTTTCGTTCTCTAGTCCGGCTTAGTTAGTTTTGGGACAAGGGCTTTCGGCCGCCCCCCATGAACGGCGTGTGATGTCAAAGTCCCCATGAGTGAGCAGAAAGCGGCCATGATGGAGTGAGGGAGGGGGAGTGAATAAAAGATAAAGGAGGAAGGCGGGTGGGGAGGAGAAGGGAGCGCTTGGGGGCTTGCTTATTATCACACGGCTTTGTTTTTAGAAAGGAAACACTATCAGAAATAATCCCCGGCTGACACTGATGTGCTTCCGTCCAGGATATCTTGGCAGCTGCAAAGGGAAGAGAATAGGGAGGGAAAGTTTGTCGAGAACGAGATGCGTGGGGCAGAGAGCTAAGACGGGATTCATTTCAGGCTCCAGCGGGGGAAAGATTCTCAAACGAGTCTGGTGGAACTGCGGAGCGGGGGTGTGTGTGCCCACGAGAGGTTGCTGACCATGCCCTTTTGAAAATCTGTCTCTGTGGTTCGTGTGCATAGCGACATCTTGTCTTAAGGATCAGAGCCTCCCTGGGGGCCGGGGTGGGGGGCTTCCCCTGCTAGGGCACCTGCAACTGACCATCCCCTGGCTTTTAAATCACAGCAGGGTGGGGAGATTTGCCCCGGCAGGGACCGACTGGACACTGAACTTCACAGGGAAATTTCCTGTCGGGCCACTGCCTTAATAGCCTGCCCGGGAGCTAGGAGTAACCAAAGCCAAGCCCTGGTGACTCTGGCAGTGCCTCAGGGGGTCACGTGGCTCATATCCTTTGTGGGAAATGGTGGTACCTCAGAGGCCACTCAGTGTAGCTTCTTCCAGGGATGTTTCCACGTCATCTGCGCTGTGATATCACTTCTGGGAAAACCCGGAAGTAAGGGCAGGTAGCTCTAGGAATCACCAGAAACTCTATGGTTTTAACAATGAGTTCCCAGCAATTCTTAGAGTGTCACTTCTGGGTTTTCCCTGAATGTGATGCTGCAGCACATATGATGCTGGTGTAGGTTTGCCAGTCCCCTGGTTCAGGTGGGGGTTCCCTGCTTCTGTGGGCTCCTTTCGACCACCAGCCAGCTGGCCGGTGGGGGGGGAACCCCACCAACAAGCGCCCCTAAATGCAATGTAATGATGTCACCAGGAAGTGACATTGTCACGTTGCTGCTGTTGAGGGGATAATTTTTTTGGGGAAACTGTATGGTAAACTTGGGCTCAAACCATAGAGTTTTGCCCAAAAACTAGAGCGTCATTCCCCAACATTGGCGATATGATGATGTCACTTCTGGGTGACATCATTGTGGCACAGGCACAAAGCATGCACGCCAGGAGATCCTGGGACGGAACCTGGAGCCCCCCACCGGCAGGCAGGTAGGACTTGGCAACCCGGTGCTGATGGCGGCAATGAGGCTACTAGCAGCTAGGGCCCTTGCCACAGCAACAGGCCTGGGACCCTGAGTGAGGACATATTTCAGGGATCCCGGACTCTTCTGAGCCTGCGGGCACCTTTGGAATTCCAACACAGCGTGGCGGGTGCAGCAACAAAATGGCCGTCACAAAATGGCTGCCATAGGAGGTGTTGCCAGCCACAAAATGGCTGCCACAGCCCAGCTTCAGTCACACAGTACGGATCCTTGTGCTGTGGTGGCAGCTGCTGTCAAAGCAACATTTTGAAAAATTGCACAGCCAATCAAATCTCCAGTGGCTAATCAGAAGCCCTGCTGGGCAAAATCCCTAAGTGGATCTGCCCACTTCCTTAAAAGACTTGGTGGGCACCACACTGGGGACCCCTGACATATCTTCTCATCCAAAGCTCAATTTACCCATTTGCAACTAGATTGGCCTGGCGACATCGGAAAATCCAGTTCCACAGGCTTGCTGCAGTGCAAGAGCACTGCGATATCTGAGTAACTGTGGGTGCAGCCCGGGTCAACTAGGGGTGGCGCTCTTACATGTGAAACAAGCTCGCCATGTCTGCCAGTAATCAGTGCTCGGCGTCCAAGCACGGGCCCCTCATGCTTC
Organism: Gekko gecko; assembly: GCA_029375565.1. Taxonomy (NCBI): domain Eukaryota; kingdom Metazoa; phylum Chordata; class Lepidosauria; order Squamata; family Gekkonidae; genus Gekko; species Gekko gecko. The sequence goes on from JAPDNY010000002.1 coordinate 295,784,577, forward strand.
CTACATGTTCTGCGCACTGACATCCCAAACGATCCCTGCTGCTGGCCCACACGGAGCGGTTCTAATCAGCAGGGGGCAATGCGAAAACAATAGCTCTGACCCAGGAATAGGAAGCAGTGCTTGTTTGAGGCACGCCCTAGTATCCTTCCTAGTCCTTTGCCTAAGAGCGGTCAAGCCAGATTTCAACTGACGTATCGAGAGAACCCTTAGGGGGATTCTCTGTCTCGAATAAGAACGCTCTTATTAGGTCGAACTTTCCGTTCGGTATAAGAAGAAAAATTGTGTTACCAATCCCCCCACCCGGGCAGGACGCCTATAAATCAGATACTCCATATTAATTGATCCAAAATTAGCTTCCACTCTTTGCTCCACAGCTGCTATCACTATCTCGAATAAGAACTCTCCATTTCGCCTTTACAAGGTGTGCCCTGAGCAGAATTTTTTCAGGCGGACCTCTCCCTTGCGTGTATGTGGAGCGCTGAGGACTTTCCTCATATTCTGCTTGCCGTGGCATTTGTCAAAGGGTGGGGACCCTGCCGGGGGTGGGGGGAATTGGTAACCCTATCTGACTATAATTCACCCGTGGGATCTACACTTTCGCCTTAGACACGGCGAACATTCGGCAGGCTGAATAAGGCGGTTTCGGTCCACTTCAGCGACCGTTTGCAAGTGGATTTTTTTTGTCATTTCACACACTCAAATCCAGTTGCAAAGTGCACAGAAAGTGGATTGAAAGCGCGTTATTTATTGTGTGTGAAAGCGCCCAATTGCTTCCAAAGTAGTAGAAAGGAGTACATAGTCCAGCAGCACCGCAAAGGCTAACAAAATTGGTGGCAGGGGAGGAGCTTCCGTGAGTCGTGGCTCACTTCAGATTCTTCCTACAGGCTGTTACCTTGAAACACACGGAGGCAGCTCAGAGTGGCGGAGAGGAAGAAAGGGAAGCATGGGGCACAATCCCGGGGGGGGGGGCGTTCTTTTGTGCAGGGCGCACTGCTTGCTCATTCCAAGGTTTGCGCTGTAATACTTGGACACAGAAAGCTGCCTTATACTGAATCAGACCATTGGGTCTCTCAAGGTCAGTATTTCTACTCAGACTGGCAGTGGCTCTCCAGGGTCTCAGGTCGAGATCTTTCACATCACCTGCTGCCTGGTCCTTTGAACTGGAGATGCCAGGGATCGAACCTGGGACCTTCTGCAGGCCAAGCAGAGACTCTGCCACTGAGCCAGGGTCTCAGGTCAAGGTCTTTCCCTTCACCTCCTGCCTGGTCCTTTGAACTGGAGATGCCGGGGATTGAACCTAGGACCTCCTGCATGCCAAGCAGAGGCTCTGCCACTGAGCCAGTGTCTCAGGTCAAGGTCTTTCCCTTCACCTCCTGCCTGGTCCTTTGAACTGGAGATGCTGGGGATTGAACCTGGGACCTCCTGCATGCCAAGCAGAGGCTCTGCCACTGAGCCAGTGTCTCAGGTCAAGGTCTTTCCCATCACCTCCTGCCTGGCCTTTTTTAACTGGAGATGCCGGGGATTGAACCTGGGACCTCCTGCATGCCAAGCAGAGGCTCTACCACTGAGCCAGGGTCTCAGGTCAAGGTCTTTCCCATCACCTCCTGCCTGGCCTTTTTAACTGAAGATGCCGGGGATTGAACCTGGGACCTTCTGTGCGCCAAGCAGAGGCTCTGCCACTGAGCCAGGGTCTCAGGTCAAGGTCTTTCTCATCACCTCCTGCCTGGTCCTTTCAACTGGAGATGCCGGGGATTCAACTGGGGACCTTCCGCATATCAAGCAGACGTTCTGTCACTGAGCCATGGCCCCACCCATTAATCCCAATGGATTAATGGGGGTGGGGGTGGGATATTATTTACATTTTTTCTGTCTTGCACCTCAAAATGTTTTGGGCCGTTCCTGTTTATTCTGTGAGCCTGAAATGACAACCCTCCCTCCGGGAAAAATTTAGGGTGAAGAAACCCATTTGACATCCACAATATAGTTCCTAAAAAAAACAACACAAAGGAAATAGAATTGTCATCCAAACAAAAGGAAATAAACAAACAAACCAAAGACACAGTGTTTCCGAGAGGGGAAAGATCAAAAGCTATTAATGGATTTCAATTTCTCAAGGAGAGACAGCAGCTCACTAGAAGGGAGGAAGAGAGTTTAATATCAAGGCAGCATTTAAATAGAAAGAAAGAAAGAGAGAGAGAGAGAAAGAGAGAGAGAGAGAAAGAGAGAGAGAGAGAATCAACTGCTAAAACTGTAGCAAAGATTCCAGGCCATACTCGAAGGTTTACATTGTAGGGTGCGCCCCCCATTGAAAAGCGAGAATAGTGCACATCATACCAAAAAGGCACCATGAATCTACCACACCACATCGCAACGCCGGCATGACCACCAGCACGGCTGTGATTTTTTAAAAATACACACACACAAAAAAAATCCCCGCTTCTGAAATATTCTAAACAACCCAGATGGTCCAGGATACCTGGGAACTAACTGGGTGGTGGGAGACGGGGGTGAATGGACAGCTTACCTCTTTGGACCTTTCATTGGCGCACCAAAAAATGGAAAATAAAGAGGGTTTGGGGTGGGGTTTTGCTCGTTTGTTTCCGAGAGAGGGTTGGCATGGTTTCTGAAAAGGGCGGGAGGGTGTGGCACGGGAAGGGGCGGAGGCAGATAAAAGACGCAAGGGCGGGATGGGGGAGCACCTCCTTTTCAGGGATGATGGAGGGGCCCAGTCCGTGTCCTCACTGCGGGTGCTTTCGAGGGGCTTTATCTCGCCTCTCGTTTCTGAGCCGGGCGGAAAGCTCTTTCTTCCCTGCTACACAGAAGTCCCTTCCTCCGCTTGGCCCCCCACTGTCCCAATCCTTTTCCACACACATCCTTTTAACTATTTGTGATTCAGCGACCGACAGGAACTCTTTGACCGTCTCCTCCCCCTCTCCCCATCTCCTGCCTACACTGCAAATTTAAACCAGTTTCCAGTCCCCATTTCACAGTCATCTGTGCCAAACGCGGAACGATAACAGGACATGTCTCTGCGCTACAAACTAATGTTCGTTTTATGCCTTGGGCTGGGTTTCTCCCAAAGTCTTCTTGGAACTGTAGTTTGGGGAAGAGGCTGGAAAGAGTCCTGCTGGAGTCTGCCAACTCCCTCTGCCACCACTCACCCCACACTGCAGTTCCCAGGGTTCCCTGCGGAAAGGGACTGGCCGTTAAAACCATTTCCGTTTGTACCGTAGATATGTCCGGAGTCGCCGCTTTATGCTGTCTGCCTTACGGAAGGCCTTCACAAGACTTCAGCCTGGAGTTCTTTCAGGACACTCAAGACCGTAGACCTGTTTCCACACTGGTTTAAATGTGAAATGTAGACAGCAGATGACACCTGAAGGGATGAAATTCTTCCGGCGGAAAGCCCCCCGGATTACTGCCGCTGAGCAACTTCCATTCATTTCCATGGGGGCTGCACAGGCCCGCTGGCCTGAATCAGTCTTAACCAGGTATGGGGGGCACTGGGAATGAATCTGTCCAGCGTAAAGTCACGCTTGGCAGCTCTGAATCCTCGTATCGTGGATCGATTGACCACAAAAATGCCTGCCCTCTCTCTCCTCGCTTTCTCTAAATTTAACCCAGACCAAACATACGTTGACCCTGATCACGAGGCAGCAGCGGATGACTCTGGATTTAGCTCAGAAATATCAGATTCGGTCCTGTCGGGCACCTTCCCGGCCTGTTCTGGAGATGCCATCCTTCCTCCAAGCCCTCCCCGCTCCCGCCAGTCGCTGACATGCAACAGTGAGTGACACACACCAAACACCACAATAAACACCAACCACCGCCGAGATGTGCGGCTAGGCCGTAGAAACGAGGCGGGATCCCCAGCTGGTTACGGGGCCCTGTCGCTTCAGTGCCTCGGACTGAAATGCGCAGGCCCCCCCTTCCCCTCCCCGCCAGCTGGGGATCGGACTCTAGTCCGTTCAGAACCGGCAGCCATTGACAGAGAAGGTGAAAGAGACGAGCAAACCAAGGAGAGAGGAGGTGCGAGTGGCTAAAGGAGGAGGGGGGCAAAGCGCAAGAATCGTATGGCTTTATAGACGTTGTACATCCGGTGTGACTGAGACCAAAGAAAAAGAAAGAACTGAAATAAATCATATTGCAACAGTGACTGGGGCAACAAGGGAGGTCGGGGTGGACAGAAGAGAAGGGAGGGGGTATCGGAGGGGGGCAAAAAATAGGAAGGGGGTATTTTTTTTTTCTTTGTTTCGTTTCGTTTTAAACCACAAGCAGTAAGAGGAAATCAAGACTCACTCCCGGCACCGGCGCTGGCATTTGCGGCGGAGAGAATTACGTGAGTGGGGGTAGAAATATTGGTTACATCGTGCAGTTGGCTGAGGACGGAAGAGCGGCGTCGGACGGCCCCCTGAAAGGAGCCGCTTCTCTTGAAGGTGCTAACTACCTCCATCTGCAGGAGAGAAAATGAGATAGAAAATTTGGATGGCAGCGGGCAGCGGCGGCAGCGGAACAGCACGTGCCAGCCAGAATCGGCCATGCTGGGGTTCTGGCCTTCTGCCACAGACTACGAAGCGTGACGTGCCAGAGGCCAGCTGGGGGGGTGGGGGGGACACGGGCACCACACGGACGTTCTTTTATGGAAAGAGCAAGTTGCACCAGCAGGAGATCGAGGCCACTGGTCGCGCCCGGAGGCTCCGTTTCGAAACGGTTTACGGAAATTCAAACCAGCGCCAGAATTGTCGGGGAGAAATCCAGCAAGATGGAACGAGTGAATTGTGAACCATCCTTTTCGGAGTACAGGGCAAGGAATGATTGGCATTTTTGGCTACGCTATGTCACAAAGACCCGCATTGTAACTCCGGGGTGGGGGGGTGGGGAATAACAAAATAAAAGCGAAATTTCATGGACAGTCGTTCGTCGACAGCTATTACCTGCGGCAAAGAGCCGGGACTCGGACGACAGGGTGATTGAGAACATTTTTACATTCAATTTGCTATATATACTTTGACAGCGACACACATTTATGTAAGCAGCCCGTTTCTTCCCAGCTTTCTGTCCTAACAGTCAGACGTGACCCAAATCAGAATCTGAGTTGTGCAGAAGGCAGTTCGGGGACTGAACAGGCACAGGGAGCCGACTTAGCCCACCCTGACTGTATTCCCAACTGTAGGGTAAAAAAAAAGAGAGAGAAGAGAGTACGTTTTCCATGCACCTATTGCATCATACTACTTTTTGCTGCTTCTTTGCATTCTTGGCCTCTTTTGTTTGTGTGTTTGTTTACCCTATCTTTTTTTTCCGGTTGCAGCATAAACAAGCAAGCATCCATTAGCACCTTAGTAAAGGTAAAGGTTCCCTTGCTCGAAAGCCAGTCGAATCCGACTCTAGGGTTGCGGTGCTCATCTCCGTTTCAAAGCCGAAGAGCCAGCGCTGCCCGAAGACGTTTCCGTGGTCATGTGGCCGGCATGACTAAACACCAAGGCGCACGGAACGCTGTTACCTTCCCACTGAAGTGGTACCTATTTATCTACTTGCAATTTCTTGCTTCGAACTGCTAGGTTGGCAGGAGCTGGAACTAGAGACAGGAGCTCACCCCGTCATGCGGCACTCACGGGTCTCGAACTGCTGAACTACTGACCTTCTACAGCCTGCAGTTCAGTGTCTTAACCACTTGAGCCACCGCAGCTCCCATTAGCACCTTAAAGACTAACAAAATTGGTGGCAGGGGACGAGCTTTTGTTTCTTGGGGTGTGGGGTTTTTTTTTTAATGAATATTGTGTGTGTGTGTGTGTGCATGTGTGCCTGGAAATCATAGTAGACTTCTGTTGACCCCTAGTGGGGCTCAGACGTTTCCGAGAGGGGGCTTACTATTCCCTGCCTCTGCGTCCCAGCCCTGGTACTCCTTGGAAGTCATCCTTCCAAGGACTTGCCAGGGTTGGCCGTGCTTAGCTTCCGAGATTTGCTGAGATTGGGCTTGCCTGGGGTATCCAGTCAGGCCTGGTTGCGAGCTTTTGTGAGTCGCATACCCTGCCGCCAGTTTGGTTAGTCTTGTAGCTGCTACTGGACGCTTGCCCTTTTCAGCTGCTACAGACAGACTAACACAGCGGCCCGTCTTGATCTTGACCTTTTTTTGGTTGGGTATTTCCCCCCTCCCTTTTTTTGTAGTGTTGTATTCCCAAGCATATCTTTTTCCTTGGCCAGGGCTCATTTCCTGCAGGAGCGCACAGGAGCGAAGCTCCGGCAGTAAAGAGCCCAGGGGGTGGGCATATGCAGCAAGCCCCGCCCCCTGCTCCCAGCAGCCCCCCCCCCAATAGCTAGCAATCCAAAACAGTCCAGTGGAGCCTGAGCAGTGGGTGTTCCTTCCAACACACTTCTGGTGATGTCAGGGGGTGTGGCGTATGCAAATGAGTTGTGCCAATGAGTTGTGCTAATGAGTTCCTCCGCCTCTTTTTCTACGAAAAGACCCCTGCCCTTGGCCCTTTAGAAGTCAATACCTTCCACGCATTCCCACGGAGAAAAGCAACACAAGGAGCTTGAGGATACTCTTGTGGGGAGGTCAGGAACCTTCTCTCTAACCCTGACCCTGGATATCTTGGTCCTCTCTGACAGGGACCTTGCAGCAGACACACATTGCCTGAACACACACACACACACACACACACACACTTTCGCCTAGTGGCAACGGGCAATCTCTCACCATTGCCCTCAGGCCCTGCATTTGATCATTTGAGGAATGTGTGTGTGTGGGGGTGAAATGGGGTGGTGGTGGCATCCATCGTTACATTCTATGGGTTTCCATAGAGATCGGGGGGATTCCTGAAATGTCACCCATAAGTTAAGTCACATCCGCCGTGCAGCTCTAGGAATTTTCCAGCGGTCTTTAGAACTTCCTAGAACATAACCTGGAAGTGATGTCACAGTCTTCCCAAACTCTATCCTCCTCATGGGCCACCTTCTGCATCTCCCAGCATTTGCTGGCTCAGGACTGGAAAGGCTACACACGCACAAATGTGCACCTATGTGTGCATGAACAGAGCCTTTGCATTTAACAGCTCCTCCGTTCATGGACTCCAGTTAACACAACGACGGCCATTTTTGTTGCACATTTCATACAAGGCTACCCCCAAGTCCAACTCATTCTGCTGTAAGGATATATAAGAATATACCCGGCTGCCGGACGCTTTCACCTTCTGAGTCAAGCTTTGAAAACTGAGGGCTAATTCACACATGCGTACGTACCACTTCATGACTCAGCATTTTGGCGGGGGAAAGTTATGTAATACTTTTTCTTAGGTGCAACCAAAATCGACACTCGATGGCTGTCCATCAAATGTGTCATCTGTTCCCAGTGAACAAGACTAGTTGTTTAAACCGACAGTGGATGATACAGGAGTTTTATTTAGGCTGATCCATTTTTATTGGATGATTTCCATGGATACCACTCAGCAGAACCATGTGGAGCTCAGCGGGGCAGGGAGAGGAGATAACAGGTGTATTATCTCTGTATTCTTGTGGGGGGGCAACAGTGGGAGGGACTTCTAGTGTCCTGGCCCCACTGCTGGACCTCCTGATGTCCCCTGGTATTTTTGGCCACTGTGTGACAGAGTGTTGGACTGGATGGGCCATTGGCCTGATCCAACACTGGCTTCTCTCATGTTCTTATAAGAGGGAATGGGATGAGCATATGAAGCAGAGGTCCATCAGTGGCCATTAGCCACAAGGTATAGATGGGAACTCTCAGTCTGGGGCAGGTGATGCTCTGTATTCTTGGTGCTTGAAGGGGGGGGCAACAGTGGGAGGGCTTCTAGTGTCCTGGCCCCACTGCTGGACCTCCTGATGGCCCCTGGTATTTCTGGCCACGGTTTGACACAGAGTGTTGGACTGGATGGGCCGTTGGCCTGATCCACCATTGGCTTCCCTTATGTTCTTATAAGAGGGAATGGGATGAACATATGGAGCAGAGGTCCATCAGTGGCCATTAGCCACAAGGTATAGATGGGAACCCTCAGGCTGGGGCAAGGGATGCTCTGTATTCTTGGTGCTTGTGGGGGGCAAGAGTGGGAGGGCTTCTAGAGTCCTGGCCCCACTGCTGGACCTCCTGAGGGCACCTGGTATTTTTGGCCACTGTGTGACACAGAGTGTTGGACTGGATGGGCCAGTGGCCTGATCCAACATGGGCTTCTCTTATGCTCTTATGTTCTTAGGTGAGTGTGGTCCATGATAATGCCTGGATGATGTGTAACTGTCTTTGCTTCAATGGGATGTTTGCTTCTTTTTTGTTACAGCCTATGACACCTCGACACACAAATCAGTGATCCACGAATAGGTCAGGATTGGCTGTTTTTTTACACTGTTGTGATGTCCGAACAAATTGGTTTAACCCCAAGAAGGCATAGGAAGGGAGTCTTAGAGACTGGATCCGAAATATCCCGTGGGATCTGGGAGTGGACAGTAGCAAGATGGGATCAATAGAAAAGAAAAAGAGTCCAGTGGCACCTTAAAGACTAACAAAAATTTGTGGCAGGGTGTGAACTTCCATGAGCCATGGCTCACTTCTTCAGAGACAGCTAGGACGGGAGTCTGTCTGTCCCATTTATTGGAAAGTGGAGAGATTTCAGATGCTGAAAAACATTAGCAGGCAAATGACAATAGCAGGTGAACAATAATAGCATTCGGCATCTGAAATCATTCCACTTTCCAATAAACAGGACGGACGGACTCCTGTTCTAGCTGTATCAGAAGAAGTGAGCAGTGACTCATAGAAGCTCACACCCTGCCACAAATTGTGTTAGTCTTTAAGGTGCTGCTGGACTCTTGCTCTTTGGTATCTGAAGAAGTGAGCAGTGACTCACAGAAGCTCACACCCTGCCACAAATTCTGTTAGTCTTCAAGGTGCTGCTGGACTCTTGCTCTTTGGTATCTGAAGAAGTGAGCAGTGACTCACGGAAGCTCCTTCGCTGCCACCAGTTTTGTTAGTCTTTAAGGTGCTCCTGGACTCTTGCTCTTTGGTATCTGAAGAAGTGAGCAGTGATTCATGGAAGCTCCTTCGCTGCCACCAGTTTTGTTAGTCTTTAAGGTGCTGCTGGACTCTTGCTCTTTGGTATCTGAAGAAGTGAGCAGTGACTCACGGAAGCTCCTTCGCTGCCACCAGTTTTGTTAGTCTTCAAGGTGCTGCTGGACTCTTGCTCTTTGGTATCTGAAGAAGTGAGCAGTGACTCACGGAAGCTCACACCCTGCCACAAATTCTGTTAGTCTTCAAGGTGCTGCTGGACTCTTGCTCTTTGGTATCTGAAGAAGTGAGCAGTGACTCACGGAAGCTCCTTCGCTGCCACCAGTTTTGTTAGTCTTCAAGGTGCTGCTGGACTCTTGCTCTTTGGTATCTGAAGAAGTGAGCAGTGACTCACGGAAGCTCCTTCGCTGCCACCAGTTTTGTTAGTCTTCAAGGTGCTGCTGGACTCTTGCTCTTTGGTATCTGAAGAAGTGAGCAGTGACTCACGGAAGCTCCTTCGCTGCCACCAGTTTTGTTAGTCTTTAAGGTGCTGCTGGACTCTTGCTCTTTGGTATCTGAAGAAGTGAGCAGTGACTCTCGGAAGCTCCTTCGCTGCCACCAGTTTTGTTAGTCTTCAAGGTGCTGCTGGACTCTTGCTCTTTGGTATCTGAAGAAGTGAGCAGTGACTCACGGAAGCTCCTTCGCTGCCACCAGTTTTGTTATTCTTTAAGGTGCTGCTGGACTCTTGCTCTTTGGTATCTGAAGAAGTGAGCAGTGACTCACGGAAGCTCACACCCTGCCACAAATTGTGTTCGTCTTCAAGGTGCCATTGGACTCTCAGTCTTTTCTACGGCTACAGAGAGACTAACACGGCTACCCGTCTTGATCTATCTCCAAGGCGGGATCAGACATTCAAGATGCATTCTACCATATGGAGTGGTGGAAAATAAAATTTTGGTGGTGGTGGTGGTGGTGGGGAATCAGAAATTATTGCAGTTTGTTATTTAATTCTTCCAGAAGTTAGAAATAGGTCACAGGGACCTCCTAGATGTTTCCAGTATTAATTTAATTTGCTTTCATCTACCGAAGGACCATGCTGACATGGAAGCACCGAGGGATGTGAACACATCCACCCAGAGGAAGGTGTTTTTTATCTGGTTGCGGTGCGGAGCCCTAAATCACATTTAAAACAAAAATTGTCTAGGTTTTTCACGAGAAGCTTGTGCATGTGTGCACATGGGCCTGTAGAGGACTTTTTGTTATGTGACGTATCACAAGGAGGCTTTACAAAACATCGAGGGGTCGGGGACAGCCCGGAAAATCTACAACAGCTAATGAACTCTAGCCGTGAAAGCCTTCGGCAATGTATTGACATTCTAGTCATTTTATTTTAGGTCTTCTCATAATCTCAGGCAATTGTATTCTTATATCCAGGGCTATTTTGGGCAGGAACGCAGAGGAACGGAGTTCCGGCTGGCTTTAGAGTTGGCCACGCCCACTACAGCCTAAACCTCTGCATGCATGGCTACAGAGGGAAGGCATGGAGAGTGACACACACACACAGCCTGGCGACTCTGAGGTAGGTGAGCTGGGGGGGCCCTGGAAGGATTGGGGAGGCATTTAAATACCTTCCTGTGACTTTCCTGGCCTGTCCAAGGGCTGGCTTGCCCGGGCTCCCCGCAGCCATGGGGTGCCTGGGCAAGCCAAGGGAAGGTATGGGGTGTGTGGCCTAGTATGCTAATGAGTTTCTGCTGCTGGGTGTGGCCTATTATGTTAATGAGTTAGAATCATAGAATGTTAGAGTTGGAAGGGGCCTTGCAGGCCATCTAGTCCAACCCCCTGCACTCTGCAGGAGCATAGCCAAAAGATAGCCCTACAAGATACCCGAAAGATGGTCGTCCAGCCTCCGCTTTAAAACGTCCAGGGAAGGAGCGTCCACCACCTCCTGAGGCAGACTGTTCCACTGCTCCACCACTCTTACAGTCAGGAAGTTTCTCCTGATATCTAGCTGGTAACGACTCCCTCGTAATTTCCACCCATTAGATGTAGTCCTGCAATCCAAAGCAAGTTCCTGCTGGGCTTTTCCTACAAAAATAGCCCTGCTTATATCTGACTGACCTGATGTTTCCCGGGGCTCAAGGTGCTCACATTGGACCTTTTATGCTCAAATTGGCAAATCTAAATGGCCCTTCCCTTCCTATTCCTATAATTGGCATACGCCACATCTGTTGAGAAGTTTCCTGTGTCAGCTACACAGGGAAGAAGTGGAGTCACTGCACTCTTTTGGTGTCCGGGAACAGGAGGGTTCCAGGACGGGTTTTGAATAGTGTGGGGGAAATCTAGCCACTGAAGAAATAACTAAAAGAAATAAAGAAGGGAAACTTGGATGGCCCACGCTAGCCTGATCTTGTCAGGTCTTGGAAGCTAAGCAGGGTCGGCCCTGGTTAGTTCTTGGATGGGAGACCACTCAGGAAGTCTAGGGCTGCTATGCAGAGGCAGGCCGTGGCAGAACCACCTCTGAGTGTCTCTTACCTTGAGAACCCGACAGGGTTGCCACAAGTCAGCTGCGACTTGACAGCTCTTTCTACCACCAAACTAGGGTTGCCATTCCCCCAACAGAGGCAGGGTTTGCCCCAATTCCAGGGGGGGGCCAATCCGCTTGCAGTCAGCTGGCCAGGAGGGGAGCCCTGACCCCGAAGTGCTCCATCCTGCCCAATGTACCAGAAGGCGGAGATTGGGCACCCAAATAAGATTGACTTTTATTTGGGAGCACCTTATTGGCAGCTGAATCAGGTTAGAGATTACAGATTCGGCTGAACAAATACCCGAACCTGATTTGGCTGAACAAACATCCGAAAAATACTGACAGTAAGGTATTTTTCGGGTATTTTTTCCCCATTCGGCAAAGCCGAATGCGCACCCCTACAAGCCAGTGAACCCAGCCACGCAAGTCCAAGGAGAGAATCGTCCCTACAAGCCAGAAGGCGGAGACTGCTTTCTACCTGCAAATATGGAGCCCAGTTATATTTGGCTGACTCACAGTCCAGGAGTGCATCAAGGCTTGAGCCCAGTGACACTTGAAGACCGACAAAGTTTTATTCTAGGTATCAGCTTTCATGTGCCTGCACACTTCTTATTAATTAAACTTTGTTAAATTAAACGTTGTTGGTCTTCAAGGTGCCACTGGACTCAAACTTTGTTCTGCTGCCTCAGACCAACACAGCTACCCCACCTGAATCCAGGAGTGTATTTTACACATGCAGTGTGCAGAGAACCAGTTCGGTGTAGTGCTTAGATGCATGGACTCTAATCTGGGAGAACCGGGTTGGATTCCCCACTCCTCCCCTTGCACCTGCTGGATGACCTTGGGCAAGCCATAGTTCTGGCACAGCTGTTCTTGAAAAAGAGCAGTTTCTGTCAGAGTTCTCTCAGTCCCACCTACCCCACAGGGTATCTGTTGTGGGGAGGGAAAAGGAAAGGAGTTTGTAAGCTGCTCTGAGACACCCTTGGGTAGTGAAGAGCGGGGTATAAATCCAATCTCTTCTTCTTCAGTGGGGTGTGGGAGTGAGACCTGATCTCTTTGCCCCTCCACACCTTGCATGTGTATGCATGTGAATGCCAGCCTTACGGACAGCCGCCATCTGCCTATCGTGAAACCCTTGTGTGTGTGTGAATGGATCTTGTGACTATGTATGTATGTATGCATGCCTATATGCCCCAGTTCACAATGCAGATCCCTGAGTAGTGGGTGATCTCACATCCCGCTCTCTGTATAAACCACGTGTCTGGGAGATCTGCAAATCGGCCTTTAGACTCTGATCAATGCCTGTTCCTTATCTGGTACTTGGCAATTGCCTTGAGTGTTCTTTTCGGAGTAGGATATAAAGGCACTAAATAAATACACACAACCCACACATCCACAGTGTTCCCTCTAAGCTGAGTTAGTGTGAGCTAGCTCACAGTTTTTTAGCCTCCGGCTCACCCATTTTTGTCTTTGCTCAGGAAGGATGGGCTCCAGAGCAAACTGATTTATGTGGCAGCCAAATCGCTCACTCATAACTTTAATGCCGGGAGCTCACAAAGTAGAATTTTTGCTCACAAGACTACACAGCTTAGAGGGAACGTTTATCCTGCGTCCACGGGTGGCCACTGATGCCACAAAGAGCACGGCTGGGGTATAACTGCATAGGTCCCTGGAATAAAATAACCATGTTCTGGACTGGGATTGCCCTTCTCAAATAGAACATGGAATGCATGAGGGATTTCATTTCTGTAACAAATGTCTGCCCTGACCTGGATGCTCCAGGCTAGCCTGATCGTGTCAGATCTCGGAAGCTAAGTAGGGTCGGCCCTGGTTAGTACTTGGATGGGAGACCAGCAAGGAAGTCCAGGGTACCTACGCAGAGGCAGACAAGGGCAAACCACCTCTGAACGTCTCTTGCCTTGAAAACCTTACACGATTGCCATAGGTCGGCTGCGACAACAGCACTTTCCACCACCAGCAACAAATGTCTCATTTCTCTAAATCTGACACTTTTGGAGCATTTTGTTCACAATCCACGCTCACCACCATCTGGTTTCAGAAAAGCACGACCACCAGCACTGTGGCTCAAAACCAGTGGGAACACCCAGGAAACAGAGACTCGAGATGCAAAACCCCCAGCTCAGATGCAGATTCACTGAAATGGCGTTTGACGAGGCCTTCGGTGGCTGCGATCACACATACTAAATAATCCACTTTCAATCCACTTTGGCCGATTTCCCGGAAGCAGCTGTGCCGCCCTCGCTCTTCCCTTCCTCTGATTGTATTTGTCAGTTTCCCACTACTTGCTGTGCAGCCGCATTTTGACCCACGGCTTCATCTGATTTCCCCCGCGTCTTTTTGATCCTCAAAAAACAGGATCGAGAAGACACGGGGGAAATCGGGTGAAGCTGCGGGTCAAAATGTGGCTTGCACAGCAAGTAGTGGGAGATTTGACACATACTATCAGGGAAAGGGAAGAGCGAGGGTGGAGCAGCAGCTTGTGGGAAATCGGTTTTTCAGTCCACTTTCCAACTGAATTTTGCCAGTTCACACAATAAAATCCAGCTGGCAAGTGCACCGGAAGTGAACACACTTCCAATCCACTTCCAGTGCACTTTGCGTGTCGATTTTACTGTGTGAGAGGGCCCAATCTACTTGCAAATGGTTGTTGAAGTGGATTGAAACAGCGTTATTTAGCGTGTGCAAAAAGCACTCATCTTTATCCAAAGGAGAACTGAACCTCACTGGGTTGTAGTGAAGGCTGCATATGAGATTAAGGGTCGATGGGACTGGGGGAAGATTATAGATGCAGACGAAATGGAGGGAAGATTTGCTAGGCCACGATCCAGTTCCGACGCTTGATCTCCTGCTGGTGCAAATGGGATAAGCAGCCGGAAGCAGGAGACTCTCCGTTTCGATGCCAGCAGGTTCCTCGGACGAGGTGCTCCGAACCTCAGGAAGCACCCTGCTCCTCTCCCCCCACCCCCAGCTATTAAGATTTCCGGAAGATGCTTCTGCCCGGCCAGGAGTTGCGGAGGACTGTTAGTCAGACGGCTGTTGCGTTCCGCCCATCTCGAAAGAGCAAAATGGGTTTAGTGGGCAGGCGATGACGGGGCGAGGTTGAAATACAAACAGCTGAGGAGTGAGCCCGCGTGGAAGCCGTGCCCGCCTCCCCCCCATCGTGGAATCCCTTTCCTCCCCCGTACACGAGGGGTGGGGGAAGTTGGGGGAAAGTTAGCCAATATTCAGGGGAGCCAGGATCTGTGGATTCTATCTGCATCTCTGGGGTGTGTGTGTTGTTATAGGGTTGGGGAAAGGAAGTGGAGGGGGGGGCCCTCTAGAGAATCTTTCTTCCCACTGGGCGGACCAGAATTTTTCAACAGGGTGGGAGGGCTGGATGCTGGAGTGGGGTTGGGAGGCGGGGGTCTTGGGCCACCGTCCCAGCTGCGCTGGGGGCAACCAGAAGAGCTTTTTCATCCAGGAAGCCAGCGACTTTTGACACGCCACATGCCATTGGTCATCTCCCATCATGCTCCACCAGGCCTGGGGGACGGCTGAGATCAAAAAGTTAACTCTTAAGGCAAGAATCCTCACTCCCCTCCGCCCCCACTTCCCATTTGCTGGGCTAAAGGAAAAGAAGACTGGCAAGGCATACGTCCCGCCCCCTTCTGTAAGGCAGTCTGAGGAAGGGGGAAAGGAGGGGCGGGGGGGGAAGGGAAGGGAAGGGCTGCAACCCGAAAGCATGGTTGTTAGAACACAGAAAGCCAGACACGGGAGTCTCGGAACCCTGCCTCCGACACAGACCCCGTTCAAGGTGCTTGGCGCAGAAACCCCCGTCATGGCTGGAGGCGGAACAACCTGTCCCGGAGAGACCTCCTCTCGCTTCTTGTATCCCAACCGATGCTCCCTCTAAGCTGTGGGGTCCCGTGAGCAAAAACTCTACTTTGTGATCCACAGGCACGAAAGTCGTGAGCGAGCGATTTTGGCTGCTGCATACATTAGTCTGCTCGGGAGCCGTCCTCCCTGAGCTGAGACAAAAAACGTGTGAGCCGGAGGCTAAAAGACTGTGAGCTGGCTCACACTGACTCAGCTTAGAGGGAACACTGATCCCAACCACCATCGGGGACCTCCGCCTTATTTCAGGGGTGTTATTTTGCCTGCCTCGCCCATCGTCCGTTTTATTTTTTCAGCGCGGCCCAGAAGGATCCTGAAAATCTTGGCCTGGGTTCTGTTTCGTTAAGCAGCACCCTTAAAGAACGCATACAATGTGACGCTGAAGAACCTTGCGCTGGGATCAAAACTCGGCTTCTGCAGACAACATACGGTGCCCCGGGCCTTCTGCGGTTAACTTCAGCCCTGGGGGGAAGAGGCACGTGGGAGCGTTGTGGGAGCCTAGCTCTGGGCAGGATTGGGCTTGCAGAGATGTTTGTACCACCCAAGACATCAGGACGGAGACCTTCTCGAGGTAGAGGCACACTGGGTGGCCTCGGGAGGAACAGCGACCTCTCGACCCCTGTTCCCCATCGGCCCCCTGGGAGTCAGGATGACGGCGTGTAGTGAATAAGGATCCCTGCTATGGAGATACTGACCGTGGCTACTCTCATTCCAGCTGCAGGTCTACAGTCCCTTCTCTGGGCATTCCCAAGATGGCTCCACCCCCTTTTCTGGTTCTATAATAATATAATGCCAGTTCTGGGTTGTGAAATACCTGGAGATCCTGGGGGCGGAGCCTGAGGAGGGCGGGGTTTGGGGAGGGGAGGGACTTCGGTGAGGCATAACGCCATAGAGTCCTCCCTCCAAAGCGGCCATTTTCTCCAGGGGGACTGATCTGGGTCGCCTGGCGATCAATTGTAATAGCGGGAGATCTCCAGGTGCCACCTGGAGGGTGACAACCCTATTCTGAGCACTGCATTCATTAGCTTTGGTCTGAGTACTGTGTTCATTAGCTTTATCTGCCACGAGAGTGGGGAGCGACACTCACGGGAGGGCGTTAGGCAGGCCCGTAGAGACAGTGGGGGCATTTCGGGGCCTGGCCCCCTGACTTCCTGCCAAGGCCCCCCTGACTTCCATCCAGCCCCCAAGATCTCTGGGCCACCCGGAGGACTCCCCACCGCTGTCCCTTCCCCAAGTGTGGCTTGCTTCCCCGCATAGGCAAGCAGAGTATGAACGCTGCAAAAATTAGCTTTTTAAAACTTTATTTAAATGTGTTTTTTTTAATTTTTGTGATGTCAGTGCCCCCTGACTTATTTAAAGGCCCCCTCAATTACAAGATTCTGGCTACAGGCCTGGCGTTAGGGGTCTCTCTCTCTCTCTCTCCCTCCTTCCCCCCCTCCCTCCCCCCGCCGGGCACGAACACTGGGGTGAAACCACCATGTCCTGGGACGGGGTACGAGATAGATGAGGCATCTATTCCTTGAGTTGCTGCTAAAGCAAAGGAAAGGTTGGGTATGGGGGGGGAATAGGAACACTCGTGGGAGGAATCAGACACCAACAGGCTCTTCCCCTTGGCTTCGTACCTGGGTCTGGATACGGTTAAGGCCCCGGAACCAAAGGATCTGGCCACGGCGCAGCTCCCGCTCGGCGTGGTCAATTTCCTCCTCGTCCTCCGCCATCTCTTCGTCGGTGATTTCGTCCTTGCCGGGACCGTGGCCCGCTTCCTTCAAGCACTTGAGCTGGCTGGTAGGGATGCTGGCGATGACCTGTAAGAGACAGCAGATTTCTGTCCTGCATCCCCGGCATTTCCCCTCTTAGAATCAGAGTCCAGAGCAAAGGCTGGGAGTAATATTGATCTTGCACTGGACCCCAGAGCAAGACCATATAGCATCATAGAATCATAGGATCATAGAATGTTAGAGCTGGAAGGGACCTTGCAGGTCATCTAGTCCAACCCACTGCACTCTGCAGGAGCAGAGCCAAAAGAGAGCCCTACATACCTACAACATACTCAAAAGATGGTTGTCCAGCCTCCGCTTGAAAACGTCCAGGGAAGGAACATCCACCACCTCCCGAGGCAGGCTGTTCCACTGCTCAGCCACTGTTACAGTCAGGAAGTTTCTCCTGATATCTAGCTGGTAACGACTCCCTTGTAATTTCCACCCATTAGATCTAGTCTTGCAATCCAGAGCGAGAGAGAATAGATCTGCTCCATCTTCTACACCAGTGTTTTTCAACCTTTTTGTGCAAAGGCACACTTTTTTCATGGAAAAAAATCACGAGGCACACCACCATTAGAAAATGTTAAAAAAATTAACTCTGTGCCTATATTGACTATATATAAAGTAATTCTCTTGAATAGGAATCAAATAAACACAAAGAAATTATTTTATAATTACTTTATTATGAAATAATAATACTTTATTTTATAATTGTTCATATGTTACGGATGAAATTGGAATTTTTCCCACGGCACACCAGACAATATCTCACGGCACACTAGTGTGCCACGGCACAGTGGTTGAAAAACACTGTTCTACACGACAGCCTTCCAATATTTGAAGACTGCAGTCATGTCCCCTCTAAGCCTTCTCTTTCCCAGGCTAAACAGACCCAGCTCTTTCAGCCTTTCCTCATAAGACTTGGATTCCAACCCTCTCAGCCATCCTAGTTGCCCTCTTCTGGACACGCTCGAGCTTGTCGACATCCTTCCTAAAATGTGGTGCTCAAAACGGGACACAGCACTCCAGGTGAGGCCTGACCATAGCAAAATAGAGCGGAACCACTACCTCCCGTGATATAAACACAATGCTTCTAATGCACGTTGAACCTTCTAAAGCAGTAGGGGAAGAGACAACCACGGCTTACAGTAACTGTCTCCTCGCGGCTCTTGTTGCAGCCTCATAGCCAAGGATTTTTCCGTTGGGGGGGCATTTAAAGTCCTTAGGGTGGCTAACTAAATCTAGGTTAATTAAATTAACGTAGAACCTCCGCAAACCTCTGAAACCTAGTGCTAGGGTTCCTTCACAGGCTTTCCATGCAAAGATGGACCGTTTTGGATGCGGTCACACAACTAAGCAGCGCCCAAATGGAGTCTGGTGCTGTAGTGATGGTCCCAGAGGAAAATGTCCTGGCAGGTCTTATGCACAAGGACTATTGGTATCACCACAATTTTGGCACCCCAAAGTGGATTAGGTGTGCCAGCCTCCAGGGGGGGACCTGGGGATCCCCTGGAATCACAGCTCATCTCCAGACTACAGAGACTGGTTCCCCTGGAACCATAGCTTCGAAATGGAAGTCAGAAATTAAACCATCCCTAAACTTATGGCCCCATCACTCCTTGGCAGATAGAAGGGGAAGTCGTAGAAGTAGTGACAGACTTCACGTTCCTGGGATCCCAGATCACTGCAGATGGTGACTGCAGCCATGAAATTAAAAGACGCCTGCTCCTGGGGAGGAAAGCGATGGCAAACCTAAACAGCATGATAAAAAGCAGAGACATCACCCTGCCAACAAAAGTCCGTATGTCAAAGCAATGGCATTCCCTGTAGTAATGTATGGCTGCGAGAGTTGGACTATAAGGAAGGCCGAGCGCCGAAGAATAGATTCTTTTGAACTATGGTGCTGGAGAAGACTCTTGAGAGTCCCTTGGACTGCAAGGAGATCAAATCAGTCAATCCTAAAAGAAATCAACCCTGACTGCTCCCTGGAAGGCCAGATCCTGAAGCTGAAGCTCAAATACTTTGGCCACCAAATGAGAAGGGAGCGTTCACTGGAGAAGACCCCGATGCTGGGAAAGATTGAAGGTCAAAGAAGAAGGGGACGGCAAAGGATGAGATGGTTAGATAGTGTCATCGATGCAACGAACATGAAATTGAGCAAACTTCAACGGACAGCGGAAGACAGGAGGGCCTGGCGTAAACTGGTCCGTGGGGTCGCGAAGAGTCGGACTCGACTGTGCGACTGAACAACAACAAACTTATGGTACAAAAGGTTATGGGACTTATACATAATGGAAAAAATATCTGACATGCTGAATCCAACAAAATCTACTGGCGAATCTAGTGAATTTACAATGATGTGGCTACTGACCTTATCCCATATCTAGTTTCTCAAGGGACAATACCAGAGATAACAGACACACTTCATTTTGGTAAATGTTGGTGTCCACACTAAGCTTATGGGAAATGCTCTCTTTTATGCTGTTACATTTATGTATATTTATCCTGTAAACGATTATTGTTATTGTTATTGGAATTTTGAAAATTGAATAAATTATATTGAGGGGGGAAGAAATTCCAGAAGCAGAGAAAGAGAAGAAGAAGAAGAAGAAGAAGAAGAAGAAGAAGAAGAAGAAGAAGAAGAAGAAGAAGAAGAAGAAGAAGAAGAAGAAGAAGAGTTGGATTTATACACCGCCTTTCACTCAAAGTCTCAAAGTGGCTTACAATCTCCTTCCCTTCCTCTCCCCTCAACAGACACCCGGTGAGGTAGGTGGGGCAGAGAGCGCTCTGAGAGAACTGTGACTGACCCAAAGCCACCCAGCAGCTTCATGTGGAGGAAGAGTGGGGAATCAGACCCAGTTCTTCAGATTAGAATCTGCTGCTCTTAACCACTACACCAGAGGTCCCCAAACTTATTTGGCCTACCGCCCCTCTGGTCAGAAAAAAAATTACTTAGCGCCCCCCTGGAAATCGACCTTCAAGAAGTGGACAAAAAGATGCAGTGACAAATTTGCACATGGTAAAGGAAGACGATGCCGTAAGTAAAGAAAGATGTTGCTGGCCTGAAGCCAGAGGCCAGCGGCAGCACCAGCCTTACAAGGGTGCACATACATTTGCAAGTTGCAGATGCATGGTTGTGATTGGCTGTGGGGACTCCTCTCCACCTCCACCTCCCTCCCTGATCCCAGGGAAGACCCGGAGAAGGGAGGAAAAGGCTGCTTTAGAGAAGTCCTGGACTCTTCTTTCTTTAGGGTTCCACCGCCCCCTTATTTTTATTCAACGCCCCTCCCAATTGCACCCAAGGCTCCCAGTGACCGCCTGGATCTTTCCAGCGCCCCCCAGGGGGCGGTATTGCCCACTTTCGGAACCAGTGCACTACACCAAATCGGCTCTCAAGAGGGGCTGAGGAGGACCTCCGTGGGAGAAGGGGTGGGGGATTCAGGGGCTATGAAGAGTGTCACAGTTCCACAGCACCTGGTACCGAACAGGGATTCCAGCCTCCAGGCAAGGCTGGTCTGGGTCCTGCTAGGTAGGTTTGCCATCTCCAGATCGGGGTATTTGGGGGGAGGAGGGGTTGAAGTCTGGGGAGGGTTGGGTTTGGGAGCGTAAAATGCCGTTTGGTCAGACCACTTTCCAAAGCAGCCATTTTCTCCAGGGGAGCTGATCTCGGTCGCCTGGAGGTCCATTGTAATCCCAGGAGAACTTCAGTCACCTCCTGGAGGTTCACGGAAGGGAATAAGTAATACAAAAGATACAAAAGATCAAACCGTGCATAAATCATGAAAAATATATTCAACAATCAATGAGTATAATAGAGTTTTCTATTAGAGTTTCCAATTGCCATTCCACACACAAAAGAACCTCCTCAGGAAACAGGAAACCTCCTCAGGAAACAATCCATAGACAAAAGAACCTCCTCAGGAAACAGGAAACCTCCTCAGGAAACAATCCATAGACAAAAGAACCTCCTCAGGAAAGCGCCTCCATTAGCATGTTCATAGCCTGGGGAATTCCTACAAGATAACAACTCAGCCCTACCCCACCTTCCTGAGTAGATATAAATTACCTGCCTACCATTTTTCTGCTCACCTTGACACAGAGAGTACTCCATCTTTCTGTGTTATACCTCTGAGGGTGCCAGTCACAGCTGCTGGCGAAACGTCAGGTCCTACAATGCCGAGACCATGGCTAGACAACCCGGGAAATCTACAGCAACGAATGAACTCCAGCCGTGAAAGCCTTCGACAACATAATGAGTATAATAATCTAAACCCATTCAAATAGAGTGGTTTTTCAAAAATACAGTGTAGTAATCAGACACTCAAAAGTACATGGTCCAAATACAAAAAATGGTCCTATTAATACACCTTCAGAAAGAGTCCAGGTCAAATTCCTCGAAAGGTGAAAAGTCCAAATATCGACGTTTATAATTCCTCTTCACAAAATCCCTGTCTCACCACTTGTGTATCCACAATATATTTATATACGTTGAATATATTTTTTGTTATTTATGCACGGTTCGAAGTTTGGTATCTTTTGTATCACTTACCTCCCGAAGGTTGGCAAACCCTACTTGAGTGCTAAGCCATAACCAGCCACAACCAGCGACCAACAGAACAAGTGAAAAGTGAAGCTAAAGGGAAAGCCTTTTTCTCAAGGGGTCATGTTAAATAACTGTACCATATGGGGACATCGCCAAATTCAAAATCCTACTCTTCACAACCTAACAGAGTACACAGGTTGGGTCCAGGGTCCCGAACTCATGTCCCGTGGAACTGTCACGTGACTTGCAGGTGCTCAGTTCCTGCTAAAGTTGCCAGCTCCAGATTGAGAAATACCTGGAGATTTGGTAGCGAAAATTCTCTCACTGGGGCATACTTGGCAATCGGCTCCCCATCTTCGTCAGTTAGACATTGAGCCTCCTTGGTCCGTGCTTGCCTTCTGTTTCATCCTATATGGGACCTTCTCTGTCTAACCTGGACTTGGGGCTGTAGCAAGTTAACTTTTTTTGAAGTTAACCTTGTTCACAATAAGTGAAATGTCCCTACATGTACACGCCATGTGAGCTGTGCTTCTATTTGTGTAAGTAAAATTTCTTTCTCTTGTTACCATTGGAGTCAGGTCATCTTTGTAATTTGTTTGAAAAGCATTTTTCTGTTCACCAGGAAATGTGGAGGATTGGGGGTACTGTGTAAAGCTTCTGGGCTTCTCCTTATATATAATTCTGTTAGGGGGGAACGTTCCACATGCTCCCACAGCATTTGGCTTGCTGACCTGTCACTCCAATGGTGTGCCAATCCAGTGGCTGTGTTGCTGGAGTCCCGCCCACAGAAGGGGTGGCCAGCGTCTCGCCCTCAGTGTCATGCGAGGTCTCTCCAAGGTGGTGGGCAGGAGCCAACCCCACTCGGCCTGGAGAGACAAAGGCTCCGAGTGCGCAGGCCAGCCTGAGCAGGCCTTCCCAGAGCGGCAGAAGCCTGGCAGTCACTGATGCACACCCGGGAACATGCGGCCGGAGAGCAAGAGGTGGCAGCAGCACTCTCAACAATGGAGGAGAGCCAGAATACATGCTGGGTAATGCCACTCACCTCTTTGCTGTGGTGTGCTCACAGGAGGCCGAGAATGTCTGGGGGAGGCACCACCAGCAGCAGCAGCCTGCTTTCCCTGTGTCTGGCCCTGGCGTGGTCACTCCAAGGCGGTGGGGTGGGAGCTGACCCCCTCGGCCCGGAGAGACAAAGGCTCCGAGCGCGCAGGCCAGCTCAAGCAGGCCTCACTGGAGTGGCGGAAGCTGGAGCAGCCGCCGACACGCACCTGAGAACGTGTGGCCGGAGAGTCAGCGGCCATGCTCTGAACGATGGAGGGGCGTCAGAATACATGCCAGGTAATGCTGCTCGCCTCTTTGCTGCGGCTCGCTCACAGGAGGCCGAGATTTCCTGGAGGTGGCGGCAGCTCTGCACGCCTGCTGCGGGGGGGGGTGTCTCTCTAGAGCTCATTGTATCACTTTTATACAACAGGCTTTGCTCCTAGTATATATATAATTTACATTTCACCCAATAGTCATAGTAGGAGATCTCTAGCCACCACCTGGAAGCTGGCAACTCTATAGGGGCCCCTCCCCTCTTCGATCTACCCTCCACCCCCTTCGTCCCTTCCCCCCACTTGCTTGTACCCTCCCCTTGTCTGCTTGCGACCCTTCCCACCACCTGCAGTCCTTTCCGTAGTGGGATGAGGCCGAGTGGGCAGTGGGCAGATTGCGTGGAGGAGTGCTAGCGAACCAACGAGCAGCAAGTGCCGGGCCCCCGGAAAACTGACAGCCGCCCTGCCTCAGGACACGCTGCTGACCCCCGCCCCCGCCTGTGTCAGACATCTTGCTTATTTTATGGAACTCCTCCTGCTTCTCTTAGGACCAGGAAGAGGGAAAGGATACGTGTGGGGCACTGAAATATCACCTCTGACAAAATCTCATTCAGCCGCTTCTCTGGCTTCTGAGATCAGATTTCCTGCTCAGGATCATCCCAACCACAAAGGCTAGAAACTTACTTTGTTGGGTTTTTTAAAAAAAAATAAGGAAGCTAAGACTCTCCAGAGCTGAATTGTGGGGCTCTGGGCAATATACAAATTTGAAAACCAGGGGGGAAAAAACCCACATCAAAACCTGGTCTCCTCCCATCCCCAAACCCCGCCCTCCTCTGGCTCCACCCCCCCAAATCTCCCGGTATTTCCCAACCCAGAGCTGGTTGGGAAATATTCATATTCATGACCCTACTCATATTCAGAACCCTATTCATATTTCAGAGGGTCCAGGATTGGTATTGGGAAATAAATTCCTCGGTAGAATTCTGGGGCGCTTTGGCCCCAATTAAGCCCCATGTTGGAGCAGGCAAAAAGGTCAGAAGGAGGGTTTCCTTACCTGTCCCCAGACGAGTTCCCCGACGCCCACAAAGAGACACCAGAGCCATTGTTCTGCATTCAGTGGGGAGCAGCTGAATGGCTTCCCCCCAAACTGCACAATGACTATCTGTGTAGAAAGGAAAACAGAGCTGGTGAGAAAAACTAGCGACCGGGGGTGGGGGGGGGGCGAACTTCAATATCCAATCAGCAGAAGAGCTCTGATTGGATTAGACCAGTGATCCATCTAATCTGGCATCCTGTCTCACACAATGCCCAACCAGTTCCTTTGGAGGACCAACAACAGGGCAGAAAGGCCAAGGCCTTCATGAGAACATCAGAAGAGCCCTACTGGGTCAGACCAGTGAGGGTCCATCTAGTCCAGCATCCTGTTTCACACAGTGGCCAACCAGTTCCTTTGGAGGACCAACAACAGGGCAGAAAGGCCAATGCCTTTATGAGAACATCAGAAGAGCCTTGCTGGGTCAGACCAGGGAGGGTCCATCCAATCCAGCATTCTGTCTCACACAGTGGCCAACCAGTTCCTTTGGAGGACCAACAACAGGGCAGAAAGGCCAATGCCTTTATGAGAACATCAGAAGAGCCTTGCTGGGTCAGACCAGGGAGGGTCCATCCAATCCAGCATTCTGTCTCACACAGTGGCCAACCAGTTCCTTTGGAGGACCAACAACAGGGCAGAAAGACCAATGCCTTTATGAGAACATCAGAAGAACCCTGCTGGATCAGACCAATGGTCCATCTAGTCCAACATCCTGTCTGACCCAGCAGCTAACCAGTTCCTCTGGAAGTCTAACAACAGGGCATAGGGTCCGAGGCCTTCACCTTGATGTTGCCTCCTGGCTCTGGGATTCCGAGACCTTGTGTCTCTGAATGTGGAGGCTCCCCTCAGCCACCATGGCCGGTAGCCATTGAGAGACTGATCCTCCATGACTCTGTCTAATCCCCTTTGAAAGCTGCTTATTCCTGTGGCCATCACTACACCCTCTGGCAGCGAATCCCACATTTTAAACATTCTCTATGTAAAGAAGTAATGTACATGTGAGCTGGTTGCCAGATCTTTACGAGAGGAGGCTTGGCGGTCACCAAGTTCAGGAAGAGGGGGGGTGGAACCAGGAGCCGGTCCAGAGTAAGAAGCTGGCATACCGACCAGGAGGGGAAATAACAATAAAGGACAGGCAGTAAGTTCAAGGAAAGAGCGACAGATGTCTCAGGACAAGTTGAGCCACAGCCGCGCCAGCAGCTCTTCTCTGGAAGGGCTGATGGAGATGGGACCAGGGGAACCACAGCTCGCCCATGTTGTGCCTTATCTCTCCTCCACGACTGAAACAAATCTTGGTCATCGGCAGCTACATTTGCTCACATCCGTCCGGGCCAGGGGTCCTCAAACTACGGCCCGCGGGCCACATGCGGCCCGCCGAGGACATTTATGCGGCCCGCCGAGTGTTTATGCCCGCCCCCCCCGCCCGGAGCCGCCTCCTCCTCGGGGAGCGCAGCAGCAGCACCCCCGCCCGCCTGCCGGGCTCCTCCTCCCGAGTAGCCCCATTGGGAGAGGCACTGCTGGCTCGCTCACTAGGGCAGCGGGCTCTTAGGGGCGGCAAATTGCCGCCCCCGCCCCCTCAAAGCCGCCCCCCCGCGGCCTCTTTCTTCCTCCAGCAGCCCTAGGCGGCAAGAGCGCCCAGGAGCTGAGGAGGAGGAAGGGGCGAGCAGGCTGGTCGTGGGGGAGGAGGCGAACGTGGCGGCGGGGCGAGCAGGCTGGTGGGGGGCAGGGGGCGAACGCGGCAGCGGGGCGAGCAGGCTGGTGGGGGGAGGGGGCGAATGCAGCGGCGGGGCGAGCAGGCTGGTCGTGGGGGGGAGGGGGCGAACGCGGTGGTGGGGTGAGCAGGCTGGTGGGGGGAGGGGCGAACGCGGCGGCCCTCCAACGGTCTGAGGGACAGTGAACTGGCCCCCTGTTTAAAAAGTTTGAGGACCCCTGGTCTGGGCCATCCCGGCTCTCCTCGATTCTCCCAATGTTCCATCTCATTGTTGTCTCCATCGCTGTCCAAATTTAGGGCTTGGACAGAGGAGGTGAAGATCATTCAACCTGTTCTCACCCAGGGCCCAGCAGGAACTCATTAGGATATTAGACCACACCCAATAGCAGAAATTCATTGGCATATTAGGCCACAACCCTGACCGTGCATCTCATTAGCATATTAGGCCACACCCCCATGCTACCAGAAGTGGGGTCATCCAGCCACACCCACCTTTTGCTTCTTATTCTGTTGACCTTGTTTGTTGTCAAAACCCAGGGCTATTTTTTGGAGCAGGAACTCCTTTGCATGTTAGGCCACCCACCCCTCATGTAGCCAGTCCCAATGAGTTTCTGCTGCTGGGTGTGGCCTGTTATGCTAATGAGTTCCTGCTGGGCGTGGCCAACTGTGGAGTCTTGTGAGCAAAAATTCTACTTTCTGAGCTACTGGCATTAAAGTTGTGAGCGAGCGATTGGGCTACAGCATAAATCTGGAGCCATCCTTCCTGAGCTCAGACAAAAATGTGTGAGCCGGAGGCTAAAAAACAGTGAGCTAGCTCACGCTAACTCAGCTCAGAGGGAACACTGGACGGAACCCGCCCTGAGCCTGCTTGCCGGGAGGGCGGGATACAAGTTTAACAAAATACAATCATTTAGTGTCGACGCATTCCCCCTTCCACCTCTACCCGGGTTCCCGCACCTGTTTGCTCCGGCCTGTACCTGAATGCCAAAGGTGCCCAGCACGATGCTGCAAAAGATGGGGTTGCCGAAAATGCCGTCAAAGACATTGCGCTCGCCGTGGATTTTGCGGGCGTTGATCTCGTTGAAGAGCTGCATCATGACAAAGGTGTTGAAGATGATGGTGTAGTGCTCCGAGGCCGGGGAGTGCAGGGGGGCATTGCGGCCACTGTCAATGTCGAAAAAACCTCGCCTGCAAATGGGGGGGGAAGGCGGTGAAGCAGCACATCACGGGACAGAGACCAGGCTCAGCCAACCAGAGGTCTCTCTCTTTCTCTGCCCCTCCCCTCCTTCTCCCTTATTGGCTCAAACCCGCCCTCCAATCCCGGGTCAGCACCATAAGAACCCACCCACAAAGAGGAGGGTGAAGATGATGGTGAGCTGGTACACGGCGTGGCCCAGAATATTCTTCATCATGGTGCGGGAGATGAGGGGCTTGTTGCGTCCGTACGGCTTGCGCAGAAGCAGGGACTCCGTCGGGGGTTCGGTGGCAAGGGCCAGGGAGGCAAAGGTGTCCATGATCAAGTTCACCCACAGCATCTGCACGGCTTTGAGAGGGGAATCCTGCAAGAGAAGTTGAGATAAGAACGTAAGGACGTAAGGGAAGCCAACGTTGGGTCAGGCCAATGGCCCAATGAAGAGGCATCGTTACAGACATACGTGCCGTCGAGTCACAATTGACTTTTGGCGAGCCCAGAAAGGGGCTTTCCGGGCAAGTGAGAGGCAGAGGTGGTATTCCAGTGCCTTCCTCTGCACGGCAACCCCTGTCTTCCTTAGTGGTCTCCCATTCAAATATGGCGACCCCAGCAAGGGGCTTTCAAGGTAAGTGAGAGGCAGAGGTGGTATTCCAGTGCCTTCCTCCGCACGGCACCCCCTGTCTTCCTTAGTGGTCTCCCATTCAAATATGGCGACCCCAGCAAGGGGCTTTCAAGGTAAGTGAGAGGCAGAGGTGGTATTCCAGTGCCTTCCCCTGCACGGCACCCCCTGTCTTCCTTAGTGGTCTCTCATTCAAATATGGCGACCCCAGCAAGGGGCTTTCAAGGTAAGTGAGAGGCAGAGGTGGTATTCCAGTGCCTTCCTCTGCACGGCAACCCCTGTCTTCCTTAGTGGTCTCCCATTCAAATATGGCGACCCCAGCAAGGGGCTTTCAAGGTAAGTGAGAGGCAGAGGTGGTATTTCAGTGCCTTCCTCTGCACGGCACCCCTGTCTTCCTTAGTGGTCTCTCATTCAAATATGGCGACCCCAGCAAGGGGCTTTCAAGGTAAGTGAGAGGCAGAGGTGGTATTCCAGTGCCTTCCTCTGCACGGCAACCCCTGTCTTCCTTAGTGGTCTCCCATTCAAATATGGCGACCCCAGCAAGGGGCTTTCAAGGTAAGTGAGAGGCAGAGGTGGTATTTCAGTGCCTTCCTCTGCACGGCACCCCCTGTCTTCCTTAGTGGTCTCCCATTCAAATATGGCAACCCCAGCAAGGGGCTTTCAAGGTAAGTGAGAGGCAGAGGTGGTATTCCAGTGCCTTCCTCTGCACGGCCCCCCCTGTCTTCCTTAGTGGTCTCTCATTCAAATATGGCGACCCCAGCAAGGGGCTTTCAAGGTAAGTGAGAGGCAGAGGTGGTATTCCAGTGCCTTCCCCTGCACAGCACCCCCTGTCTTCCTTAGTGGTCTCCCATTCAAATATGGCAACCCCAGAAAGGGGCTTTCAAGGTAAGTGAGAGGCAGAGGTGGTATTCCAGTGCCTTCCCCTGCACAGCACCCCCTGTCTTCCTTAGTGGTCTCTCATTCAAATATGGCGACCCCAGCAAGGGGCTTTCAAGGTAAGTGAGAGGCAGAGGTGGTATTCCAGTGCCTTCCTCTGCACAGCACCCCCTGTCTTCCTTAGTGGTCTCTCATTCAAATATGGCGACCCCAGCAAGGGGCTTTCAAGGTAAGTGAGAGGCAGAGGTGGTATTCCAGTGCCTTCCTCTGCACAGCACCCCCTGTCTTCCTTAGTGGTCTCTCATTCAAATATGGCGACCCCAGCAAGGGGCTTTCAAGGTAAGTGAGAGGCAGAGGTGGTATTTCAGTGCCTTCCTCTGCACGGCACCCCCTGTCTTCCTTAGTGGTCTCCCATTCAAATATGGCGACCCCAGCAAGGGGCTTTCAAGGTAAGTGAGAGGCAGAGGTGGTATTCCAGTGCCTTCCTCTGCACAGCACCCCGTCTTCCTTAGTGGTCTCCCATTCAAATATGGCAACCCCAGAAAGGGGCTTTCAAGGTAAGTGAGAGGCAGAGGTGGTATTCCAGTGCCTTCCCCTGCACAGCACCCCCTGTCTTCCTTAGTGGTCTCCCATTCAAATATGGCAACCCCAGCAAGGGGCTTTCAAGGTAAGTGAGAGGCAGAGGTGGTATTCCAGTGCCTTCCCCTGCACAGCACCCCCTGTCTTCCTTAGTGGTCTCCCATTCAAATATGGCGACCCCAGCAAGGGGCTTTCAAGGTAAGTGAGAGGCAGAGGTGGTATTCCAGTGCCTTCCTCTGCACAGCACCCCGTCTTCCTTAGTGGTCTCCCATTCAAATATGGCAACACCAGCAAGGGGCTTTCAAGGTAAGTGAGAGGCAGAGGTGGTATTCCAGTGCCTTCCTCTGCACAGCAACCCCTGTCTTCCTTAGTGGTCTCCCATTCAAATATGGCAACCCCAGCAAGGGGCTTTCAATGTAAGTGAGAGGCAGAGGTGGTATTCCAGTGCCTTCCTCTGCACAGCACCCCGTCTTCCTTAGTGGTCTCCCATTCAAATATGGCGACCCCAGCAAGGGGCTTTCAAGGTAAGTGAGAGGCAGAGGTGGTATTCCAGTGCCTTCCCCTGCACAGCACCCCCTGTCTTCCTTAGTGGTCTCCCATTCAAATATGGCAACCCCAGAAAGGGGCTTTCAAGGTAAGTGAGAGGCAGAGGTGGTATTCCAGTGCCTTCCTCTGCACAGCACCCCCTGTCTTCCTTAGCGGTCTCCCATTCAAATATGGCAACCCCAGCAAGGGGCTTTCAAGGTAAGTGAGAGGCAGAGGTGGTATTCCAGTGCCTTCCTCTGCACGGCACCCCCTGTCTTCCTTAGTGGTCTCTCATTCAAATATGGCGACCCCAGCAAGGGGCTTTCAAGGTAAGTGAGAGGCAGAGGTGGTATTTCAGTGCCTTCCTCTGCACGGCACCCCCTGTCTTCCTTAGTGGTCTCTCATTCAAATATGGCGACCCCAGCAAGGGGCTTTCAAGGTAAGTGAGAGGCAGAGGTGGTATTCCAGTGCCTTCCTCTGCACGGCAACCCCTGTCTTCCTTAGTGGTCTCCCATTCAAATATGGCGACCCCAGCAAGGGGCTTTCAAGGTAAGTGAGAGGCAGAGGTGGTATTCCAGTGCCTTCCTCTGCACGGCACCCCCTGTCTTCCTTAGTGGTCTCTCATTCAAATATGGCGACCCCAGCAAGGGGCTTTCAAGGTAAGTGAGAGGCAGAGGTGGTATTCCAGTGCCTTCCTCTGCACAGCAACCCCTGTCTTCCTTAGTGGTCTCCCATTCAAATATGGCAACCCCAGCAAGGGGCTTTCAAGGTAAGTGAGAGGCAGAGGTGGTATTCCAGTGCCTTCCTCTGCACAGCACCCCGTCTTCCTTAGTGGTCTCCCATTCAAATATGGCAACCCCAGCAAGGGGCTTTCAAGGTAAGTGAGAGGCAGAGGTGGTATTCCAGTGCCTTCCTCTGCACAGCACCCCCTGTCTTCCTTAGTGGTCTCCCATTCAAATATGGCAACCCCAGCAAGGGGCTTTCAAGGTAAGTGAGAGGCAGAGGTGGTATTCCAGTGCCTTCCTCTGCACAGCACCCCCTGTCTTCCTTAGTGGTCTCCCATTCAAATATGGCAACCCCAGCAAGGGGCTTTCAAGGTAAGTGAGAGGCAGAGGTGGTATTCCAGTGCCTTCCCCTGCACAGCACCCCCTGTCTTCCTTAGTGGTCTCCCATTCAAATATGGCAACCCCAGCAAGGGGCTTTCCAGGAAAGTGAGAGGCAAAGGTGGTATTCCAGTGCCTTCCTCTGCACAGCACCCCCTGTCTTCCTTAGTGGTCTCCCATTCAAATATGGCAACCCCAGAAAGGGGCTTTCAAGGTAAGTGAGAGGCAGAGGTGGTATTCCAGTGCCTTCCTCTGCAGAGCCTTCCCTTCCAAATACTAGCCCCACTGAGCTTCCAACTTAATGGTGACCCCAGCAAGGGGTTTTCCAGGTAACTGAGAAGCAGAGACTGTTTGCCATGGCCTTCCTCTGCAGAGCCTTCCCTTTTTTATTATTTTTATTAAAATTTTCAAACAGAGCAATACAAACATTGTCAACTTGGTGAGCTACATTAAGAAAAGCATTTTAAAAAAAGTTTAATAATACATTTTAATGTGTCCTTATACTATTTAGTTGAGTAGTGCTAATTACATAGATATTTTGTTTCGGGAGGCAATAAAAAAAAGTTTAATAATACATTTTAATGTGCCCTTATACTATTTAGTTGAGTAGTGCTAATTACATAGATATTTTGTTTCGGGAGGCAATAAAAAAAAGTTTAATAATACATTTTAATGTGTCCTTATACTATTTAGTTGAGTAGTGCTATTTACATAGATATTTTGTTTCGGGAGGCAATTTAAAGAAAAGGACTGAGCTGACTAAGTACCGATCTTTGACCATGTAGACTCTGTAGAGCCTTTCTTGGTGGTCTCCCATCCAAGCACAGACCTTACTTAGCTTCCGAGAGCGCATGAGGCCAGGCTATACACCCTGATGGCTTTCCCTCCCAAGGCATCATTCGAACAGCAATCATTATCCATCCTTTGAGCAGTGATAGCAGACATAATTAACAGATAAGGGAAAGAATGAAGTAGAACAACTCCTTTCCACCTTTCCCAGGATGTGTGAAGTTAATCACTAGCAATTTGGGACTAATTTATACTTTTAAAAAATGTCGACTTTTCCATTGGGGTTTGGGGCATGCTGAAAGGGCCTTGGGCGTGCTTTGATACACTTCAAGGACCGGAACCAAAGCTCAGCAGCAGGAATGGTAAGCTTTTCATGCTTACAATTCTAGGTTTTGTTCCCTGGCCTCTCTAATGAAGAGCCTCTGCCCAAGGGCACAATCTTACATAGCTGTGGCAAATGCAAGTGAAGAACAGAAGAACAGAGGAAGAGCCCTGCTGGATCAGACCAGGGAGGGTCCATCTAGTCCGGCATCCGGTCTCACACAGCAACCAACCAGTTCCTCTGGAGGGCCAGCAACAGGGCAGAGAGGTCGAGGCCTTCTAATAATAAGAGGAGCCCTGCTGGATCAGACCAGTGGTCCATCTAGTCCAGCGTCCTGTCTTGAGACAGTTTGGTGATGTGGTTATGTGCGCGCCGCGGACTCTAATCTGGGAGAACTGGGTTTGATTCCCCACGCCTCCACCTGCAGCTGCTGGAGTGACCTTGGGTCAGTCATAAGATCTGGCACAGCTGTTCTTGAAAAAAGAGCAGTTTCTGTCAGAGCTCTCTCAGCCCCACCTGCCTCACAGGGTGTCTGTTGTGGGGAGGGGAAGGGAAAGGAGGTGGTAAGCCGCTCTGAGACTCCTTTGGGTAGTGAAGGGCGAGATATAAACCAATCTCTTCTTCTTCTTCTCACACAGTGGCCAACTGGTTCCTCTGGATGGACAACAACAGGGCATAGAGGTCAAGGCCTTCCCCTGATGTTGCCTCCTGGCTCTGGGATTCAGAGGCTTAGTGCCTCTCAATGTGGAGGTTCTCCTCAGTCACGACAGCTAGTAGCCACTGACAGACCTATCTCTCCATCAATCTATTCCCCCTTTAAAGCTATTTATTCCGGTGGCCATCACTACACTCTTTGGCAGTGAATTCCACATTTTAATCCCAAGTATTTTAATCCCAAATATGCTTCAGACCAAGTGATGTGAATCGGGAGCTGGAGGTGGGGGGTGGCTGGTTTGGTGTAGTGGTTAAGCACGCAGACTCTAATCTGGGAGAACCGGGTTTGGTTCCCCACTCCTCCACTTGCAGCTGCTGGATGACCTTGGGCAAGCCATAGTTCTGTCAGAGCTGTCCTTGAAAAAGAGCAGTTTCTGTCAGAGCTCTCTCAGCCCCACCTGCCTCACAGGGTGTCTGTGGTGGGGAGGGGAGGGGAAAGGAGGTGGTAAGCCGCTCTGAGACTCCTTTGGGTAGTGAAGGGCGAGATATAAACCAATCTCTTCTTCTTCTTCTCACACAGTGGCCAACTGGTTCCTCTGGATGGACAACAACAGGGCATAGAGGTCAAGGCCTTCCCCTGATGTTGCCTCCTGGCTCTGGGATTCAGAGGCTTAGTGCCTCTCAATGTGGAGGTTCTCCTCAGTCACGACAGCTAGTAGCCACTGACAGACCTATCTCTCCATCAATCTAATCCCCCTTTAAAGCTATTTATTCCGGTGGCCATCACTACACTCTTTGGCAGTGAATTCCACATTTTAATCCCAAGTATTTTAATCCCAAATATGCTTCAGACCAAGTGATGTGAATCGGGAGCTGGAGGTGGGGGGTGGCTGGTTTGGTGTAGTGGTTAAGCACGCAGACTCTAATCTGGGAGAACCGGGTTTGGTTCCCCACTCCTCCACTTGCAGCTGCTGGATGACCTTGGGCAAGCCATAGTTCTGTCAGAGCTGTCCTTGAAAAAGAGCAGTTTCTGTCAGAGCTCTCTCAGCCCCACCTGCCTCACAGGGTGTCTGTGGTGGGGAGGGGAGGGGAAAGGAGGTGGTAAGCCGCTCTGAGACTCCTTTGGGTAGTGAAGGGCGAGATATAAACCAATCTCTTCTTCTTCTCACACAGTGGCCAACTGGTTCCTCTGGATGGACAACAACAGGGCATAGAGGTCAAGGCCTTCCCCTGATGTTGCCTCCTGGCTCTGGGATTCAGAGGCTTAGTGCCTCTCAATGTGGAGGTTCTCCGCAGTCACGACAGCTAGTAGCCACTGACAGACCTATCTCTCCATCAATCTAATCCCCCTTTAAAGCTATTTATTCCGGTGGCCATCACTACACTCTTTGGCAGTGAATTCCATATTTTAATCCCAAGTATTTTAATCCCAAATATGCTTCAGACCAAGTGATGTGAATCGGGAGCTGGAGGTGGGGGGTGGCTGGTTTGGTGTAGTGGTTAAGCACGCAGACTCTAATCTGGGAGAACCGGGTTTGGTTCCCCACTCCTCCACTTGCAGCTGCTGGATGACCTTGGGCAAGCCATAGTTCTGACAAGAGCTGTTCTTGGAAAAGAGCAGTTTCTGTCAGAGCTCTCTCGGCCCCACCTGCCTCACAGGGCGTCTGTTGTGGGGAGGGGGAAGGGAAAGGAGATTGTAAGCCGCTCTGAGACTCCTTTGGGTAGTGAAGGGCGGGCTATAAATCCAATCTCCTCCTCCTCCTCCTCCTCCTCCTCCTCCTCTTCTTCTTCTTCTTCTTCTTCTTCTTCTTCTTCTTCTTCTTCTTCTTCTTCTTCTTCTTCTTCTTCTTCTTGCAGGCAGGAACTCATGGAGGGAAAAGAGTGAGGAGGGCCCTCACTGCATCTACTGCCAGGCAAATCCCTTTGTGGCTATTATACAACGATCCCTCCCAGTCAAGCATAAGACCTGTTGCAATGCCAAAATGGGGATAAATGGGTCACGAACTGTGTTGTGGGAGCACTGCCAGGGTATGGCTCTCAGGTCCCCCTGGCCTTCAGCAGGGGATGGGTGTGCCGTAGGGTGGCCAGCTCCAGGTTGGGAAACTCCTGGAGTTTTGGGGATGGAGCCTGGGGAGGACAGAGACCTCAGTGGGGTACAGTACTACAAAGTCCACCCTCCAAAGCATCCATCGTGTCCAGGGGAACTGATCTCTATATTCTGGAGATGAACTTTAATCCTGGGGAACCCCCAGGTCCCACGAAACAAGCAAGCACAGTCTAAATAACGCAGACCAAAGAGTGCGCAAGTAATATACACAAAGGTGAAAACGTTTATATAACAAGATAACACAATACTAGCAAGCAGTGCTCCCTCTAAGCTGTGGAGTCCTGTCAGCAGAAATTCTGCTTTGTGAGCGACTGGCATTCAAGTTGTGAGCGAGCGATTCGGCTGCTGTGTAAATGAGTTTGCTCCGGAGGCATCCTTCCTGAGCGGAGACAAAAAAGTGTGAGCCAGAGGCTTAAAAACGGTGAGCTAGCTCACACTAACTCAGCTCAGAGGGAACACCGCTGGCAAGGAATAACAAGGGACCACATGTATGAGTAATAGCAAAATCACATCATGGAACGCACAGGTACATAAGTAGTACAAAGAAACAGAAGACACGGGACGAAGGCTCCGGATTTTATTCTTCGTTTCGATAGCTCTTCTTCAAAAACTTCAACATACTCAGGGCCAGCTCCAGGAATTTCTGCGCCCTAGGCAGGCATAGATCCCAACCTCCTGGTTGGGCCTGGAGACCCAGCCATGCTGCCCCCCCTCCTTCCTCCCCCAGGGAGGAGGGGGAGGGCGGGCAAGTTGTGCCCCAGCTGGGCGCTCGGCGGCGGCGGGGAGTCCCCACTGGCCGCTACCGCCTCCCCCCCCCTCCAGGGAGGAGGGGGAGGGCGACTTGCACCCTACTTGGGTGCTTGGCGGCGGCAGCAGGGAGATCCCGCTGGTCGCTGCTGGCCAGCGCCTCCTCCTCCTCCTCCCCCACCCCGAGGGAGGAGGGGGAGGGCGACTTGCACCCTACCCGGGCGCTTGGCGGTGGCGGGGAAATCCCGCTGGCCACCACCCGCCTCCTCCTCCTCCCCCCCCAGGGAGGAGGGGGAGGGCAACTTGCGCCCTAGCTGGGTGTTTGGCGGTGGCGGCAGCGGGGAGATCCCGCTGGCTGCCGCCGGCCACCTCCTCCTCCTTCTCCTCCTCCCCCCGAGGGAGGAGGGGGAGGGCAATTTGTGCCCTAGCTGGGCGCTTTTTGGCAGCGGTGGTGGTGGGCGGCCGGGGGGCGCTTTTGGGGCGGGGAGCGGGGCGCCATTTGGCGCCCCTGAGGCCGGCGCGCCCTAGGCGAGCGCCTAGTTCACCCAATGGGCGATCTGGCCGTGAGCATACTTCATAAAGCGCTCATAGTGTACAGAAGCCAACTATATAAGAAAATATTCTATTGCTGATTGGGTGCTCAGTTGTGACTGTTTTAATATGATTGGATTTTTTGCCTGCATATACTGTTTGGAAGGCTTCCGTACCCTATGAGTTCTTTACAAAGTATGATGAAGGTTCCTTGTTATTCCTTGCTAGTATTGTGTTATCTTGTTATATAAACGTTTTCACGTTTTTGAATGTTACTTGGGCACTCTTTGGCCTGCTTTTTTTATGCAGTGCTTGCTTGTTTCATGATCCCGGGGTACGATGTTATCACACTTGCTTTTCTCTAGAATCCCCAGGTCCCACCTGGAGGTTGGCACCCCTGGTGCAGCAAGGGAGAACTGGCAATTGGGTAGAAGACCGTTATTCCCACCTGAAAATCTCGCATAAAGAGTGCTCTGAGGCAAACATAGAACTGGCTGGTCAGAGCGGGCTAGACGGAAGAACAGTCTGATTCTGTATACGGCAGTATTTCCATTCCATTTATTTTTCAAAGGCTCTTCGGGGTCCATCAACTCGATGTTCGTGTATTGTGTTCCCTCTCCGCTCCCTGCTATTCAGGCCAAAGAGTGTACTTCCAAAGTGGTTTGCAGCCATTAAAGCACAATAGAAATGTCGGTCATTTTTTTTTTTTTAACTTTAAATAAGCTCTGGGAGAAGGTTTTCTTGTTCCGGGCACATAGGAAGGGTCACGGTCTGGATGCTCCCGTTGACTTCAATGTGTAGGTAAACTTCCCACCCACCCACCCCTCCTTTCATGAGGAAAGAATTAGGGCTTAGGCTGCGTTCAGACGGCCAGTCAATCGCGCCATGAGCCCTCCTAAAATTTTATCCCGATTTTTTAAATCCAGCCTAGCACGACCAGACGCCCCCTATGAAATAGCCTCACCGCGCGTTGTTCCCGCCGTGATTTGTCTACACGGCATCCACCGAGAATTTAAAAAAAAAAAGTTTTGTACATTCGCACAGGCAAGGCTGCGCCTCCTTGGAGAACTGAGGCGATCGCGGAGGGTTTTCAGCAAAGTCCCGGTCCTCCCCCTTGCCATTGCCATCAATGGAGGGACTATTTTGCAAGTTAGAACAGTCCTTCCCCCCTCCATCTCCCATCGCGGTAACATCTTGTCCCTAAAAGAAATAAGCATGAATATTACATTCCTCGTAGCGCTTATCGCTGAATGCGTTTCCTCGTTAAAGCGCACATGGGGTTTCAATTTTTAAAAATCGCGCCCCCGTCGGCTCGGTCTGACGTCAGACCGAGCCGACGGGAGCATCGCGCGCTAATGGAGTGACCAGACGGAAGAAAGTCTGCAGTTGTTGCGCGGGTAAGCGAAAACCCTACATTGAAACTACTACTTTTTAAATCAGGATTGGAGGCGCAGCAGAACGGGATGCCTATGGGACTGGAATATTTCGCAGATGTTTCTGTCTGGTCGTGCATTTTTGATCCGCAAGGGAGTCGTTCCTATGGCAGATCAAAAGATCCGTCTGAACACACCCTTAGAGGCCCAGGTTTTAACAACCGGCCTGCTGTCTAAACTGCAGAGCAAACAGTCTAGCAACAGGCGTCCTAGGAACCTTATTGTCAGGGCTGTAGAAAAGAGCAGGAGTCCAGTCGCAGCTTGAAGACTAACAAAATTTGTGGCAAGGTGTGAGCTTCCGCGAGTCACTGAAGGAAGTGAGTGGGGACTCACGGAAGTTCCTCCCCCGTCAGAAATTCTGTCAGCCTTTAAGGTGCTAACTGGACTCTGTTCTTTTCTACGGCTACAGAGGGACTAACATGGCGACCCGTCTTGATGTATATCTGGGCTAGTTCAAGGTATTTTGTTGCCCCAAACAAGGTCGGGAAATTCCTGGAGACTTGGGAGCGGAGCCCGGAGAGAACAGAATTTGGGGAGGGGGAAGGACTTCCGTAGGCCATAATAATGCCATACAGTCCAGCCTCCAAAGCAGCCATTTCGTCCAATGGAACCAATTGAGGTTGTCTAGAGAACCGTTGTAATTCTGGGAGATCTCCAGGCTTTCCCTGGAGGATGGCAATCTTAACTTGTACACACAACCTCTCCTGGGCCCAGGACTAGGGTTGCCAGCCTCCAGCTGGGGCCTGGAGATCTCCCGCTTTGACAACTGATCCCCAGCTGGCTGAGATCAGCTCCCCTGGAGAAAATGGCTGCTTCGAAGGGTGGACTCTGTGGCCTTGGACCACGCTGAGGCCCCTCCCTCCACAAACCCCGCCCTCTCCCGGATCCACCCTCAAAGTCTCCAGGTATTTTCCAACCTAGACCTGGCAACTCTACCCAGGACAGGTGGGGGTATGAACAACCTCCTGTGGGGCCTCATCACCCACCTTATTTGTTTATTTATTTTTCAACATTTATATCCTACTTTCCTGCCCCCCACAAGGGCCACCAAAGCGGCAAACAAATTGAAACATACGCCATTAAAAATCACATATTAAAACTTGTCGTTAAAACAGTTTAAACCAAAGCTAAAATACTCAACACGGCTCTACGGAGAACAAGCGTGCATAACTATAGCATGAGGAGAACTGAGGGAAGGGCCAGGTATGGTTGCCAGCCGGCCTGGAGAAAAATCCCCTGTCCCTTTAATAGAGGTTTAAGGTGCGGAAATGAAGTTTTTCATGGTAGAAAGGGGATGGACATTTTTCACTTGGTAACTCCTCGGGATATATCTCTAACACACTCCTGAAAATGGAATTGGGACAGGACAAAAAAAGAAGAAAGGCTGACCCCACGAAAGGCCAGATGAAAACTGAGGAGTGCGTGGGAATCTTTCTTCGTTCCTCGCATCTAAAAGGGCTGTGAAGTCTGTTTTTAAAAAGTGCTGCTTTTCTTCCAACTGTCTCTGAAATGTCCCTGATCCAAAATGGCAGAGGAGATGGTCTCTTTGTCTCTCTGTCACCTGGGAGTCATGCTAGACGGTAGCTGTATGGCTGCCCACACCATTTTAGAAGAGAATTTAGTCATCTAAAAATTACTGCCAGGGCCTAAGCCCTCGCTGCAATTTTTAAATGGTCACATTCTCCTCTGAAATGGCATTGGCGGCCACTATGGCTGCCATAATGTCCAGTTTGGCCCTCAGACTAATGGGCCTCAATTCTCCATTTCTGGTCGGTGACGCCTTTTATAAGAGAATCTCAGAAGAGCCCTGCTGGGTCAGACCAGTGGTCCCTCTAGTTCAGCCTCCCATCTCACACAGTGGCCAACCAGTCCCCCTGGAGGGCCAACAACAGGGCATAGAGACCAAGGCCTTCATAAGAACATCAGCCCTGCTGGATCAGACCAGTGGTCCATCTAGTCCAGCATCCCGTCTCACACTGTGGCCAACCAGTCCCCCTGGAGACGCAACAACAGGGCACAGAAGCCAAGGTCTTCCCCTGACGTTGCCTCCTGGATCTGGGATTCAGAGGATTAATGCCTCTAGGTTCCCCTAGCCACCATGGCTAGTAGCCACTGATAGACATCCTCCACGAATCTATCTAATCCTCTTTGAAAGCTGTCTATTCCTGTGGCCATCGTTACATGCTGGGGATTATTAGGAAGGGAACTGAAACCAAATCAGCCAGTATCAATATGCCCCTGCATAAATCAATGGTGCGACCTCATTTATTGGAGTACTGTGTACAGTTCTGGTCACCACACCTCAAAAAGGATATTATAGCATTGGAAAAAGTGCAGAAAAGGGCAACTAGAATGATAAAAGGGTTGGAACACTTTCCCTGTGAAGAAAGGTTAAAGCGCTTGGGGCTCTTTAGCTTGGAGAAACGATGGCTGAGGGGTGACCTGATCGAGGTTTATAAGATTATGCATGAGATAGAGCAGGTTGAGAAAGAAGTACTTTTCTTCCTTTCTCACAATATAAGAACTCATGGGCACTCAATGAAATTGCTGATCAGTCAGGTTAGAAGAAATAAAACGAAGTCCTTCTTCACCCAAAGAGTGATTAACATGTGGAATTCACTGCCACAGGCTTCACAGCATGGATGGCTTCAAGAGGGAATTAGATAAACATATGGAGCAGAGGTCCATTGGTGGCTATTGGCCACAAGGTATAGATAAGAACTCTCAGGCTGTGGTCACACGGCAAGCATACTGCGATTTGTTCCCACTGTAGATTTGACTGGGGATATTTTTAAGGGGGTTCAGGTGATCACACATCCCTTGCCCAACTTCTTGCTTTGCGTGACTATGCTCCAGGCACTATCCAGATAGCCGTGCCGCCCAGGTGGCGGCATGGCACAATTTTTTAAAAAAATCTTTGTGCATGCATATATGTGCATATGCGCATGCACACATATGCACATGCACACAATAGTGAAAGTCGCAAAAAAACCCACCAACCTACCGGAAGAAGGGCGTTCAGATTACCTAATCACAATCATTGCGAGAGATGGCTGTCCAGATAGGCAAAATCATGGATTCAAAGCACAAATACCTGGAAAGTACTTGATTTTCCCAGTGCCAGAAAACTTGCTAGGGAACTGGGAGGATCGCGTGAGTGAGCCTACTTCAGTGTGGGAGATGGATGTGGGTGTCTGATCAGCAATTTTAAATGCGAGAGGGAACAGTGGTGAAATCCGATCAAAATGACCGTGTGACCACAGCCTCAGTCTGGGGCAAGGGATGCTCTGTATTCTTGGTGCTTGGGGGGGGGGCAACAGTGGGAGGGCTTCTGGTGTCCTGGCCCCACTGCTGGACCTCCTGATGGCACCTGGTATTCTTGGCCACTGCATGACACAGAGTGTCGGACTGGATGGGCCATTGGTCTGATCCAACATTGGCTTCTCTTATGTTCTTATAAGAGGGAATTGGATAAACATCTGGAGCAGAGGTCCATTGGTGTCTATTAGCCACAAGGTACAGATAGGAACTCTCGGTCTGGGGCAAGGGATGCTCTGTATTCTTGGTGCTTGGGGGAAGGGGGCAACAGTGGGAGGGGCTTCTAGTGTCCTGGCCCCACTGGTGGACCTGCTGAGGGGACCTGGTATTTCTGGCCACTGTGTGACACAGAGTGTTGGACTGGATGGGTCACTGGCCTGATCCCACATTGGCTCCTCTTATGTTCTTGTGTTCTTATGTACATCCTCTGGCCGCAAATTCCACTCTGCAATCAGTCTCCGTGTAAAGTATTATTTCCATCTGTGCCCTGAGGATTTATTTCCTCCC
The DNA here is from genome assembly GCA_029375565.1 of Gekko gecko. Lineage (NCBI taxonomy): Eukaryota > Metazoa > Chordata > Lepidosauria > Squamata > Gekkonidae > Gekko > Gekko gecko. The sequence goes on from JAPDNY010000002.1 coordinate 295,825,703, forward strand.
CCCGTTTCCAAAGATGTATTGCTTTGTGCAATGAATGGGTTGCGTAATGAGAGGATATAATGCCAGAAAGCATGTGTGTATTTAAATACAATTGAAAAAATAACCTTACATTTAATTTTGTAAATAATTTTGTTGTTTTCTGTCAGGCTAGCGCAAACAAAAAGTCAGAAAGTCAAAGCCTGACAGAAGGAAAAGGTTAATGAGACCGCAAGATATTAAAATCTAGGTATACTGGGTCTGCCCCTGAATTTCACGGCTACCCTATGGCTGTCGTTGAACGAGCACTCCCAGGCAAGGCGAAGCAAGGCAGTAACCAGGGAATTCAGAAAAATAAGACTTTCTAAATGAAATAACTAGGGTTGCCAACCTCCAGATGGTTGTATATCAAAATGAGAGCTCACGGGAGGAGATCGTATCAATACAAAGACATTCCGTGAATGAATTATGAACAAAAGAGTACCAGCTATCTGAAGAAGCAGAACATGAACACGGCAGGGAAGCCAGCCGTGTATAGCTGCTACTTCTGCAAGACGTAGAATCTTGTTCTCCTCAGGTTTTTGATACAAAGGATTTGTGGACTTCATTTAGAATTTTCTCTTTGTATCAAGTACCTTTTGTTCCTGGCTCTTTAAGAATATATAAGGGTTTGTTGAACTTTAACAAAGATTTAAAACTATTTGAATTGTTTTGTACAATATAATCTTTCTCAGGGCTCATTTTGTAGAAAGAGAGGTGCAGGAGCTCATTAGCGTAACTCATTAGCATAACTTATTTGCATATGCCATACCCCTTGACATCACCTCCCGACATCACCCACCACTCAGGCTCCACCCCTAGGGACTGTCTTTCCACTCTGGGGGCTGTCATTCCAGCCTATCTGGGCCTAGGAGGAATGCTACACGTGCTGGGAGCTGGGGGCAGGGCTTGCTGCCGCCTGTGCTTCTAACTGCCGGAGCTCTGCTCCTGTGCGCTCCTGCTCCAAATGACCCCTGATCTTTCTGCTTTTGTTCGTAGTGCCTTTATATTGATACAACCTCCAGATGGTGGCTGGAGATCCCCCGCTATCACGACTGATCTCCAGGCTACAGAGAAAATGGCTGCTTTGGAAGGGGGTCTTGGTGGCCTTGTGCCCCACTGAAGTCCTTCGCTCTTCCCGTACCCCTCCCTCCTCAGGCTCCACCCCTCCCCCCAAATCTCCAGGTATTCTGCCAACCTGGAGGGGCAACCTTAGAAACAACCTCCCTCCAAGAATCCCCTATACATACACTCCAGCTTGATCAGGACTGAGCATGCTCATTAACTCCAGAGCTGCTTGAAGGCGAGGGCAAAAAACAGCCAGGTTTTCTTTAGAAAAAGAAAGAATAGGTCTGCTCTGGGTTATTGTTTCTGTCCTACAGGGTGTGTGGCTAGGCTTGCCAACCTCCAGATGGAGCACTGGAGATCTCCCAGAATTACAACAGGTCCCCAGCTCGTTACTTGCACCCATTTAAGCGACATTAAATGCAGGCAAATGAACATGTTGCTTCCTGATCAGATATTTCAGGTCATCTACGGCCCTGGTCACATGGGCCAGATAACGCGGGGGGGAGGCGTGGCTATTCACGCCGTCGCAATCTGATCTGCCATTAGGTGATCAGACGCGACGGTGGCACACCAGGGCTTCCTCCGTCGGCGCGCGCAGCAAAGAAGACAACCTGGAGGAATAGCCACACACCAGTACGATCACACCGTGGGAGTCCATAGGCAGCCCGTGACAAACCATTTGTCAGTTGGTTGATCCAGGTACCTTTTAAATGTGCATCTTCGGCGGCAGATGTTCCAGTGTGATCACACCCGGAAAAATCACCGGACTATTGTGCCTTCCGTGGGGCAAATGTGACTGGGGCCTACATTTGGCTACTGGATATACTTTCAGAGCTCTTTATACAGCCAAAGAAGAAAAAGAGGAGGAGGAGGAGATTGGATTTATACCCCACCCAGAGCAGCTTACAAACTCCTTTCCCTTCCCCTCCCCACAAGAGACACCCTGTGAGGTAGGTGGGGCTGAGAGAGCTCTTTCGAGGACTGCTCTTGAGAGAACAGCTCTGAGAGAATTTGTGACTGACCCAAGGTCATCCAGCAGCTGCATGTGAAGAAGTGGGGAATCAAACCTGGTTCTCCCAGATTAGAGTCCGCGCACTTAACCACTACACCAAACTGGCTCTACAACAAACTAAGCCCATGTACTTTTTTATAACTGAAGGCAACTAAACAAGCCAAACCAGACCCCAGTCGATTTGGAGCCGTGGGAAGAAATTCCAGACCGTTTTGCTAACATTTTCTCATTCAAAATCATCCCGGAAAACCCTTTTCACCACCTGCTCCCTAACTGGCTCTGAGGCACGTCCCTTTGAGAAGAGCTTGGATGGAATAATCTTTCCCTCTTCTCACAATCTCCCAGAGACTATGCATAAAATAAAGGTAGCTGGATTCAGCATTTATCTGTCCATCTATGGAATGCTTGCCAACTACCAGGCGAGGCCTGGAGATCTCCCAAAATTACAACTGATCTCCAGAGAGAACAGATGCTTTGGAGGGTGGACTCTATGGCACCGTGCCCTCCTGAAGACCCTCCCCTCTGCAAATTTCCCCCTCTCCAGGCTCTACTCCAAATCTCCAGGAATTTCCCAATCACCTCGTTTGGGGCAACAAAATGCCTTGAGCCGGCCCTGATAATAAGATTCCTAGGACTCCTTTTGTTAGATATTTCACCTCACAATTTAGACACCATGCCGGTTGATAAAACCTTGGCCTCTACGTCCTAATTCTTTCTTCATAAAGGGAACGGGGAGGAGACTTACCTACACACTGAAGTCTAGATGAGAGACCAGATCCTGACCCTTGCTATGTGCCCGGGACAAGAAGACCACCCCAGGCCCCACCCCCCATATATCCGGAAATTTCTCAACCTGGAGTTGGTAACCCCCTAACCTAAGTTTACCCATTTAGTCTCTCTGCCACACAAGCACTTATTCTTCTGTCATATATCTATCTTTCTTTCTGGAGAGCCAGTTTGGTGTAGTGGTGAAGTGCGCGGACTCTAATCTGGGAGAACCGGGTTTGATTCCCCACTCCTCCACTTGCACCTGCTGATGTGACCTTGGGTCAGTCACAAGCTCTGGCACAGCTGTTCCTGAAAAGAGCAGTTTGTGTTAGAGTTCTCTCAGTCCCACCTGCCTCACAGGGCGTCTGTTGTGGGGAGGGAAAGGAGTTTGTAAGCTGCTCTGAGACTCCAAGTGAAGGGCGGGGTATAAATCCAACCTCCTCCTCCTCCTCCTCCTCCTCCTCCTCTTCTTCTTCTTCTTCTTCTTCTTCTTCTTCTTCTTCTTCTTCTTCTTCTTCTTCTTCTTCTTCTTCTTCTTCTTCTTCTTCTTCTTCTTCATCTTTCCACATGTTCACATGTCCGGGCCTTGAGAGATGCATCTTATACTTCCAGTGGCAGATTAACCATTAAGCAGACTTAAGCACGTGCTTAAGGCACCGGGGCCAAAGGGGGCACCACAAAGTTGGGAAAAGGGTGAAAAGAAAAAACAACAACAAATAAAGATTTGTAAAAAAAAAAAGAAAAGAAAGAAATTGATAAAACTAGTGCAAATTGATCATGGTAGCACCCTAGGGTTATTTTCTATTTTTTGTTGGCAAGGTGCAGTGTCATAGGCTATGTTTAAAAGTAGAATGCATGTGTTTAAAAGTATATTGTGTTATCATATGAATGAATTTTTGTACTGCTGCAACCTGCATTGTATATCTGGTCAGACAGGTTAACAACTAAAATGGACTGGGTCAGTGTAGAAAGGAGGGGGGGCACCAAGATTGGTCAGTGCTGCTTAGGGCACCAGGGAGACTTCATCCGCCCCTGTACACTTCCCTTGAAAGCCCCATGTGATTTTCTAATTTCCAGGTGGTGCAGGAGCCTTCATTTCCTGTCCTGGTGTTGCCCGCGGCCCACGCGGTGACACGGCCCCCCTACCTGTGTGATGCAGGCGCCAGTGAAGGCCACGATGACGGCCACCACGTTGACCGTGAGCTGGAATTGCAGGAATTTGGAGATGCTGTCGTACACGTTGCGGCCCCACATCACTGCCTTGACGATGCTGGAGAAGTTGTCGTCTGTCAGGATGATGTCCGAGGCTTCCTTCGCCACGTCAGTGCCTGCTATGCCCTGGGGAGGGGGGAATGGCAGACATAAGAACACGAGAAGAGCCCTACTGCAATGCTCTCTACATGGGGCTGCCCTTGTCGCAACTCTGGAAGCTGCAGCTGGTGCAGAATGCGGCAGCCAGGCTGCTGATGGGTCTCCCTATGCAAGAGCAAATCCGGCCTGTGCTGAAGGCACCGCACTGGCTGCCAACAGCATACCAGATTCGCTTTAAGGTGCTGGTTTTGACCTTTAAAGCCCTATATGCTCTGGGGCCTGCCTACCTGAGGGATCGCCTTTCCCCACATGTTCCCCAGAGAGCACTGAGGTCAGGGTCTCAAAACTGTTTTGTAATGTTCATGATTCAAGATCCAATCGAGAAAATACCACAATTGATGGAAAAAATTGAAGAATTTGGATCAGTTGCGGGATTCTACGTTAATAAAAGTAAAACCAAAGTGATGTGCAAAAATATGACGAAACAGACAAACAGAACTCCAAGAGAAAATTCAATGTGAAGTAGTTACAAAGACTAAATATTTAGGAATTGAATTGACTATGAAAAACATTGATTTGTTCAAAAATAATTATGAAAAGGTTTGGTATAGAATTCAGCAAGATATGAAGAAATGGGATACCTTGAATCTATCGTTATTGGGAAGAACTGCAACTGTAAAAATGAATATTTTACCGCGTTTGATGTTCTTATTTCAGACTATTCCAATATTAAAACAAAGGGAAATACTGGATACGTGGCAGAAAGAATTATCTAAATTTGTATGGGCAGGAAGAAAGCCAAGGATTAAAATGAAAATTTTATGTGATGCAAAGGAAAGAGGAGGTCTACAACTACCAAATTTAAGACTGTATTATGATGCCGTCTGTTTAACATGGTTGGAACAGTGGATTAATCTTGAGAATAAAAAGTTATTGGCTCTAGAAGGGCATGATAACAAGTTTGGTTGGCATGCATATTTATGGTATGGAAAAGTAAAAATAGACAAATTCTTCAAACACCACTTTATAAGACGATCACTGTTCGAGACTTGGATGAGATATAGAAAATTCTTCTCTGAAGAAAGACCACTTTGGATAGTACCAGCAGAAGTGATTAATCCATATTCAAGAAATCAAGGGTTAGATTGGCTACCTTATAAGAGTCTTTTAAAATTAGAAGGGAAAAACTTTGTGTTAAAAGACAGATTTGATGTGGAATTTGAATATGATTGGTTGAAGTATAGACAGATTTATGACTTATTTAAGACCGATAAAAGAGAACATGGTTTTAGAGAAAATAACACTGAAATTGAAATTGTATGGCTTGAGAAGGGTAAAAAAATGATTTCTAAATTGTACAAGGTTTTGTTGAAATGGTACACTGAGGATGAAACTGTAAAAGAGCAAATGATAAAATGGGCGGTAAATATTAATAATGAGATATTAATGACATCTTGGGAATATCTGTGGAAAAAGTCAATGAAAATTTCAACTTGTGTAAATGTTAAAGAGAATTGTTATAAAATGATGTACAGATGGTATATGATGCCTAAAAAAATTGCTATTATAAATGAAAGTATGTCTAACAAATGTTGGAAATGTAAGAAACATGAAGGGTCTTTTTACCATATGTGGTGGACATGTGATAAAGCAGTAAAGTATTGGACTGAGATCCACAATGAGATACAAAAATTTTTGAAATGTACTTTTAAGAAAGACCCACAGATGTTATTGTTAGGTCTTAAAATGGAAGAAATAAATGTAGCCAAGAGAACACTATTATGGTACTTGATTACAGCAGCTAGACTGACTTTTGCTCAATGTTGGAAACAAGATAAAGTACCTGAAACATGGGAATGGATTAAAAAGACGTTGTTTATGGCAGAAATGGACAAATTAACAAGAAAGTTAAACAACGAAGAAGACGAAACCTTTTTCGAAGACTGGAAAGACTTTCAAGAATACTTGTTGAAAAACTGGGATGTTAAGCGTGGTTTGATTTGTTTTGATAGTTATTAAGAAGAAATTGAAAGAGAAATAGACTTTTGAATTGTTACCATTAGTAAAAGAAAATATGTTTAGTAGTATATGTAACTGCATAAGAGAAATATCAATGGGGTTGGGGCAGTGCGGGAAGCCTTGTTTGGGGGGGAGAGGGAGAAAGAAAAATGGATATGTATTGGTGTGTTTAAATTGTATGAACATGTGATATATCCAATAATAAATTGTATTTACCAAAAAAAAAAAAACTGTCTGGCCCTCCCTGGACTGAAAGACACCAGGCTGGCCTCCACCAGGGCCAGGGCCTTCTCAGTAGTGGCTCCATTACTGAGACATCAGGGCCTTGCGGGACCTCTTACAGTTCCACAGGACCTGTAAAACAGAGCTCTCCCACAATGTCTTTGATTAGGAGCTGCTACTAATAACAACCGAACGGTTAAGGCCCTCTGTGTCAACACCAACATTAAAACAACAACAAAATCCTCATCAACAGTCTGTGATATTCTGGACACTGATTTGGCCGTACCTTTGTTACCATCTTAATGTGGCCTATTGAGATGTTACTGCCACCAGCAATTCATCTATATTTGTGACCAGCCATGCTTATGAATTTTTATGATGTTGCACTCTGTCAATGCATCTGTGCTTTAATATTTTTTTTAACTTATTTAACGCAGGCCCCATCCACACTGAGCATTTGCCCCCCTGAAGGCACGGGAGCCCTGCGGACTTTCCGTGCGCGATCATACCAGCACATCTGGGAGGCATAGTGCTCCTGTGGCCAACCCGCGGCTTCCCGTGGAAAACATGGAGCAAAAAACTAGTAGGTCGGAAGTACTAGTTTCCAGAAACCCCGGGGCAAAAGCTGGCGTCTGTTTGCGGGAGCACCAGTATCCCGCGGCTTCTGACGCCCACCCATGTCCCCGGGGTTTCCGGATGTTGTAAGCGTCCATGGGATGCGCACAAACACTGAACAGCGCATGCGCACACACAAGACACCAACAGCGGCCCGCCCCCCCCAATGGTGTATGCACACTTCACTGCTTTTTTGCCGCGCTGCAGCAGTGCGGTGTGATCGGGGCACAGAGCTGGAGTGTGGCAACCCGGTGGCCCGTATGATCGGGCTACCGCGCCTTATTTAGCTCCGGGGCAAACTGCCACGCCTCTCCCCCGCGTTTTCTGGCCCGTATGACCGGGGCCTTATTTAACTTTTTTTTTTTTTTTAACTTTTGAAGTGTTTATTAAGATCAAGTATAACATATCAAAACATACAATAACTGCAAAATATTATGTAGAAGTCTTGCAAATCCAAAATTACAATCCCTTATTTAACTTAAGCTGTCCTGAGCCTGCATTGGCAGGGAGGGCGGGATATGAATTGAATTAAATCAATAAATAATAAATAAATAATCAGTCCAATAGTCCTATTGCAGCCTCCCGTCTCACACAGGGGCCAGCCAGTTCCTCTGGAGGTCCAACAACAGGGCAGGGAGGCCGAGGCCTTCACAGGAGGAAGAGGAGAAGATTGGATTTATACCTCTTGCCCTTCACTACCCAAAGGAGTCTCAGAGCGGCTTACAAACTCCTTTCCCTTCCCCTCCCCACAACAGACACCCTGTGAGGTAGGTGGGGCTGAGAGAGCTCTTAACAGAAACTGCTCTTTTTCAAGAACAGCTGTGCCAGAGCTTGTCACTGACCCAAGGTCACATTAGCAGGTGCAAGTGGAGGAATGGGGAATCAAACCTGGTTCTCCCAGATTAGAGTCCGCGCACTTAACCACTACACCAAACTAGCTCTATAAGAACCTCAGAAGAGCCCTGCTGGGTCAGACCAGGGAAGGTCCATCCAGTCCAGCCTCCCGTCTCACACAGGGGCCAGCCAGTTCTTTTGGAGGGCCAACAACAGGGCAGAGAGGCCGAGGCCTTCCCCTGATAAGGACACCAGAAGAGCCCTGCTGGATCAGACCAGGGAGGGTCCATCCAGTCCAGCCTCCCGTCTCACACAGGGGCCAGTCAGTTCCTCTGGAGGGCCAACAACAGGGCAGAGAGGCCAGGCCTACATAAGAAGAGCCTTGCTGGATCAGAACAATGGTTCATCTAGTGCGGCATCTGGTCTCACACAGTGGCCAACCAGTTCCTCTGGAGGGCCAACAACAGGGCATGGAGGCCGAGGCCTTCCCCTGATAAGAACATCAGAAGAGCCCTGCTGGGTCAGACTGGTAGTCCATCTGTTCTAGCAACCTGTCTCATACAATGGCCAACCAGTTCTCACCCTGTCTCACACAATGGCCAACAACCCAGAAAATCTACAGCAACTAAAGCCAACCAGTGCCTCCGAGGGTCAGCAACAGGGCATGGAGGCTGAGGCCTTCCCTGATATAACCTCCTGGTTCTGGGATTCAGAGGCTTGGTGCCTCTGAATGTGGAGGTTCCCCTCCGTCACCATGAATGTAAAGGTTCCCAACCCCTCAATCACCATGGCTAGTAGCCATTGATACTTATCTTCCATGATTCTGTCTAATCTCCTTTTAAATCTGTTTATTCCTGTGGCCATCACTACCCCCTCTAGCAGCGAAGTCCACATTCTAATCACTTCTCTGTGGAAAGTAGTATTTCCTTTTGTCCGTCCTGAACCTACTGCCCATCAGCTTCATCCGACACCCTTGAGGTCTAGTGTTTTGGGAGAGGGAGAAACATTTCTCTTGTCAGCTCTTTCCACCTTGTGCCTAATATTATAAACCTCGATCATGTACCCCCTTCATTGTCTCTTTTCTAAACTGGGAACCCCCGACTCTTCGGCCTTTCCTGAAAGGGAAGGTGTTCCAACCCCCTCATCATCTTGTTCGCCCTCCTCTGCACTGTTTCCAGTTCTGCAATGTCCTTTTTGAGGTACGGCAACCAGAACGGTACCCAGTATTTAAAATGAAGGCCGCGCCACAGATCTTTACAGGGACATTGCGAACACAGCGGGCACTTTTGGACAAGAACCCAGTTCCTTCTCTTTTCCACAGCTGCTGGGGCAACCACATCCTCCGGGAAGAAGCACCTTAATTAGTAGTACTTCGGCCCCATTTATAGTCCTAGGCCCCAGTCAGCTGTCAAGAGTGTCAGGAAGAGCCCGTGGGGAATGCAGTCTAAACTCAGGGGGAAAAAATGAATTTTGGTTCTGTTGTCCATTCGATCCTACATTTCATGCCTTTGCCCTCACTTCCTTCTTTGGGGATAGGGTTGCCAGACCCCTCGGTGGAGGTGAGGGTCCCGCGCCGCCAGGCCCTACCCCCAGCTGCCAATCAGCTGGCAGGTTTGGGGGGCTTTCGAAGAGAAAGAGAAAGGCCTAAGCCTCCTCGCCAGCACTGCTTTAGGGTTGCCAGCTCTGGAAAAAACCTGGGTGGTGGTGTTTGGGGAGGGGAGGGACCTCAGCACGGTACAGTGCCACGGAGTCCACCCTTCAAAGCAGCCATTTTCTCCAGGGGAGGGGAATCTCTTTCGGCTGGAGATCAGTTGTAAAAGCAGGGGATCTCCAGGCCCCACCTGGAGGCTGGCAACCCTATGACATTATGATGGACACACACACTCCCCCCCCCCGTTACTCTCCCTACTCTGAGGCAGATTTTTCCCGCCAAAATTCCTCGTCCCCGTGAGGTACTGAGTAGCGTGATAATATCTGCAGCCTTTATAAATCTGAATGTCCCAACCGGTGACAGAAATCTAATTTGGCTTTTTGCCCAGCCCAGGAACTTGTCAGGAGAAAGAAAAGAGCCCGTCTTTTTAGATCCCTCGAAATGGCCCTGGAGACCGTGTAACAGTGAACAATAATAAAGATTTTATTGAATAGGCAGGGATGGTATGGGGTAGTCAGGAGTTGGAAAGGCTGAGGGAAACATTGCCGGTAAAAACGTATATTTTTCAGTCGACAGACAAGATGATGTCGGAGCAGCCCATTTTTACAAATTCTTAGTTCTTATCAGTGAGAGACGGTTGACTGCAGTGTTCCCTCTAAGCTGAGTTAGCATTAGCGCGCTCACAGTTTTTTAGCCTCCGGCTCACAGATTTTTGTCTCCGCTCAGGAAGGAGGGCTCCAGAGCAAACCAATTTATGCAGCAGCCGAATCGTTCGCTCACACCTTTAATGCCAGGAGCTCACAAAGTAGAATTTTTGCTCACAAGACTCCACAGCTTAGAGGGAGCATTGGTTGACCAAGTGCTTAAGTTTCAGTCACCATGTTTCTGCATTTAGGTTCCTATTAACTGTTCAGATTTTCTGGTAAGGCCATTCTTTTTGTGGATCAAATTATTTCCCCTTTTCTGAAATCACAACAGTGTCTTCTTTCCCAGAGTAGCCGATAACCGTCTCCTCTCACAACAGACCAGGGACTGCCTCAGTGCGAATTCCCTGTATAACTAGCTAGGACTTCTATTTCTTCCCTGAAAATATAATCCTATGCTTTTCGGCCTGAGCTTCAGCTTGCAACCCGGTCACTCTTGGCCAGACTCTCAAACCCCAGTTCTTGGTGTCTGTGTGAAAATGTACTTCAGCTTTAACTAGGGCTGCCAGGTTCCCCGGGGGGAGTGGGTGTTTTCCTGCTGAAAGGGCCCCCAAACCACGATCCAGATCTAGCAGGCGGGGGGAACCTGACCCCCAAAGTGGCCGATCGGGTCGACGTGCCTGGCATGATGACGTCACCCGGAAGTGACGTCATCATGCAGGGCACGTTGCCGAGCGATGCTCTAGCAACCAGCCTGAAAACTCTATGGTACCAGGGAGATTTTAGCCTGACTGCTAGAGCGGTGACTGGCGATGTGCCCAGCATGACGTTACTTTCGGGTGATGTCATCATGGCGCGCGGCACCAAAGAACTCCCAGACAGCGTGCAGGACTCCCCGGCTATTATGAAGGTAGGACTTGGCGATCCTATAAAGGCTTTAGCTGATCCTATAAAGGCTTTAGCTGACACTAGACCCTGAATTCTTAAATGGGATTCTTTCTCAGGTTACATTTAACACCGCTAAGACCAGGAGTCTCTGCCTTTATTCAAAAGGTGAACCTGCCCGACAGACTTTTTAGTCAGACTCTTCAGACAGCCACTCCCTTCCCCTCCCCACAACAGACACCCTGTGAGGTAGGTGGGGCTGAGAGAGCTCTGAGAGAAACTGCTCTTTCAAGAACAGCTCTTATCAGAACTATGGCTTGCTCAAGGTCATCCAGCAGCTACAAGTGGGGGAGTGGGGAATCAAACTCGGTTCTCCCAGATTAGAGTCCGCGCACTTAACCACTACCCAGGGCCGGCCCCAGGTGTCTGGGTGCCCTAGACAGGATAGCCTGGGGCGCCCACCCCACTGGGGATGCCAGCCTCCCGGTGGGGCCTGGAGATGGCCCAGTGCCAGGAGAGCCGGGGAAGAGGCTTAGAACGCCCGCCCCTTCCCTCCCAGTGGCGGCGGCGGCTTTTCTGGGCGCCTTGCAGTCGGGAGGCGCCCAGGATAGCCGGGCCTGCCGGCGCTTGGCGGCCCGGGGGGCTTTTCACAGGGGGGGGGGGCATTTTGGTGCCCCTGAAGGGCCGGCGCCCTAGGCGAGCGCCTAGCTTGCCTAGTGGGCGAGCCGGCCCTGCCACTACCCCAAACTGGCTGGAAGGGATCCCAGGGGTAATCTTGCCAAGTCCCATACACAATGCAGGAAATTCACAAATACTTCCCCCCAGGGGTCATTTCGTAGAAAAAGAGCTGCAGGAGCTCATTAGCATATCTAATAAGCTATAGCTCATTAGTATATGCCACGCCCCCTGACATCACCGGAAGTGATGTCAGAAGGGGAAGCAGAAAAGGGGGGGAGGCATCTTCAAAAGCCTCCTCTTCCCTTCTCCAGCCGGTCTGCCAAGTCATCTTTCCATTATATTCATCCACCTGGAGTCATCTTTCCATTATATTCTATGGGACCACAGAATACAATGGAACGATCCAGAGAGAAGGGGTTTAAACTGCTCTGGCGTGCTCCGGCCCCAAACGACCCCTGCCTCCCCCCACCACTTCCCCACTGACCCTTGCTGTGTGCCCACAGGGAGGCAAAAAACCTCCAGGATCCCTAGGCCGATCTAGCCTGGAGGATAATTCCTTCCTGACCCCAAAGCGGCCATTGGCATCATTACCCTGGGCTTATAAGAAAGGGTCACGAGAGCTGAGCTAGCTCATCCCTTCACAGTATCCCTCTCACAGCCTGCCTAAATTCACAGAACTGATATTGACGTCAGGTGGCCGACTGAGCCTCTGCTTAAAAATCTCCAAAGAAGGAGAGCCCACCACCTCCCGAGGAAGCCTGTTCCACTGGGGAACCATTCTAAGTGTCGGGAAGTTCTTCCTAATGTTTAGCCAAAAACGCTTCTGACTTAATTTCAACCCATTGGTACTGGTCCGGCCTTCTGGGGCCGGATACATACTACTCTGTTATGTGTTCTGTCTTGAGGGCATTACATTGTGAACACAGGAACGACAGAAACGGAGTCCATGAGCTGTAAGCTCCACCGGAGATGGCTGGCAGAGCAAGACTATGGACAGAGGCCACAAATACAGGAAGATGGGGTCAATTTCAAAGCGACTGCCTGTTGCATTCATTTCAAATGTACCTATTCTTCTCCAAACTCGAGTTACAAACACACACACAGAGCAACGAAAACTGGCTGAGGGCAGTACCGATTGGCTAGCGACTGTGCTGTCACTAGGACACTTCCCAGCTCCCAAATCCTCTTTAACAGATAGCACTGGAAAAAGTTGATGTTTTTCCTTTAATTAATAAGATAACAAATACAGATATAGATTGATCCATGCAGTACTCCTTTTTAAAGCAAAACAAAAAGTAGACAGCGGTCCTGATTTTGCTGGTATGTACACCTGCCAGTTCAAATGCAAAGCAAACTAGGAGGAAATCAGGCACACTAGGAATGAGGGGAGCCCTGTGACCTCTCTTGTTCATACAGTATCTTTCTCCAACCTAAATTCCTGGGAAGAGTCCAGATCTATCCCATGCATTTTTATCATGCCCTACTGCAAAGGCTGAGGTATGTGATTCTTCCTTCGCCATTTTATCCTCGCAACAGCCCTGCAAGGCAGTAAGACAGAGAAGGAGAGAGACTAGCCCGAGGACACCCAGCGAGCTTCATAGCAGATTTTATTTAATAGGCAGATCCACTGCACCGGAGGGCCGCCCTCTGGAAGTACAGGTAGGGATCTGGTTGCCGTTGCCTTACCATGGCAAAGCCCACATCAGCCTTCTTGAGCGCTGGCCCGTCATTGGTTCCATCCCCGGTGACAGCCACCACCTGGCGCTGCTCTCCAGTAGTGCTGTCAATAATGCCTAAAAGGACAAGAATTCAGGTTAGCCAATATGTTTTCTAAAAAACTGTGTTACAGGTTAGTTGTAGATTTTACAGGCTGTCTGGCCGTGGTCTTGGCGTTGTAGGACCTGACGTTTCGCCAGCAGCTGTGACTGGCATCCTCAGAGGTATAACACAGAAGGATGGAGTACTCTCTGTGTCAAGGTGAGAACTGTATCTTATTCCAAGAGACTGAAAGGCTGGACAACACATCCAATGACCATGTCAGATTACACAGGGAAAGCATTGAAATTCATAAACACAAACACAATTTCAACAGGAAAGAAGAGAGTTTAAAAATAAATAGGGCATGGTTTCCTGTCCTGAAAAACACAAAATGCTCTACATCTTACAACAGCAGTACAGATCAGATTAGAATTTCAACAGCCCATCCATATGCAAAAGAACCTCCTCGGGAAAGCTCCTCCATTAGCATGTTTACCGCCTGGGAGACTCCTACAAGATAACGACTCAGCCCTACCCCACCTTCCTGAGTAGATATAAATTACCTGCCTACCATTTTTCTTCTCACCTTGACACAGAGAGTTCTCCATCTTCCTGTGGTATACCTCTGAGGATCCTAGCTACAGCTACTGGCGAAACGTCAGGTCCTACAATGCCAAGACCACGGCAAGACAGCCCGGAAAATCTACAGCAACTAATGAACTCTGGCCATGAAAGCCTTCGACAACATATTGTGTTACAGGTTCACTGGCATCTTCTAAGAGACAGAGCTGCTGTCACACACTATAAATAATCCACTTTCAATCCACTTTCCAAATGGATTTTGCCAGTTCAGTAAAACCTAGCTGGAAAGTGCACTAAAAGTGGATTATTTAGTGTGTGTGACGAAAGCGGGAGGGCGATTCTGCCCGTAGCATTTTGCTCCACATTTTCTCAGCTAGGTCCTGTTTTGCGTCTAGCATTTGCTCTGCTGTTTTACCAAACCCTCGCTGGAACAGAAATCCCTCTCTACATTGCATGCCACTTTCACTTGGACTGATTGTCGGATTTTATGGCCGAGTCCGGACTGCGTGCCGGTTTCGCTTCCTTTGAGCTCTCAGTTTTATGGTAGCCGTCGGCATAGATTTATAACCGTTTTATGCAGTCAGTACAGAGTTGGCCCCGGGGTATCTGAATGTGGTTTTGAGCTGCATCTTTTTCTGTTCCTGTGTGGGTTTGGTAAAACAACGGAGCGAATGCTAGATGCAGACTGGGCCTGGGAGGAAAAAGCGCAGCTCAAAACCACGCTCAAAAAACCCCAGAGCGACGCTGTACTGACTGCAAAGTCACCCCTGAATGGCCATAAATCTATGCAGAAGGTACCATAAAACCCGACAGTCAAAGGAAGCGAAAGCGGCACAGTGTGGAGGCTACAATTAACTCCGATGAGCAAAGGAAGCGAAAGCGGCCTGCAATGCAGATGGGGAATTTCTATTCCAGCGTGGGTTTGGTAAAACGACAGAGGGAAACAGGGCTCTTTTTGTAGCAGGGACTCCTTTGCATATTAGGCGACACGCCCCTAATGCAGCCAATCCTCCAAGAGCTTACAGTCGCCCCTGTAAGAAGAGCTCTGTAAGCTCTTGGAGGACTGGCTACATTAAGGGGGGTGTCACCTAATATACAAAGGAGTCCCTGCTACAAAAGAGCCCTGGAAAAGCCAATGCCGAACCAGCCAGAGCCTCTTCTCCTTCTCCGATGGTTTGGTCTACCGTAGTTTGCCAGAAGATCTGATTCAGGGAACCTTTTACTAATGCTTCCCTCTACCATTTCCAGTTCATGATTTGGTGGGTTTTACAAACCAGGTTTGGCGGCGGGTCTAGTTAGCACAAAGCTCAGTAGGCGGAGAAATAAAAATGGACGTGGGAGGGAAACTTGTCGCCTGGACAGAGCAAAAAAACCGAGACTCCCAGCGTGAGCGTAACAGAGAGAAGGAAGAAACACTGAGGGAAAAAAGCCGTCAGAACAACCTAATCATTGCTAAATAAAACGTACATTAATAAATGAATTCTGAAAAATGTGCCTTCCTTGAGTTCTAAGAGCTGCAAGGCTCACACGGTTATAATCTAGACTCTCTGCAAACTACTTCAATTGCCATGTTCATGAAGAACAATATGTGCTCGCAGGCAACGAATGATGACAGGCAACAGTATTTGAAGAGACACTATTGTCAGTCTGCCAAGAATTTACGACGAGAACTCAGACAGAGTATGTCTCAAATTTACAATACAGATGATACAGACAGTAAATCATAGACCTCCTTATGACAGGCGAAAGAATTCAACATATACTAATGAAGAATAATGGTTTTATAATAGTGTCTTCCCAGGAACACAGTTCCTTGCAGATTAGTAGACTAGCTCCAGTAAATTGTAAAGATCCCACAATAGCCTGCACCAGTCTTCCCTCTAAGCCGCGTTAGTGTGAGCTAGCTCACAGTTTTTTAGCCTCCGGCTCACACATTGTTGTCTTCGCTCGGGAAGGAGGGCTCCAGAGCAAATGAATGTGTGCAGCAGGCAAATCACTTGCTCACAGCTTTAATGCCAGGAGCTCAAAAAGTAGAATTTTTGCTCACAAGACTCCACAGCTTAGAGGGAACATTGGCCTGCACCAGGGCTCTTTTTGTAGAAAAAGTCCAGCAGGAACATATTAGCATATTAGGCCACACCCCCTTGTTACCAGAAGTGGGGTCATCCAGCCACACCCACCTTTTGCTTCTTATTCTGTTTACCTTGTTTGTTGTCAGAACCCAGGGCTTTTTTTTTTGGTAGCAGGAACTCCTTTGCATGTTAGGCCACACACCCCTCATGTAGCCAATCCTCGTGAGTTTCTGCTGTTGGGCGTGGCCTGTTATGCTAATGAGTTCCTGCTGGGCGTGGCCACCTCGGGAGCCAGCCGGAACGCCGTTCCTGTGCGTTCCTGCCCAGAAATAGCCCTGACCTGCACAGTGTTCAATGGGAGGTCTTGCGATAATTGAAGGCAAGAGGAAATTCCACTGCCACGGTGGCTGAAAACACACAAATCCCTGAACATAACATAACATAAGAACATAACTTGCCAAACAGCTAAATCATTCTGTCTAGAGAAGAGCCAGAGTCCAGTGGCACCTTAAAGACTAACACAATTTGTGGCGGGGGATGAGCTGTCGTGTCACAAAAGTTCACACCCCTGCCACCAATTTCATTAGTCTTTCAGGTGCTCCTGGACTACGGACAGGCTAATGCGGCTACCAGCGTTCCCTCTAAGCTGAGTTAGTGTGAGCCGGCTCACAGTTCTTTAGCCTCCGGCGCGCACATTTTTGTCTCAGCTCAGGAAGGAGGGCTCCAGAGCAAGCCAATTTTTGTAGTACCCAAATTGCTTGCTCACAACTTTAATGCCAGTTGATCAAAAAGTAGAATCTTTGCTCACAAGACTCCACAGCTTAGAGGGAGCACTGGCGGCTACCCGTCTTGATCTGTCTTCCTATCTAGAAGTCATTTTCTGGGAATGACCTCCAAGGAACCCAGGGATCCTGGCCGGCCCCCCTCCCCCAGACCTCTGCTTTCTCCTGCATTTCCTTTTTGGGTGAGAAACTGGCCACCTCTTACCTTTCACCAAGGTGTGTTTGTCAGTGGGTGAAGACCGAGCCAAAACCCGCAGTTTGGGCCAGATTTTATCAAGGCGTTCCTGTTCAATCTGCAGTGTAGGAAGATGGAGAGAAGGGAAAAAAATTACCGGGTGGGGAAAGGTGCACTGTATTCAGTATGGTACCGGGTGCACTGTATTCTTGGTGATTGGGGGGTCAACAGTGGGAGGGGCTTCTGGTGTCCTGGTCCCACTGGTGGACCTCCTGAGGGCACCTGGTATTTTTGGCCACTCTGTGACACAGATCGTTGGACTGGATGGGCCATTGGCCTGATCCCACATGGACTTCTCTTCTGTTCCTATAAGAGGGAACTGGATGAACATCTGGAGCAGAGGTCCATCAGGGGCTATTAGCCACAAGGTATAGATACGCACTCTCGGTCTGGGGCAGGTGATGCACTCTATTCTTGGTGCTTGGGGGGGGGCAGCAGTGGGAGGGCTTCTAGTGTCCTGGCCCCACTGCTGGACCTCCTGAGGGCACCTGGTATTTTTGGTCACTGTTGGCCTGACCCAACATTGGCTTCTCTTATGTCCTGGACTTTACCTATGTAGTTTCCCTCCAAACTGGGAGAAGGAGGAGGCTGCACTGGTTAAAACATGCATACTTTGATGACTGCGTGACTCATTACCTTTCTGGGAATTTTTGTATCCAATCCAATCCAATCCAATCCAATCCAATCCAATGCTTCCTGATAGAGGCAGTTCACCTGTTCAGATCCCAGGTAGCAAGAAATCAAAAGATGCACATGCATTCCACCCTAACCTGATGGCCCAGGCTAGACTGCTCTCATCAGATCTTGGAAGTGAAGCAAGGTCAGCCCTGGTTAGTACTTGGATGAGAAATCCTAAATAAGTAACAATTAATGTTATATAGTGACTAATGTTAATGTATTTTCAGAATCAGTGAAAGTGTCAACTTGAATGTAAGACTGAATGTAAGATTCCTATATAGGGTAAGATGGATTTACTTATCAGTTTCTATACTCACTTTGTTTTATAGAGACTGATAAGCCAGTATAATATAATGTGATTTCAATGTAATATCGGTGGAATTCTTTGTGTATAGATTTGTTCCTGAGGAAAGAGGTCTGAAACACTTAAATATCCGGAAAAAGTGTTGAAAGAGAGACACAGATTGATTGAATTTGGAGCAGACTACTTCTGAGAATGGAGCTGCAGTGGCTCAAGTGGTTAAGACACTGAACTGCAGGCTGTGAAAGGTCAGTAGTTCAGCAGTTCGAGACCCGAGAGTGCCGCATGACGGAGTGAGCCCCCGTCTCTGGTTCCAGCTCCTGCCAACCTAGCAGTTCGGAAGCAAGAAATTGCAAGTAGATAAATAGGTACCACTTTGGTGGGAAGGTAACAGCGTTCCATGCGCCTTGGTGTTTAGTCATGCCGGCCACATGACCACAGAAACGTCTTCGGACAGCGCTGGCTCTTCGGCTTTGAAACGGAGATGAGCACCGCAACTCTAGAGTCGGATTCGATTGGCTTTTGAGGAAGGGAAACCTTTACCTTTACCTTTTACTTCTGAGAATACAAGACTGTTAAAGGGATACAGACTGAGAGAGTCTGGAGTGGACTGCGATGTGAAATCTTATTGACCTTTGTATTTTTCCTGTGAAGGAATAAGTGGTTGGGTTTTTTATTACCAGACACTAAATGATTGTTATGGCTCTAATGCAGTTTCTTTTGCTATTGTCTTGTTCTGTGGGCATCTAGCACACATTTGTATATTTTTTCATACCAGGCTGTCTTGGACGAGAAACAACCTGGGAAATTCAAAATTTGCTATGCAGAGGCAGGCAGTGGTAAACTGCCTCTGTTCGCCCAGATGTAGGTGGCCCAGGCTAGCAAGATCTCCTCAAATTTCAGGAGCTAAGCAGGGTCACCCCGTGTTAGTATGTCGATGGGAGACCACCAAGGAAGTCCACTTCAGGAGGAGATTGGATAAACATATGGAGCAGAGGTCCATCAGTGGCCAATAGCCACAAGCTATAGATGGAATGTTATATCTGGGACAGTGATGCTCTGCCATATGGGAGGCCATAGCGAGAGTGCTTCTGGAGTTCTGGCCCTGCTGGTGGACCTCCTGATGGCACCTGGGTTTTGGCCACTGTGTGACACAGAGTGTGGGACTGGATGGGCCATTGACCTGATCCAACATGGCTTCTCTGATGTTCTTATATCTGCAACAATGATGCTCTGTATTTTTGGTGCTTGGGGGGCAGCAGTGGGAGGACTTCTAGAGTTCTGGCACTGCTGGTGGACCTCCTGATGACACCTGGATTTTGGCCACTGTGTGACAGAGTATTGGACTAGATGGGCCATTGGCCTGATCCAACATGGCTACTCTTATGTTCTTATGTCTGGGGTGGTGATGCTCTGTGTTCTTGGTGCTTGGGGGGCAACAGTGGGAGGGCTCCTGGAGTTCTGGCCCTGCTGGTGGACCTCCTGATGGCACCTGGGCTTTGGCCACTGTGTGACACAGAGTGTTGGACTGGATGGGCCATTGACCTCATCCAACATGGCTTCTCTGATGTTCTTATATCTGCAACTGTGATGCTCTGTATTTTTAGTGCTTGGGGGGCAGCAGTGGGAGGACTTCTAGAGCTTTGGCACTGCTGGTGGACCTCCTAATGAAACCTGGGTTTTGGCCACTGTGTGACAGAGTGTTGGACTGCGTGGGCCATTGGCCTGATCCAGCATTGGCTTCTCTTACGTTCTTATGTCTGGGGCAGTGATGCTCTGTGTTCATGGTGCTTGGGGGGCAACAGTGGGAGGGCTTCTGGAGTTCTGGCCCTGCTGGTGGACCTCCTGACGGCCCCTGGGCTTTGGCCACTGTGTGACACGGAGACCGATTCCACAAAAGTAGTTGTTGTCCCCAGGGGTCATTTCATAGAAAAAGAGGTGCAGAAGCTCATTAGCATAACTCATTAGCATAACTTATTTGCATATGCCACACCCCCTGACATCACCGGAAGTGTGTCAGAAGACAACACCCACCACTCAGGCTCCACCGCTAGGGACTGTCTTTCCACTCTGGGGGCTGTCATTCCAGTCCCAGATTAGCCTATCTGGGCCCAGGAGGAATGCTACATGTGCTGCTTTGCGCTCCTGCTGGGAGCTGGGGGCAGGGCTTGCCACCGCCTGTGCTTCTAACTGCCGGAGCTCTGCACCTGCGCGCTCCTGCTCCAAATGACCCCTAGTTGTCCCGTTTCCCTGGTTGCACTGCTCAGTTTCTTACTATTTGCTACGTGGCCACATTTTGACCTGCATCTCCCGCTGACTTCCCCTACATCTTCTTGATCCTAAAAAATAAGGATCAAGAAGACACGGGGGAATTCGGGGGGAGATGTGGGTCAAAATGCGGCTGTGCAGCAAAGAGTGGGAAACGAAGCAGTCCAACCGGGGGAAACGGGACACCAAAGGCGCAACGACTGCTTTTGCAGAATTGGTCAGAGTGTTGGACTGGACAGGCCACTGGGCTGATAGAACGTGGCTTCTCTTATGTTCTTATGTTCTTACCTCCCCCTTTTCGTTTCGGATCCGCCGGTTGAACTCCTTCCCTTCCAGGCACAAGAAATCTTCCCCTGGCTGGATGATGCCGCATTTGGCAGCGATGGCCCGGGCTGTGTTGATGTTGTCCCCCGTCACCATGCGGACAGTGATGCCAGCACGCTGGCATTTGCGGATGGCTTCTGGCACCTGTGGAAGAGACAGACGGCTCGTCAAACGGGCGCCGCTCTACGATTCAGCACACGCTTGCAAAACCTCCTCCCCCCAAAGGCCAAATCGACCAGCTGGTGTTGAATGAGATTGGGATTCTCAGGAACGGGGCCGGCGTCAGCATACCGTTCGGTGGGGCAGCTGTCTGGGCTCAGGGCTTCTGGCAGGGCTCATTGCGGCAGGGCCCGCCACCTCAAACCTCCATTTCCCTGCCAGCTCACTTACAAGCAGCGTTCCCTCTCAGCTGAGTCAGTGTGAGATTGCTCACAGTTCTTTAGCCTCCGGCTCACACATTTTTTGCCTTAGCTCAGGAAGGAGGGCGCCAGAGCAAACTAATTCATGCAGCAGCCCAATCGCTCGCTCACAACTTTAACGGCAGTGGCTCACAAAGTAGAATTTTTGCTCACAGGACTCCACAGCTTAGAGGGAGCACTGCTATTGTTCCCTCTCAGCTGAGTCAGTGTGAGCTAGTTCACAGTTTTTTAGCCTCCGGCTCACACATTTTTGTCTTCGCCTGGGAAGGAGGGCTCCAGAGCAAACTGATTGATGCAGCGGCCAAATCGCTGGCTCACAACTTTAATGCCAGCGGCTCACAAAGTAGAATTTTTGCACACAGGACTCCGCAGCTCAGAGATGAGCACTGCTTACACACACTGCCCAGGGCCATCAAGACAAGGGCTGCGGGCAGTGCAGGTGGCTGTGAGCCTGAGTAGAGGGAGGGCCTGTGAGGGGGGCAGAGAAAGGGTGCACAGTGGCGTTGCCGGGTCCCTCCTGGCAACCGGCAGGGGATGGGGGTGGGGCTTAGCAGGAGCGGAAGGGAGGCCCAGGCGACGTTGCCGGCGACATGGCTAGGTCACTTCCAGCCAGTGCCAGAAGTGATGTCATCACACTGTGATGTCATGGCGAGGCTCTAGTATTTGGGGGGGAAACTCTATGGTAAAAATGGCTGCCTGGGTGTTGCTGCTGGCCTGTAGCTACAGTCGGGCTATTGGGGGCTCCGCCCCCTACCTTAAAGGGCCAGCCTCACAAGATTTTTTTTGAGAAGTTTTTTTTTAGAAGAACCGGGGGGGGGGGCACCAGTGGTCGTGCTTGGGGGCCGATTGGAGCTGGCGTAAAAATAATGGCAGCCCCAACTAGGAAAAAATTTTGCCCCACAAGCCACAACATCCTGACGTGACAACGTCACTTCCGGTGCAGACGTTGCCATGTCGCTAGCAACGTGGTCCCTTTCCCTCCTGGCAAGTCCCCCTGCCGGCCAGCTGATCAGAGGCGGGGGGCAGGTCCTGGAGGCGGGGGTCCCAGGCAACAATCCCTCTAAGCTGTGGAGTCTTGTGAGCAAAAATCCTACTTTGTGAGCTGCCGGCATTAAAGTTGTGAGCGAGCGATTTTGGCTACTGCATAAACTAGTTCGCTCTAGAGCCCTCCTTCCCTGAGCTGAGACAAAAACGTGTGAGCCGGAGGCTAAAAAACTGTGCGCTAGCTCACGCTAACTCAGCTTAGAGGGAACACTGGTCCCAGGGTGCCTGACAGCCCCAATGCACTGACAGGAAGAGAGACTCGGGTGAGTGTGTGGGAAGCGTTCCCCGAGAACTCTCTGCCCAGGGGCCACCCAAAAAATCTGGAACTGGCCCTGCTCAGAAATCTTGAGTTTTCTGTTTCCCACACACATTTCTCTTCATTTCCAGTCGTCACGGTTTTGAAAATATCATTGTTATGTATCATTATGTACCTATGCCTGAGCTTCAGCTAAGAGCTGGTATCGTGTAAAGCACGTTCTGATTGGCTGCTCTGCGCAGTAGACCAATCAGAACATAAGAGAGGTTCTGGAGGGAACTGGCTTCAATGGCCTTTATCTACGCAGTTCAATTGGTTGTTAACTCATTTAGGGGCGTGGTTATACTCTCCCGGATGGTTTAAAAGAGAGCCTGTCGCTCTCCTGTTTTCGTGTTGGCTTTACTGTTGTGTTCGAATAAAGCTGAATCACTCGTTAAGAGCTGACTGACGTCTCATACTTAACAATCATCCAGGGTTCAGGGCCGGGGCCAGAGACAATTCAACAACTTTAAGCATTTAAGAACGGTCACGGCCTCCCTTTCCGCTGCACAAAACCAGCTTTCGAGGTGGCTAACCGAGTAAATCAGTCAAACGAGACGATTTTTAACGGGGGGGGGGGAGAACATAAAACTCAATCAAGTGCAATCGCGGCAAGCAAACTGACCCGGGCGCTGGCGGCAAGAACAATCTGCGGCAGCAAAAATACGTCGAGAAAGCAGCCCCGCACCACCACCGAGAAAACACACAACACACTACTAAAAACCGAGAAGCGGGCTGTAAAAACGAGATAAAGTTAAGGGATAAAACAGTTTAAAGCTTTCTGGAACAAGATGGATTCCAGCTGATTCTGGGAGGCCTGAAGCAAGGGGGCACAGCTCCCTTCCTCGGACAGACAGTCCCATAAAGTGGGAGCCACCGGCGAAAAGACCCCGTTCCAAACACCAGCCCACCTAACCACTGGAAACCTGATTCAGGAGCTTCTCTGGCTCCATAGATATTAACAAGCGTTGCCCAAGGACCCAAGCTGTGTCTTCACCATCGGGCCTCCAGGTGGTGCCAAAGGCAATAGGGAACCCTTCGTGTAAAAGTATAGCCACAGACAACACCCACAAAAGGGAAGACCATCTACCATTCACAGCTATGTTCAAAACTATATATTACTGTTATGTATTGGGTTATCTGTGTAGCCTTGTAAATGGGAGGTTCGATCACAAGCTCCACAGACAGCCAGCATCTTAAACTGAGCAACCGAATTGGTTGCTGTTGCAAACAGACCAATCTGGACCCGGCAACCCTAGATCCAGGGGTCTTGTCTGTCCCAACTCTGGGACAATCACAGAGAAAGGGGTTCAACCTCAAAGAGAAGGGGTTCAACCGGAGCCAGTTCGCTGGCAAGGCAGGATACAAACTGAAAATGATAAATAAATAAATAACTATAAAATCCAAGGGGTGTTCTTCTCTCTCGGGGAATGCCTGTGCAGTATCATAAATCCAAGCGAAGGCAGGGTTTTGCTTGCAGAAAAAGGCACCTTAAGGTAAAACCCCGGGCAGAACTAGTCCAGTCTTAAGCCCTTTGGTTTAAACTACACTGTGTGAGTTAATCAGTTGCCGAGCTATTGGGGTGGACGGGTTTGTCAAACTAGGATTCAAGAAAGAAAGACCAAAAAAAAAAAGAAGTTGGTTTTTATACCCTGCTTTTCTCTACCCGAAGGAGTCTCAAAGCAGCCGACAGTATCCTTCCTTTCCTCTCCTCACGACATGCACCATGTGAGGCAGGTGGGGCTGAGAGAGCTCTGAGGGAACTGTGACTGGCCCAAGGTCACCCAGCTGGTTTCACATGGAGGCGGTGCGGGGAATCAAACCCGGCCCTCCATATTAGAGTTTGCCGCTCTCAAGCACTACGCCATGCTAGTTCAGATCTTCACTCTGTCAGGTTTTCATGGCTTTTAAGATGATGTTTTGAGGGTATATTTTAATTTGTTAGCCACTTTGGTGGCCCTGTGGGGGCAGAAAGGCGGGGGTAAAAATCCTGTTAATAAATGATAGATAAATGTATAAACAGATTTGCCTCGAAGCTTTCTGGGTGACCCTTGGACCACTTGGGTGTAGTGGTCAGCTTGGCGTAGTGGTTAGGAGCGTGGGCTCTAATCTGGGAGAACCCAGTTTGATTCCACACTCAACGTAAGAATGTAAGAGAAGCCAATGTTGGATCAGGCCAATGGCTCATCCAGTCCAACACTCAGTCACACGGTGGCCAAAAATACCAGGTGCCCTCAGAAGGTCCATCAGTGGGGCCACTCCTCCACATGCAGCTGCTGGTGTGACCTTGGGTCCATGACAAGTTCTCTCAGAGCTGTTCTCTCAGGAGCAGTCCTCAAAAGAGCTGTCTCAGCCCCACCTCCCTCACAGGGTGCCTGTTGTGGGGAGGGGAAGGGAAAGGAGATTTGTAAGCCGCTCTGAGACTCCTTCAGGTAGTGAAGGGAGGGGTATAAATCCATTATCTTCTTCTTCTTCTACCTCACAGGGTGTCTGTTGTGGGGAGGGGAAGGGAAAGGCATTTGTAAGCCACTCTGAGACTCCATCGGATAGTGAAGGGTGGGGTATAAATCCTATCTCTTCTTCTTCTTCTACCTCACAGAGTGTCTGTTGTGGGGAGGGGAAGGGAAAGGAGATTTGTAGACTCTGTTGGGTAGTGAAGGGTGGGGTATAAATCCTATCTCTTCTTCTTCTTCTACCTCACAGGGTGCCTGTTGTGGGGAGGGGAAGGGAAAGGAGTTTGTCAGCCGTTCCGAGACTCCGTTGGGTAGTGAAGGGCGGGGTATAAATCCTATCTCTTCTTCTTCTTCTACCTCACAGGGTGCCTGTTGTGGGGAGGGGAAGGGAAAGGAGTTTGTCAGCCGTTCCGAGACTCCGTTGGGTAGTGAAGGGCAGGGTATAAATCCAATCTCTTCTTCTTCTTCTACCTCACAGGGTGCCTGTTGTGGGGGAGGGGAAGGGAAAGGAGATTGTAAGCTGCTCCGAGACTCTGTTGGGTAGTGAAGGGTGGGGTATAAATCCAATCTCTTCTTCTTCTTCTACCTCACAGGGTGCCTGTTGTGGGGGAGGGGAAGGGAAAGGAGATTGTCAGCCGCCCCGAGACTCCGTTGGGTAGTGAAGGGCAGGGTATAAATCCAATCTCTTCTTCTTCTTCTACCTAACAGGGTGTCTGTTGTGGGGAGGGGAAGGGAAAGGAGATTGTCAGCCGCCCCGAGACTCCGTTGGGTAGTGAAGGGTGGGGTATAAATCCTATCTCTTCTTCTTCTTCTACCTCACAGGATGCCTGTTGTGGGGAGGGGAAGGGAAAGGAGATTTGTAGACTCCGTTGGGTAGTGAAGGGTGGGGTATAAATCCTATTTCTTCTTCTTCTTCTACCTCACAGAGTGTCTGTTGTGGGGAGGGGAAGGGAAAGGAGATTGTCAGCCGCCCCGAGACTCCGTTGGGTAGTGAAGGGCGGGGTACAAATCCAATCTCTTCTTCTCTTCTCCTCTTAACTCTCAGCCTAACCTTCTCCACAGGATTGTTGTGAAGATAAAACGGAGGAACACAGACTGCCCTTAGCTCCTCAGAAGAAAGATAGGATTAAAACAAATTTTAAAAAAGTGGCGTGTCGTTACCTCAGGCCTCACGGGGTCCTCAATCCCCACCACAGCAATGCAGGTCAGGTCGATCACAATGTCGTTCTCGTTGTCCCAGTCCGGCTCTTTGCCTGCCGGGAAGTCGCGGTACGCGATGCAGATGGTCCGCAGCCCATCGCACGCCATGGGCTCGATCACTTTCTTCACCATTTCGTCTCGGTCCCGGGGCCGGAAGCTGCGCAGCTCCCCGTTGCTATTTAGAATGTTTGTGCACCTGAAAGAGCGGAAAGGATGCATGCCAGTAATCGGGGCAGGCTGGGAAGTGAAAACGGCCCAGGCACAAGTCGAAGTGTGCGGCGCCCGCGGAGCTACAAGCCAGCACCTACGAGGGCCGCTCAGTTCTGACCCAGCCAGAGGGGGCAACGATGAACACTGGCTCATCCATTGCCTCCTTCCACATCACTGCCACCCGCGGCATCGAAGGAGGAGGCACCCAGTGAGCTGACATCGGCCCATTCTGCATCTGACATTCGCTCCACATTTTCTCAGCACTCGACCTGGTTCCCCCTTGCCCTGGAATATCTCTTTTCATTCAATCCGGTATGCAGGTTTTCCTGTGTCAGTACTTGCCTCAGCGGTCATTAGCCGCCTGAGCCAAGTAATTACATAAGAACATAAGAGAAGCCAATGCTGAATCAGGCCAATGGCCCATCTAGTTCAACACTCTGTCACACAGCGGCCAAAATATACCAGGTGCCATCAGGAGGTCCAGCAGTGGGGCCAGGGCACTAGAAGCCCTCCCACTGCTGCCCCCCCAGCACCAAGAATAGAGTGCATCACCTGCCCCAGACTGAGAGTTCCCATCTATACCCTGTGGCTAATAGCCACTGATGGACTTCTGCTCCATATGTTTATCTAATTCCCTCTTGAAACTGTCCATGCTTGTAGCTGCCACCACCTCCTGTGGCAGTGAATTCCATGTGTTAATCACTCTTTGGGTGAAGAAGGACTTCCTTTTATCTGTTCTAACCCGACTGCTCAGCAATTTCATGGAGTGCCCACGAGTTCTTGTATGGTGAGAAAGGGAGAAAAGTATTTCTTTCTCAACCTGCTCAATCCCATTCATAATCTTATAAACCTCAATCATGTCACCCCTCAGCCGTTGTTTCTCCAAGCTGAAGAGCCCCAAGCGTTTTAACCTTTCTTCATAGGGAAGGTGTTCCAACCCCTCCAGCACCAAGAAGAGAGTGCATCACCCGCCCCAGACTGAGAGTTCCCATCTATACCCTGTGGCTAATAGCCACTGATGGACTTCTGCTCCAGATGTTTATCTAATTCCCTCTTGAAACTGTCCTGAATTCATGAGGAGGGGATAAATACAGAGGGGGAAACAGGGACGGGGGAACTGATGGAGATCAATGAAGCCGTGTCAAGTTGTCTGCTTACTGTTCCCTTCGAATTGGAAGTGCAGGAAGGAAAAGAAAGTGCAGGTACCCCGGGACAACACAGTACTGCCTGCAAAATCCCCCCTGAACGGCCATAAATCTATATTAGAAGGCACCATAAAACCCAATGGACAAAGAAAGTGAAAGCAGCATGTAGTGTAGAGGGAGATTAACCTCATGATGTGGCTGTGCAGAAACTGTGAGGAAACAGACGGGGGGCAGAATCAGCCATCGATGACGAGGCCACACCAAATGGCCCCTGAAGCTCTACTGTAGCTTGGTTCTGGCTTGCTGCCGGCCTCCAGCAGCATCCCACCGGAAACATCCCCTGCAAGTTAAACGGCCAGTCTGCCCCCGCTAACAATGCTTTAAACAGGATTCCTTCTCAGGCAGCAATTTTGACCCACATGGTATATGATGTCTACCTGTGCAGGACCATTAATTTCGGGGTGGGCAGGGCTTTGCTAACAGAAAAGCTGTTTCTCCCCCATCTGCCGAAGGGTATACGGCCCATCGTCTGGCACTGAAATGCAGCAACTTTGGGGTGGGTCGGATTTAGAAACCTCATGCCACAACAGCTGTGGAAGGTCAGGGAAAATTCACTCCGAGCCTGGCTGCGCCCGGGGAAGTCCGCCACGTGCAAGGCAGTCTACACGACAGATGTGACACATGTGGGCAACCCACCGGACTTGCAGTCATATGTAAAGGTAAAGATTTCCCTTGCTCAAAAGGGAATCTGACTCTAGGGGTGTGGTGCTCGTCTCCGTTTCCAAGCCGAAGAGCCAGCGCTGTCCAAAGACGTTCCCGTGGTCCAGTGGCCGGCATGACTAGATGCCGAGGTGCATGGAACGCTGTTACCTCCCCACCGAAGTGGTACCTGTTTATCTACTTGCACTTTCTTGCTTTCGAACTGCTAGGTTGGCAGGAGCTGGGGCCGGAGACGGGCGCTCACTCCGTCACGCAGCACTCGGGTCTCGAACTGCTAAACTACCGACCTTCCGGTCTGCAGCTCAGCGTCTTAACCACTGAGCCACAGCAGTCCCCTGCAGTCAGATGTACATTGGGGGAATTCACCTTAAAAAGTGCTCAAATGAGGGGGAGAAAGAGTTTCCGGTTTCCCTCCCGCCCTACTTTTGCCAGCAGTAAGGGCCAGGTGGGGACTTTCTATCCCTTTTCTCTGGGTCCACAACCACATATCCTTCCTGGGTGAAAGCAGGGCGGGAGGGAAATCGGGAGCTCCTACTCTTCTCTTGTAGAGCACATGCTTGCAGTGCCACGTGAACAAGCGCTTTTTAAGCTGCGTTCCCCAGAGGTATGTCCAGGGCTATTTTGGGGCAGTGTCAGAAGACAGCCATGAGCCTTTTGTTGCCAAGTACACTGTATTCATTGTTTCTCGTATTGTTCCCTGCTTCTGCGCTTGCGCTTAGTTGGCCAGCTGCAACTGTGGGAGAACTCCTTTCTGCCGTCTGTTATCGGGATGGCCTTGACGAAGAGGCTATGGAGCGGTTTCTCAGCGTAGGGAAAGTTTCCAGTCCTACGTGACTAGGCGGTGGGTGGGGGGAGAGTTCTCCCGGTCATTAAGTAACACCCCGCCGGGAGTTTTCCCGCGCGTGTGCTAAGAATTCATTCACTAGTTTGGCTTTGCATCATAGTATAATTGCATTTGGCCCGGCCTAGACGGGCATTCCTGACAATAGCGTTATTACTGTGGGCTACATCCTTGTATTCCAATAAAGCTTCTCTTTCTTAAGAAAACGCCTGGACATACTTGCTATTGAGTCTGACAGGCAGGAATGCACAGAAATGGAGTTCCGGCTGGCTCCCATGTTGGCCACGCCCAGCAGGAACTCATTAGCATAACAGGCCACACCCAGCAGCAGAAACTCATTAGGATTGGCTACATGAGGGGTGTGTGGCCTAACATGCAAAGGAGTTCCTGCTCCAACAAGAAGCCCTGGGTACATGATCACATCGGGAAGAATGGCTTTTGCGCAACAGTGGAAAGCGGAGAAGGTGCCAGATATACAGGACTGGTTAAGGAAACTGCTGTTTTTAGCCGAAATGGACAAAATGACGAAGAAACTAAATGGACAAATGGCAGAACAATACCTAAAAGACTGGGAAGGCCTGAAACTGTATATGGAAACTGAATATAGAATGAAAGGGAAAATGTACAATCTTGACTCGTATTGAAATTGAAGGAGAAATGAAATGAACACTTGATTGTACTATACCTTTATTGGAAACTATGTTTGAAAGAGTCAGGCATTTATGTATTAGAATTGTGTTACCTGGTTTGTCGATTGTTACAAGTTTAAACTTGATTACCTTTTAACTCCTTTTTTTCTGTTATTAGCAGTGTTGGAAGCCTATTAGGGGGGTGGGGGGATGGGATGGAATTTTTAAATTGCATTGGTAACGATGTTTGACGATGTTGAATATACTCCAATAAAATTTTATTTCAAAAAAAAAAAAGAAGCCCTGGGTTTTGACAACAAACAAGGTCAACAGAATAAGAAGCAAAAGGTGGGTGTGGCTGGATGACCATACTTCTGGTGCGGCCTAATATGCAAATGAGCTGTGCTGTCAGGGGTGTGGCCTAATATGCGAATGCGTTTCTGCTATTGGGTGTGGCCTAATATGCTAATGAGTTCCTGCTGGGCTTTTTCTACCAAAAAAGCCCTGCATATGTCTGACAGCGAATCCAGTCGCGCAGCCGTGACTGGGCATCTATTAGGTATATTGCGTTGTCTGGCTCTGACTCTGGGGAATTCTTATAAGGTACCCAAGATGGGCAAGGAAAGCTGGAGGGTGTTCCAGAGCCCTTGGCCATCCTTCCTGTCTGCCGGTGGTTTCTGTTTATCTCATTTCTCCTCAGACATGCAAAAGTGTGCTAGCACTGTTGAAGTGTGAAAACGAAAGCAAATGTAGGCTGCTTTTTTGAAGATGGAGTCAGAAGGCTGGGTTGGAAAGACAAATGCGGATTCGACCATCGATGCACACAACGAGGAAAGCGGACTCACTTTTTGAGGACGATTTCGGAGGCACCTTTGCTGAAGAGACGGTAGCCGCCATCAGGCATGCAAGTGACGGTGCTCATGGACTTGCGGACAGAATTAAAGGTGTAGACCTTGTAGAGCTTCTCCTCGGGGATCTGGTCGCGCACCGACTGGTAGTCCCGCCTCAGGCCGACCACAAAGCCCAGCAGCGCACACTCCGTCTTGTTGCCAACCTGGCGGGGCAGGCCCCCTTCCTTCTCTGGAGGCTGAAGGAAATGAAAACAGAATCAAGGTGGGCCCCGTTCTCTGATTCTCCCAACGCCATCCATTCCTGTTGCTAGAATTAGAACGGTAAAGTTCACAGAAATGAACTTCTGTTCAATCAGACCGTCGGGGTCAGTATTGCCTACTGAGTATTGCCTACTCAGACTGGTCACAGCTCTCCAGGGTCTCAGACAGAGGTCTTTCCCATCACCTACTAACTGGTCCTTTTCAAGAGAGCCAGTCTGGTGTAGTGGTTAGGAGCGTGGACTCTCATCTGGGAGAACTGGGTTTGATTCCCCACTCCTCCACAGGCAGCTTCTGGTGTGGACTTGGGTCAGTCACAAGTTCTCTCAGAGCTGTTCTCTCATGAGCAGTCCTCGAAAGAGCTCTCTCAGCCCCACCTCCCTCAAAGTGTGTCTGTTGTGGTGAGGGGAAGGGAAAGGAGATTGTAAGCCGCTCTGAGACTCCTTTGGGTAGCGAAAGGGTGGGGGTATAAATCCAATCTCTCCTTCTTCTGTAAGTCCCTGTACCGGACTAAAAGACTAGGATCTCTCAGTAACTCAATCCTGCAATGGGCATTGAATCTGGGAATGGCTGAATATTTACCGTACAGACTTTAACCCATTGAACACTAGTTTCCTCTCTCCCAGAGAACTCTGGCATGATGGGTGACCTTTGTCTTGCTTTGTGAGTCATGAGAAGAAGACCAGACATTTGAGAGACTTGTGGTTGTTCAGAGTACAAGCCTTTTATTTTGTCTGGTGATTTTTCAGCTTGACTGCTGCCGGAACAGGGCAGGGACTGCCTGGTTGCCATGGACGTCAATGATGCAAGGTGAGGCTTTGGAAGGAAAAGGGTATATTTGGGGCAGGAGGTCCGAACAAGAGAGAGAGCCACGGGCTCAGCAGACAGGGGCTGATACTGCATCTGGCAATCTCTCCACATTTTCTCGACACCAGGCAATTCTGCATTGGCTTTTCCCTGCGTTGTTCTAGCAAACCCACGTTGGAACAGAAATTCCCTCTGCATTGCATGCTGCTTTCACTTCCTTTGATCATCAGATTTTATGGTACCCTCTGCACTGCATGCCGCTTTCGCTTCCATTCATCATTGGGTTTTATGGTACCTTCTGCATTGCATGCCGCTTTCGCTTTCTTTCATCGTCGAGTTTTATGGTACCTTCTGCATAGATTTATGGCCATTCAGGGGTGACTTCGCAGTGTAGCATTGGACCTGCATGGCATTGACCCCAGGGTATTTGAACGTGGTTTTGAGCTGCACCTTGTCCTCAGTGTTGAGAAAATGTGGAGCGAATGCCAGATACAGAACCCATCACTGAGGAAAAGGTGCAGCTCAAAACCACATTCAAATACCCCGGGCCATCACCATACTGACTGCAAATTCACCCCTGAACAGCCATAAAATGGCCATAAATCTATGCAGAAGGTACGATAAAACCCAATTATCAAAGGAAGTGAAAGTGGCATGCAATGCAGACGGTACCATAAAACCCACTGATCAAAGGAAGCGAGAGCGGCATACAGTGCACACGGTACCATAAAACCCGATGACCAAAAGAAGTGAAAGCGGTATGCAATGCAGAAGGTACCATAAAACCCGCTGATTAAAGGAAGTGAAAGCGGCATGCAATGCAGAGGGTACCATAAAACCCGCTGATTAAAGGAAGTGAAAGCGGCACACAGTGCAGAAGGTACCATAAAAATCTGACGATCAAAGGAAGTGAAAGCGGCATGCAGTGCAGAGGGGAATTTCTGTTCCGACGTGGGTTTGCTAAAACAATGGAGGGAATAGCTAACGCAGAAGCCCCCCACTTTTTAAGCTCAATGGATCCAATTCTCGCTCGTCTGTGGGTGTTCATATTTTGTAATTAAATAGTCTGAGCGGGCCTTTTTGGGTGCCATGTTTTATTGATGTCAGCACAAGCATGCATTATTGAAAAGTACTCCTGGCTGTCAGGCGTAGCAGACGCATCCTTTTCTATTGGGGCAGAATATATGACTGGCATCGCCATCCGGAGTACTTTCCCTTCTCCTGAGAGCAGCCCAGCCCTTCAGGTCTGCAAACCACCAAACCCCTCCTGTACAAATGAAGTATTAGACGACAGACAGTGTCCTTAAAATGAGCCCAACAAGAGAACTGAATTGAAGCAAGATAGACTGAGGCTGATTTCCCACTACAGCTGCCTCGGTGTTGCGCCGCCGTTTGCCCCGACACTATTGGTCAATTTCACACCTGAAGCCGCGGGGCTGCATTTTGACCCGCGGCTTCGCCGGATTTCCCCCACTGAGACAGCGGCCTGAAGAAGTCAGAGGAAACAGATGGCGACCGTAGCCGCTTCATTTGCGACCTTGTTTAGAGACAAAGAGGGAGTGATCGATAACTTATGTGAAAAAGGACTATAAAAGAAAATACTAATTAGAATCATAGAATGTTAGAGTTGGAAGGGACTTTGCAGGCCATCTAGTCCAACCCCCTGCACTCTGCAGGAGCGTAGCCGAAAGATGGCCCTACAACAGACCCGAAAGATGGTCGTCCAGCCTCCGCTTGAAAACGTCCAGGGAAGGAGCATCCACCACCTCCCGAGGCAGGCTGTTCCACTGCTCAACCACTCTCATAGTTAGGAAGTTTCTCCTGATATTTAGCCAGGATCGACTCCCTCGTAATTTCCACCCATTAGATCTCGTCTTGCGACCCGGAGCAAGAAAGAAAAGATCTGCTCCATCTTCTATATGACAGCCCTCCAAATACTTGAAGACTGCAATTCTGTCCCCTCTAAGCCTTCTCTTTCCCAGGCTAAACATACCCAATTCTTTCAGCCTTTCCTCATAAGACTTGGATTCCAACCCTCTCATTTTAAGGACACTATTTGTTGTCTAATACTTTATTTGTACACGGGTGTTTTTTTTTTGCTGGTTTGCATACCTGCATACACTGTACGTCCACTGGTGGTTGATTTTAGCCCTTTACGTCTCCCTTATGAAGTAGGAGATGTGTGGAAGAAGAAGGGGAGGAGGAGGAGGAGATTGGATTTATACCCCGCCTTTCACTCGGAGTCTCAGAGGGGCTTACAATCTCCTTTCCCTTCCCCACCCCAGAACAAACACTCTGTGAGGTAGGTGGGGCTGAGAGAACTTTGAGAGAACTGCCCTTTCAGGGACAGCTCTTGTCAGAACTATGACTTGCCCAAGGTCATCCAGCAGCTGCAAGTGGAGGAGTCGGGAATCAAACCTGGTTCTCCCAGATTAGAGTCCGTGCACTTAACCACTACACCAAACTGGAGAGCCAAATCTTCCCTTCACCCGCTGTTTACCTCTCTACAGCACTGTCCTCAGGGCACTTTTCTCCCAGCAGGGCTCATTTCTGGTTTTGTGTAGTGGTTAAGTGTGCGGACTCTAATCCGGGAGAACCGGGTTTGATTCCTCACTCCTCCTTTATGGGTCCCAGGATTATTTTTGGGCAGGAATGCACAGGAACGGAGTTCCGGCTGGCTCCCAAGTTGGCCACGCCCAGCAGGAACTCATTAGCATAATAGGCCATACCCAACAGCAGAAACTCATCAGGATTGGCTACATGAGGGGCGTGTGGCCTAACATGCAAAGGAGTTTCTGCTACCAAAAAAGCCCTGGGTTTTGAAAACAAACAAGGTAAACAGATTAAGAAGCAAAAGGTGGGTGTGGCTGGATGACCACACTTCTGGTAACACGGGAGTGTGGCCCAATATGCTAATGAGCTGTGCTATCAGGGGGTGTGGCCTGATATGCTAATGAGTTTCTGCTGTTGGGTGTGGCCTATCACGCTAATGAGTTCCTGCTGGGCTTTTTCTACAAAAAGAGCCCATTCGTCTAAGCCCCTTCCCACTCGAGCAGCTGTTCAAGCTCGTCTCCCCTCTAGCCTGAGGACTCAGTCGCATGGAGGACTGATTACCACCTCGAGGGCCAACGCTTACTAGTATCTTGGTGGTGTAGGCACTGTTGACGGCGATGGCATGCACCAGCAGGTCTAGCGTCTTGGGGTTCAGGGTGCTGGGGTCAGGGATCTCCTTGTAATGAGTGTCGCCCAAGTAGCACTGCACGACAGTCATGCGGTTGGTGGTGAGCGTGCCGGTCTTGTCGGAGCAGACGGCCGTGGCGTTGCCCATCGTCTCGCAGGCGTCCAGGTGGCGAACCAGGTTGTTATCCTTCATCATTTTCTGCGGTCAAAGAAGGAGGTTTAAGAGTTTGGGCGTAAGTAACCAGCCATCTCGCTTCGGCCGCAGTCGACAGATACTGTGCTAAGGGCAGAGTGAAAGCTGGACACGGCTTCAAAGGACACTGTTGCGGAAACGAGCTTCCTTCGAGGTGAACTTTTCTTTCCGATCTAGTTCTGGCTCCCGGTGTTGAGTTAGGGACTGCTGACAGCATATGAGTAAACTTGTTCTGAATGATTTCCAGATTCCAAATATACGTTATTTATTTATTTTAGCTCGATTTGTATCCCGTCCTCGCCGCAAGCGGGCTCAGGGCAGGTTCCATCATAAAATTCACCACACAACAAATCCACTGTGATAACATATAATACCCACTCCTTCCCATAACCCACCAACGGACCCCTGCAATCTAAGGAACAAAGAATGAAAAGGAAGGAGGAGATGGCTAAGGAAGACAAGTACCTCTTGGGTCAAGGTGAATCCCCAAAACTCCAGTCTTATCTCCTGCTTACTGTTTTATCGTGAGCCCCCTCTTGTGCCCCCTTGCCTGGGTGAGAAAGCAAACCCAGCCCAACCCAACTGATTCCAATTGTGGCTTCTTATTGACCTGTGATCTACTTACTAACCTGAGCTTCAAAAGAGGAAAGAGATTGGAAGAGGGACAGTACAGAGGGCCCTTACGGAAGATGGCAGTCCTTCTGATGCCAATCTACTTTTTGCATGGTGTGATCTCTAATGGGAAGGGTATCAACCTGTCCTGCCTGCTGGGCACAGAAAATAATCGTTCTCACCTTCACGGAGTAGGCTAAGGAGATGGTGACGGCCAATGGAAGGCCTTCGGGTACCGCCACCACCAGGACGGTGACGCCGATGATGAAGAACTTGACAAAATATTGCACGTAGACTGGGGTGCACTCGGCTAACCACGTCCTCCCATCGATCACAAAGGTTTGGATGACGAAGTACAGGACCAGGATGATAACAGTGATGGCTGACATCACCAGACCTAGAGGAAGTGGAAGGAAGAAAAGGAAGAGGAGGAGGAGAAGGAGAAGAACAACAAGAAAAAAATAGACAGTCCAAAACAAGACTGAGAACACCCCACCCACCATCATAACTCAGGGATCTCCAATCCTAATTGTATCTGATGAAGAGAGCTTTGACCCTCAAAAGATTATACCCCCAAAATCTTGTTTGTCTTTGATATGTGACTCAAATCTAGCTGATATAAGGGTTTAGCAATCTCCGTTCCTACTTGGACCTGATGAAGACAGCTTCGATCCTCAAAAGCTTATACCCCCAAATTTTGTTGGTCTTTAAGATGCTACTGGACTCAAATCTAACTGATGTAAGGGCTTGGCAATCTCCATTCCTACTTGGACCTGACGAAGACAGCTTCAACCCTCGAAAGCTTATACCCCCAAAATCTTGTTGGCCTTTAAGATGCTATCGGACTCGAATCTAGTTGATACAAAGGTTTGGCAATCTCCATTCCTACTTGTATCTGACGAAGACAGCTTCGACCCTCAAAAGCTTATACCCAAAATCTTGTTGGTCTTTAAGATACTCCTGGACTCGAATCTAGCTGTAAGGGTTTAGCAATCTCCATTTCTATTTGTATCCAATGAAGACAGCTTCGACCCTTGAAAGCTTATGCCCCCAAAATCTTGTTGGTCTTTAAGATGCTACTGGACTCGAATCTAGCTGATACAAGGGTTTGGCAATCTCCGTTCCTACTTGGACCTGATGAAGAGAGCTTTGGCCCTCAAAAGCTTATACCCCTGAATTTTGTTGGTCATTAAGATGCTACTGGACTCGAATCTAGCTGATATAAGGATTTAGCAGTCTCCCTTCCTATTTGGACCTGATGAAGAGAGCTTTGGCCCTCGAAAGATTATACCCCCAAAATCTTGTTGGTCTTTAAGATACTACTAGACTCTAATCTGGCTGATGTAAGGGTTTAGCAATCTCCGTTCCTATTTCTATCCAACGAAGACAACTTTGACCCTCGAAAGCTTATACCTCCAAAATCTTGTTGGTCTTTAAGATGCTACTGGACTCAAATCAAGGTGATATAGGGGTTTAGCGATCTCCATTCCTACTTATATCTGATGAAGACAGCTGTGACCCTCAAAAGCTTATACCCCCATAATCTTGGAGGTATGGTCTCCATGCTGCTACCGAACTCAAATCTAGCTGCAGACCAACATCCGTACTCCCCTGAAACTGAGAACATGTGATCCTCAGCAGAGAACCACAGAGCTGAGGAACATTCCTCTCCAATGGAACCATTCTTTGCAACGGCAGCATTTTTCTCCATCTCAAGGAAGGCTCCACCACTTGTGGAATGACCGAGGATCCCCATACTCTGGATCTGAAGCCAGAATGTGGGTCTCCACAGTGGGGCCCCTTAGCACATTGCTGCTTCCATTTTCAGTCTTAAATGGAGGTTTGGTATTGAGGAGTGAGAATAACAAAGGAACTAGAACTGCTCAGGAAGAGTGTCAGAAGGAATGGAGTGGGCAATATCTCTTAGTGCTAGCCCAGACTTTTGGTATTTCAGAGGAGGGCAGTATAGAGTTAGTACTGGGGTAGGGTAGGGTGTTCTTTGTCTGCTCCTGCTGCTGTCCCTTTGTTACCCAGAATGCTACTCTCAGGGGTTCCTTCCTTCCGGTCATTTCCCTTCTCTCTCTCTCTTTCTCCCTTTGTGCCCCATGAGGCCTGGATATGCTTTCTGCAATCTCTGTCCACCCTAGCTTAGAAGATTGGTAGAAGGCTTTACTCTGCCTTTTCTATCCAGTGTGGAGTACTCTGATAAGCAAAAACTTCTATTTCTTTTCTGAGTAACGAGTAGAGTTGCCAAGTTCACTCGTCATGCCACCAGGGGGATTTGTGTGTGTGTGTGTGTGTGTTCCACGGGTATGTGGGGACATTGCATGACATAGTACATCAACAACATTGGGGGTAACACTCCTTTTGGGTAAACTCTGTGGTAACAATGGCCTCAAACTATAGAGTTTTGCCCAAAAAGCAGAGCATCGTCCCTGAAGTTACTGACACACTGACGTCACTTCTGGGTGACATCAGCATGTTGCACGCAGTGTCGGAGGTGGGGGGAATTTCCTCCTGCCAGCCAGCTGGCCAGCGGTGGGTAAAAGCTCACAAAATCAGGGGATCCCTGCCCCCATCTGGGGAATGGGAACCCTAGCAACAAGCCTCAGTGAGAACTTATTCCTCAAGCAGCCAGATGGTAGAATTCCATTGTGCAGAGATTCAGTTCCGCTTTCAAAGAGGAAGTCCATGGAGGGAAGAGAAGAGGGTGGGACAACTTGATTTTATAATGCTGTAATCTCTTTCTCGATAATGAACTGATAATGATAATAACCTAGATCTTGATTCAGTCCAGGAGGATGCATTGTCTTGCGCTTCATTTTCAGTTCATTATCATTATCAGTTCATTATCATTATCAACACTACTCATCCTCCTGGACTGAATCAAGACCGAGGTTTCCTGTCTCATTATCTATGCTGATTTCCCCAAGCCTAGTGTCATGCCTACCCCTGACCTGGCACCTGGAAGCCTGGAAAATGAGGACTTGGCACCTTTAACACCATCTGAAGTGCAAGAGTCCTCATCAAACCTAAATGCTGGGGAGGGTGAACTCCAAACTACTGGGCAACTGGCACCTGAAGCTGATCAGGCGAGACCTGGACACAGTGAATCACCACCCGACTTGCCCCTACGTGTGGACCGGCTGACAGATCGCAGACACCGGGATCTGGCAGCCAGGCGCAAGGAGGTATGCATGCGTGGACGGAGATCATTAAGTCCTGAGTATTGATGGGAGCAAGGACTTCGCAACGGACTGTTAATGAGTTAACAACCCAGCATAGTATTTGAAGAGACCGCCGGCTGCTTGCAAACTGTGCTGGCAAACTTGTCCATGGACCAGACGCCTTGCACCTCCTGCTCTACCTTCGCTCCTGATTGATCTCTTGGTTCCTGAACTCCAGTCCGTGTTTTGACGATCCCTCTGGCTCCTGACCCTTGGCTACGCTTCCTGACTCTGCTCCCGGACTCTGACTACTGGTAACAATTGACGACGGCTTGGCTTTGTGTCTTTGCAACTGTTTGCCTGTTATTGTGATCCGGCATCTGAAATCACTCCGCTCTCCAAGACCAGAGGACAGAGGGACTCACATTCTAGCTGTCTCTGAAGAAGTGAGCACTGACTCACGAAAGCTCCTACCCAGCCACAAGTTTTGTTAGTCTTTATGGTGCTCCTGGACTTTTACTTTTACTGCTCAAGACAGCCTAACACCACTGATCTGTCTCACTGGAAATAATAGAATAGCTTGCAGAAAATACAAAGTATTAGGAACACTTGCTTTGTTTTGTCAGTTGGCTCTAGCAGCAGGATTTTGATCTTCTGGGCAGCGAACGTCCCTTTTTTCAAGTGAACAGTGCCCAGTCCTGCCCCTTTGGTGTCCTTCTGTTCCTGGATCAGGGCTGGCCCTCTGCCCTCCCACCCCCCCGGTACAGGGAGCCCCACTGGTTTCATTGCGCTGTCACACATACCTGCTTTCCCGATTTGCACGGCCAGTTTGGTGAGCTTCCCCTGCAGAACGGATTTCTCTTTTTTGGGCACGCTGGCTTTCTTCTTCTCCCGTTCTTCCATCTCGCCACCCTCGGCGCTTTTCAGGGGTTGCATCTCCATGGCGACTGCCCCGTCTTGTTTTTTGGCTGTGCAGAGAGGGAGCGGACATGTGTTCACCCAAAGTGGAACATTCCTCTCTCACTGGTCCCCAGATCAGCGGCTCTTCTCCTGTGTCTTTAAACAGCATCCCCACATGGAGAAATTAAGCAGACAGGGGTTTTCCCTTCCACTTATTTTACCCTTTTAATCTGTCCATGTCAGACTGGTGTTAAAAGCATGCAGGAAGCAGGTCCAGAGAAAAGCTAGATTCAATCCAAGTAGCATCTTAGAGACCTATAAGATTTCCTGGGTGAACTTCTGAGAGTCCAGGCTCCCTTTCATTAGATAGGCTAAGAGCTCGGACTCTTGAAAGCTTAGACCCTAAAGTTCTTGTTGGGTCTCTTAGGTCCTTTCCGCACTCGGATCTCATCCCTGGTTTTGTGTGAGTTCAACTCGTGACACAATACTTTGCATTTATCCCTGGCTATAACAGCATCTGTTTATCCCGGGACAAGTGTGGGGTGAAACTGGGGTGACCTCAAGGTAATGTGGAAACAAAAACACATTACCTTGAGGTCACCCCGGTTTCGCCGCACACTTGTACCAGGAGAAACGGATGCTGTTATAACCAGGGATAAATGCAAGGTATTATGTTGCGAGTTGAACTTTGATAAAACTAGGGATGAGATCAAAATGCGAAAAGGACAACAGTATCTGTTTATCCCAGGACAAGTGTGGGGTGAAACCGGGGTGACCTCAATGTAACATGGAAACGAGAAATACCCTGAGATAATTACAGGGGTGACCTCAATGTAACGTGGAAACAAGAAATACCCCGAGATAATTACAGGGGTGACCTCAATGTAACGTGGAAACAAGAAATACCCCGAGATAATTACAGGGGTGACTTTAATGTAACGTGGAAACAAGAAATACCCCGAGATAATTACAGGGGTGACTTTAATGTAACGTGGAAACAAGAAATACCCCGAGATAATTACAGGGGTGACTTTAATGTAATGTGGAAACAAGAAATACTCCAAGATAATTACAGGGGTGACCTCAATGTAACGTGGAAACAAAAAATACCCCGAGATAATTACAGGGGTGACCTCAATGTAATGTGGAAACAAGAAATACCCCGAGATAATTACAGGGGTGACTTCAGTGTAATGTGGAAACAAAAAATACCCCGAGATAATTACAGGGGTGACTTCAATGTAATGTGGAAACAAGAAATACCCCGAGATAATTACAGGGGTGACTTCAATGTAATGTGGAAACAAGAAATACCCCGAGATAATTACAGGGGTGAACTTGCATGTAATGTAGAATGTACGTTCGGGGACAGGGTTGAACCAGGATTTAAGGTCTAGTGCAGAAAGGACCTTAAGGTGCTACTGGACTGAATATCTAGCTCTTCTGTGACAGACTGACACAGCTACCCTCTGGAAACTGTCTTCAATGAAAAGACGTTATTCTGCCCAGTGGGTCTTTTTCCCCTTTCTATGACACCTCATACCATCTTGTAACTGCTTCTTTGGGGTATTTCCTGGCTAGAAATTAGTTTGACGACTGTTTTCTTGAATGTGTCCAGTTCAGGAAAGCTGACGGGAAACAAGCATTCAGATACACGGACTGTCCCCCAACTTTCTCTTATAGAAATTCACACACACGCCGATATCCGACGACACAC
Organism: Gekko gecko; assembly: GCA_029375565.1. Classification (NCBI taxonomy): domain Eukaryota; kingdom Metazoa; phylum Chordata; class Lepidosauria; order Squamata; family Gekkonidae; genus Gekko; species Gekko gecko. The sequence continues at coordinate 295,867,066 of JAPDNY010000002.1, forward strand.
ACTTCTCTCACATGGAACTATTTCCTAGGTGCCCTGACCTGGATGGCCCAGGCAAGCTTGATCTTGTCGGATCTCAGAAGCTAAGCAGGGTCGACTGTGGTTAGTACTTGGATGAGAGACTTCATTGGAATATCAAGTCGGGAGGACAGGGGCAGGCTTTACTGAGTCACCTCTCTGAAAATCCTGACTGGTAGGGGTCAGTCACCAGAAGCTGCCATGACTTCCAGGTGCAGACACATATGCACACAGACCAAAAAGTACCAAGAAAAGAAAATAAATATTTCCTCGGTGTAGATAGTAGGATGGACAGAAGGAACCATGGTATAGCCTGACCTCAGACTTCAGAAGCTAAGTAGGGTCAGTACTTGTAAGGGAGAGCACCAAGAAAGACTCTGCAGAGGAAGGCCATGGCAAACCGCCTCTGCTTCTCACTTGCCTGGAAAGCCTCTTGCTGGGGTCGCCATAACTTAGAAGCTAAGCAGGGCCAGTACTTGGAAGAGAGACTGCCAAGGAAGGGTCTGCAGAAGAAGGCAATGGCAAACTGCCTCTGCTTCTCACTTGTCTGGAAAGCCCCTTGCTGAGGTCACCATAAATTGGAAGCTAAGCAGGGCCAATACTTGGATGGGGGACCACCCAGGAAGGCTCTGCAGAGGAAGGCAACGGCAAACCACCCCTGCTTCTCACATGACTTGAAAGCCCCTTGCTGGGGTCTCCATAGATTGGAAGCTAAGCAGGGTCAGTACTTGGATGGGAGACCACCCAGAAAGGCTCTGCAGAGGAAGACGAAGGCAAACCACCCCTGCTTCTCACATGACTTGAAAGCCCCTTTCTGACCATACTTGACCATACTTTACACACACATTGACACACACATCGACACAATTTATATACAACATCCATGCTACAGACTTGATCCAGTTCAACCACTGTGCCTCCTCTCATTGAATTTGGGGAGCCGTGAACAGAAGGAGAGAAGGAGACGGTTTTCAAGTCTGAACACACTCTGACAAAACTACGGTCCCCAAATTGTTGAGGGAAAAAGCCATTCCAGTGTCTGCAGTTGAGTTGCCAATTACTGTAGAAGAATCACAGCTCATAAGAGCATCGATCACAATCAGGGCTCTTTTTGTAGCAGGAAGTCCTTTGCATACTAGGCGACACACCCCTGATGTAGCCAATCCTCCAAGAGCTTATAGAGCTCTTCTTACAGGGGCTACTGTAAGCTCTTGGAAGATTGGCTACATTAGGGGTGTATCACCTAATATGCACAGGAGTTCCTGCTTCAAAAAAGAGCCCAGATCATGATAGAAAAAAGCTGTCTATAGTGCGCTTGAAATCACCTTATATTTTGTTATCGATATGATAACGTCAATATGACAAAAACAATACAAATAGTATGTAAAGGTTCCCTTGCTCGAAAGCCAGTCGAATCCGACTCTAGGGTTGCGGTGCTCATCTCCGTTTCAAAGCCGAAGAGCCAGCGCTGTCCGAAGACGTTTCCGTGGTCATGTGGCCAGCATGACTAAACACCAAGGCGCACGGAACGCTGTTACCTTCCCACTGAAGTGGTCCCTATTTATCTACTTGCAATTTCTTGCTTTCGAACTGCTAGGTTGGCAGGAGCTGGAACTAGAGACGGGAGCTCACCCCGTCATGCGGCACTCTCGGGTCTTGAACTGCTGAACTACTGGCCTTCCACAGCCTGCAGTTCACCGTCTTAACCACTTGAGCCACCGCAGCTCCATATACAAATACAAATTATACTGGACACTCCCTAATTCGTTTACTGTGTTAATGGATAATGGCCAGGGTCCGACATACCTAAGGGACCGCCGTTTAAAAGCCGTTTAAATACAAATAGTATAAAGAGGTCCAAAAGTTGTCATTGTTGACGAAGTTCTCCGGATTGCTAAGTCGTTTCGAGAGAGCTTCATCCGAATGGGACCATGTACAGCCTCATAAACATAAAGACACAGCATGTATGTTAGTATCAATATTCATTCAATTTCAATGTCTTGGTACAGTGCATTTGTCCATTTTACGATTATGATTATTTGTTCTGATGTTTATAAGGTTGTACACGGTCCCGTTCGGATGAAGCTTTCTTGAAACGAGTTAGCAATCCGGGGAACTTGTCAACAACGACAACTTTTGGACCTCTTTACACTATTTGTATTGTTTTTGTTACACTGATGCTATTATATCGATAACAAAATATAACGTGATTTCAAGCGCATTATCGACAGCTTTTTCCTATCGTTATCAACTCCATTATTCTATTCAGAGGACTGCAATGGCTCAGAGGTTAAGACGCTGAGCTGCAGACCAGAAGATCTGTACTTCAGCGGTTCGAGATCCAAGTGCCATGGTACGGCGTGAGCTCCTGTCTCTGGCCCCAGCTCCTGACAACCTAGCAGTTCAAAAGCAAGAAATTGCAAGTAGATAAGTAGGTACCGCTTCGGTGGGAAGGGAACAGCGTTCCGTGTGGCTTGGCATCGAGTCATGCCGGCCACATGACCATGGAAACATCTTCGGACAGTGCTGGCTCTTTACCGTTACCTTTACCGTTACCTTTTCTTCCATTCAAACTGGGCATTCAAAGTGGCTCGCGAGACAGCTCTCCCCTCTTCCACATTATCCTCACTGCAAGGACCCCGTGAGTCAGGACAGGCCGGGAGTGCCGGCTTCCGTGGCAGAGCGGGGATTCGAAGCCGAGTCTCCCAAATCCTCGCCCGACGCTCTAACCCCTCACCACACAGAATAGAATACAAACGATGGGAACAGACACGTCCAGAATCAACCCCAACTAAAGATGGGACTGAAAGAGGAGACACAATATTTTTTTTTTGGGGGGGGGGGTTATTTTGGAGGGGGAGGGCGATCCTGGAAATTTACCTTTGTTCTGGTTATTCTCCACCGCCCCATCTTGCTGCTTCCCTACAACAGAAGAAGGGGACGACAAACACAGGACGCTTGAGAACAGACAGCATGGCACACACACTATGGAAAGCACGGCTCTCGAGGAGAAATGAGGGGGGGGGATTCCACCCTGCCCCACCCTGCCCTGGCCGGGGAGCTTCAGGCGGGCACAGCTGCGGCTGGAGACTCTCCGGGGCTGAGAGAAAGACATTGCCAGGGGCTTTCCCCGTCCGTACTTGACCAAAGGTCTCGAGTTCCGATCTACACCCACGCCCTGGAGATAGCCAGCTGAGACTGATCAGGGAAGGGCATCTCGTCCATCTAGAAAGGCCAGGTGAGAGGCGAGGGCCGAGGGGGGGATTCTAGATGCCTTTCAGAGATAACAGTGGAAGCAGAGTGCAGACGCGCCCAGCTGGGTGAAATGAAGCATGCACAGAGGAATGAAGGCTGTTGACAGGATGGAGGCGTGCATCGAAAAGCAGGCCCTTTCCTATGGAAGGGTGGTCTTCCGGCCATGGGTTAGCACCTCCCGGTGCTCGCCTTGGGTTCTCTTGTCCCTTATTTTCTTATGGTTGCCAATTGCAGCTTGGGAAATCCCAGGAAGTTTGGGGGGGGCAGTGTTTAGGGAGAACAGCAGGCCCGTAGCTGGGATTTTTTAATGGGGGGGGCTTTAAATAAGTCGGGGGAAGTGTTCCCTCTAAGCTGAGCTAGTGTGAGCTAGCTCACAGTTTTTTAGCCTCCGGCTCGCACATTTTTGTCTTAGCTCAGGAAAGACGGCTCCAGAGCAAACTGATTTATGCAGCAGCCAAACCGCTCGCTAACAACTTTTAATGCCAGTAGCTCACAAAGTAGAATTGTTTCTCACAGGACTCCACAGCTTAGAAGGGAGCACTGCTCCCATGGTAGCCCTCTTGTGGTTCTACCCACCACCGTGTTTCAGAATTCCCAAGCTGCCCACAGATTTTAAAAAGTTCAGTGATGTAGGAACTGGAGTTCATATTCTGGGCACCCTGGCATGAAGCACTGCAGATCTAGTGTTCGTTGAAGAAGAGATTGGATTTATACCCTGTCTTTCACTACCGAAATGAATCTCAGAGCGGCTTACAATCTGCTTTCCCTTCCCCTCCCCAAACAGACACCCTCTGAGGCAGGTGGGGCTGAGAGAGCTCTTCCGAGGACTCCCTTGAGAGAACAGCTCTGAGATAACTTGTGACTGACCCAAGGTCACACCAGCAGCTGCGTGTGGAGGTTCTTCCAGAAGAAGAAGAAGAAGAAGAAGAGGAAGAAGAAGAAGAGGAAGAAGAAGAAGAAGAGTTTGAATTTATACCCTGCCCTTCACTCAGAGTCTCAGAGCGGCTTACACACTCCGTTTCCCTTCCCCTCTCCACAACAGACACCCTGTGAGGTAGGTGGGGCTGAGAGAGAACTAACACAAACTGCTCTTTCAGGAACGGCTGTGCCAGAGCTTGTGACTGACCCAAGGCCACACCAGCAGCTGCATGTGGAGGAGTGGGGAATCCAACCCAGTTCTCCCAGATTAGAGTCCATGCTCCTAACCGCTGCACCCAACTGGTTCTGAGAGTAAAGGGAATCAATACACAGCGACTTCTAAGTCAGCTCAAAACGGTCCAAACGGTATTGTTGAGCATAAGAAAACAGCCAATTAAATCAACAATTGTGATTTCCAGTCTGTAGATCTGGCAGAGTTCATTAGTGTTAATTTGGCCTGTGAGCATGCTGTTGACTGTCAAGGGCTGGATCGGTGCCCACTGATATGGCACCACAAGGGGATGCTTAATGATCACGGATGGCGTGGAGTCAAGTGGTCTTGACGGGAGCCATTTTGACAACGAGGAGCGCCCTTAGACAGTGAATGAGCGAGCGTTCGTTCTCCCGCCTGCTGCTGGTTACTGGCTATGGTGTGAAAGCCATATTTTATTTTATTAGATTTATAGTCCGCCCTCGCTGCAAGCGGGCTCAGAGCGGTTAACAAACTGGGCACGTATGCCAATAATTAAAACAGTTAAAAACAAGATAAAACAATCATTTATGATCATTTATAACAGTACAAAGTGCTCTTGCTGTCTCAAAAGTAACAGGAGGGCATCCTGGTGGTGGTGGTGGTGGTCCCGAATCGATGAAATCAGTTCCAGGCAGCGCTGCCCCCCCGATGTTACCCAGCCCAGTTGTTGTTGGTGGTGCAACGGTGGCGGCTCCTATTCAAAAGCCTGGCGGAAGAGCTCCATCTTACAGGCCCTGCGGAACTGAGCTAGGTCCCACAGGGCCCGGATCTCCTCCGGGAGCTCATTCCACCAGGTAGGAGCCACTACCGAAAAAGCCCTGGCCCTGGTCGCTGCAAATCTGGCATCTTTGGAGCCTGGAATCACCAGGAGATGTTGTGTCCCCGACTGTAGTGCCCTTGGGGGAACATATGGGGTAAGACGGTCCCTTAGGTATGTTGGACCCCGGCCGTTATCCATTAACACAGTAAACGAATTAGGGAGTGTCCAGTATAATCATGCCAGGAAGAAGAGCAGAGTGCAGTCCATCTTGTTGACTTTCGAGCTAGGACTCTACATCTGTGAGTTCTCCGTGCAAGGTCCAGGTTCGAACCCCGTGGAAAAACATCCCGGCCAGTAGGCAGGATTTTGTGGCTTGTGGGGCAAATCTTTTTCTGGTGGGGCTGAAGTTCTCAATGCAGAGAGAAAAGCTGTTTAGCCAATGGAAAGCTGTTACCGGAATAGATCTCTAAACTGCAAGCTGTCAAACACTTTAGATGACAGTGCTCAGCTGCTGCAAGTTAATCGCTTCCGCCAGTCTAAGCAACAATTCTGAGAACAAGCTGGCAGGTAGGGCTGATGATTTCCATAGGCAAAAAAGCTAACACTTAGGCAGAAAAAACTCTCTTAAAGGAGACCAGTTTCTTGACACAGAGTTAGAAGGGATCTTAGAGGTCACCTACTCCAACCCCCTTGGCTCAGTGCGGGAATAAGTTAACCGCAGCACCCCACTCTGCTTAAAGGAGCGCATGCCTTTAAAAAAAAAATCTTTTAAAATGATTGAAAAAAGCATTTACAGGAGACATTCTTGTGGGGCTGTGCCTTTAAGAAAGGAGGCAGAGCCCCCCAAATTCCCACCATAGCTACGGGCCTGGAATCGTCTGTTCCATATTTGAAGGACTGTCCTCCTCCGTATGTCCTTGTGCACCTACTGCACTAGTCATGCAGCCATCTATTGGCTCTCCTACCGCTTTAGAGTAGCCTGTCTGGCATCAACCAGAGGCAGGGCCTTTTCCATTGTGGCTCCAGCTCTGTGGAAGGGGCTCCCTGAAGAGGTGATCTTCAGGAGGCACTGCAAAGCCCGCCTGTTTGCCACAGGGTTTGAATGGCAGGCATCTTTTAAGCCTGGGGGGGGGGAGATTTGGTGTTTGTTATTTTATTTTTGGTTTCAGCTGGGGATGTCTTTAACTATTATTGTAAGCCACCTGGCACCATGAGGAAAGGCAGGCTGTAAATGTTTTAAAACAACTAATTAATTAGACCACAGGCTTTCGCACGCTTGGTCCACAGAGAAGTCACGCAAACCTATTTTTTAAAGACCTGACGTTTCGCCAGTAGCTGTGACTGGCATCCTCAGAGGTATAACGCAGAGAGATGGAGTACTCTCTGTGTCAAGGTGAGCAGAAAAATGGTAGGCAGGTAATTTATATCTAGCCTGGAAGGTGGGGTAGGGCTGAGTCATTCTCTTGTAGGAGTTCTCCAGGCTATGAACATGCTAATGGAGAAGCTTTCCTAAGGAGGTTCTTTTGTCTATGGACTGTTTCCTGAGGAGGTTCTTTTGTGTGTGGAATGGCTATTGAAACTCTAATCTTATCTGTAGTGCTACTGTCAGCTGTAGAGCATTTTGTGTTTTTCAGGACAGGGAACCATGCCCTATTTATTTTTAAACTCTCTTCTGTCCTGTTGAAATTGTGTTTGTGCTTATGAATTTCGATGGCTTCCCTGTGTAACCTGACATGGCAATTGGAAGTGTTGTCCAGCCTTTCAGTGTCTTAGAACCAAATGCTGTGTCCTCTTTGGGTTAGGCTATGTTCAGCCACTGCTAATTTTTCAGGTTGGCCAAGTCTGCCGTGTCTTTCACATTCTTTTATTCTTGTCTGAATGCTACACTGTGTGGTCCCGATGTAAACTTGCCCACAACTGCATGGTATGCAGTATACTCCTGCAGAAATGAGGGGGCCTCTTCTGTCTTTTGCCGATCGTAGCATTTGCTGTATTTTTCTGGTGGGTCTGAATACTGAAATCACCTGCCTAACATTTTCCTGCTCACCTTGACGCAGAGAGTCCTCCATCTTTCTGTGTTATACCTCTGAGGATGCCAGTCACAGCTGCTGGCGAAACGTCAGGTCCTACAGTGCCAAGACCACGGCCACACAACCCGGAAAATCTACAGCAACTAATGAACTCTGGCCGTGAAAGCCTTCGACAACCTATTTTTAAACCTCTCTCTTCACTTTCCATCCTCTGCTGTTGAGCCCAATGTCTGAATGGAGGTTGTAACCTCCTCAAGGCAGGAGTACAGACATTTTAGATCATGCTGCTCCCCGATCTCGTCAGATCTCAGAAGCTAAGCAGGGTCGGCCCTGACCGGTATTTGGATGGGAAACCACCAAGGAATACCAGGGATGGGACGCAGAGGCAGGCAATGGCAAACCACCTCTGAAACATCTCTTGCCTTGAAAGAGATCTTGTGGTTCAAGGACATCGCTGTCCTTGAAAGGGCAGTTTCTCTCAGAGCTCTCTCAGCCCCACCTACCTCATAGGGGGTCTGTTGTGGGGGAGGGGAAGGGAAAGGAGTTTGTACGCCCCACTCTTCCGCATGCAGCCCGCTGGGTGACCTGGGTCAGTCAAAAGTTCTTTCAGAGCTGTACTCAAGAGCAGTCCACCAAACAACTCTCTCAGCCCTACTTCACAGGGGGTCTGTTGTGGGGAGGGGAAGGGAAAGGAGATTGTAAATCACTCTGAGACTCCAAGGGAAGGGCGGGGTATAAATCCAATCTCTTTTTCTTCTTCTCTTCTTCTTAAAAACAAGTCTAGCTCACCACCTAGTAGTGCATAACGCTAAAAGAGTTAGAACATGTGGCTGCCAGACAGTCTTAGGATCTCCTGGCTATTCTACACATGCAATGCCATCCAATAATAATTATTAGATCATGCTGCTCTGTAAAATGTTGGTTGTCGATAGAGATTGACAATTGCTTTCATGGTGTGCTCTAGATTGCAAGACTAGATCCAATGGGTAGAAATTACAAGGGAGTCATTACCGGCTAGATATCAAGAGAAACTTCCTAACTGTAAGAGTGGTTGAGCAGTGGAACATACTGCCTTGGGAGGTGGTGGGTGCTCCTTTGCTGGACGTTTTCAAGCGGAGGCTGGACGACCATCTTTTGGGTATGTTGTAGGGCTATCTTTCGGCTATGCTCCTGCAGAGTGCAGGGGGTTGGACTAGATGACCTGCAAGGTCCCTTCCAACTCTAACATTCTATGATTCTTTTTCTATTTACATGGTTATCCCACTGCGGTCCCTAGTTTATAATGGACAGCAATGGCTGCATACGATGTACAAAAGGAATACAAGATGCATGTGTAGTGGATATACAGTCCATCTCCCTATCAAGAATACGTTCCTGCTAGTTTAAAAAAGTCTGGGACTTCATCCTGGAAAAGATCACAGATCGCTTGCAACGATCGGAGTCCTTTCCTAAATCCTCCAACGCCACAGAGAAATGGTCCCCATTTATGGAATTTATTGCCAACACAGATTTACAGCCTCACCGTTCGATTTACCTAAAACTGCTCTATCTTTAATTCTTCTTTTACCTCATCTCTCGCAACGGCTGGTCGTGTTCTAGCTGTAAAATCTGAGATCTGCGCTATATTACTCTGATAATAAGACTATTGGCCCATGTCCTCTTAATCACTTCGACATTGCCTAAAGCCCTGACAACAAAAACAGCTGAGATGTTATTAACTTCCGTAACGATCTACTGTGTACTCTGTAGCCTATAAATTGCAGTGCTGTGTTTTGATGCTGCTGTTCTATTATGCTTAACAACGCGTCGACAATAAAAGAAATAATGATAATTAAAAAAGAATATGTTTGTTCCACCTTCCCCCCAAGAGGCATGGGGCATTCCTTAGCCGTACTAGCCCACCAACAACTCTGTGATCTATGATACGATGCTGATCGGGGCTTTTTTTGTAGAAAAAGCCCAGCAGGAACTCATTTGCATAGCAGAAACTCTTTAGCCTATTAGGCCACACCCCTGACAGCACAACTCATTAGCCTATTAGGCCACACCCCCATGTTACCAGAAGGGTGGTCATCCAGCCACACCCACCTTTTGCTTCTTATTCTGTTGACCTTGTTTGTTGTCAAAACCCAGGGCTTTTTTTTTGGTAGCAGGAACTCCTTTGCATGTTAGGCCACACACCCCAGATGCAGCCAATCCTAATGAGTGTCTGCTGTTGGGTGTGGCCTGTTATGCTAATGAGTTCCTGCTGGGCGTGGCCAACTCAGGAGCCAGCCGGGACTCCGTTCCTGTGCCTTCCTGACCCAAAAATAGCCCTGATGCCGATAAAGACCACAACACTAAGGGCTGGGACCTGTGCGGATTGGAAAATCCACACAATAGGGCCAGCTGCAGCTACCACTCAGCGTTCTGCAAACCTGGGGGTGGGGGGACGACTCCAGGCTTGCAGGGAAATTTAAGAAAAAAACTAATTAGGGGGCAACCCCCCTCAACGTCACGTCCAGTTGGAACGCCGCTTGGAACTCAACACTGAGCTTTCAGCAACCACAACTAGGAGGAGATGAGGGGGAAGGGAAGCCGAGCTGGAGGGCCAGCGGTCCCAAGACTCTTTATAGGTCTTCCCCCTCCTTGTTGTTGCAGTATTGTCCTTTTCTTTCTCATAAAATCATAGAATGTTAAGAGTTGGAAGGGACCTTGCAAGGTCATCTAGTCCAGCCCCTGCGCTCTGCAGGAGCACAGCCGAAAGACAGCCCTACAACAGACCCGGAAGATGGTCGTCCAGCCTCTGCTTGAAAGCACCCAGGGAAGGAGCATCCACCACCTCCCGAGGCAGTCTGTTCCACTGCTCGACCACTCTTACAGTTAGGAAGTTTCTCCTGATATCTAGCCGGTAACGACTCCCTTGTAATTTCCACCCCTTAGATCTAGTCTTGCAATCCGGAGCAAGAGAGAAAAGATCTGCTCCATCTTCTACATGACAGCCCTTCAGATACTTGAAGACTGCCATCGTGTCCCCTCTAAGCCTTCTCTTTCCCAGGCTAAACATACCCAACTCTTTCAGCCTTTCCTCATAAGACTTGGATTCCAACCCTCTCACCATCCTGGTTGCCCTCCTCTGGACACGCTCGGGCTTGTCTACATCCTTCTCCTTCATTATCACAGCTGTTTTCCTTCAAGGAATCGGCTTCTTTGCTCCTGTTTGCCGTAGACCCTTGTTCATTTCTTCTGACCCCTTCTTTTTGTGGATATTAGCTCAGCTATGGTACTGAGGCTGACCTGTCCCTTTTTTGGGGGCCGAGTCATGGAAGTCCCCATATGTACCCCAGAGAGCACTGCGATCAGGGGTCCAGAACCAGCTGGCCCTCCCGAGTCAAGGAGGCTAGGCTATCAATAACCAGGGCCAGGGCTTTTTCGGTGGTGGCCCCTACCTGGTGGAATGAGCTCCCGGAGGAGATCAGGGCCCTGCGGGACCTTTCGCAGTTCCGCAGAGCCTGTAAAACGGAGCTCTTCCACCAGGCCTTTGGAGCTGCCACCACTATTAACAACTGATAGCCTATGGTGGGTGAACCTTGACTCCCTGGGCCTACCAATCACTGCCTGAGCTAATCGCCTAGGATAATGGAAGAAGACTGAGCAGCCGACTGTAAGACGAGGAAAGTAGATTACTAGCACTTTATCAAGCTTACAGTTTTAGCATTCTTGCTGTATCAATCGAGGTCTGATAATTTTATGCAATATTGTTGGAATTTTATTCTGCTTTTATATAAGCGGCCCTGAGCCAGCCTCGGCCGGGAGGGCAGGGTAAAAATCTAAGTAAATTTTTTTTAAAAAATTGTTTTCTGCCACCCTGCATTCCATTTATTGTATGCGGGCCAATGAATGCTGTGTTGCAAAGGCACTGTTATTTTAGAAGTGCAAAATGAAAGCCTGCAATTAGGGAGTGCGAGAGAGCAGGAAACGTGCAAAGCCCCACACTGGCTTCTTCGCCTCTGGTGTGACCCTGGCCTCACAACCTGCGTTGCCAAAATCCAGTGGATACCGGATCTCTCTTGCCCTTCCTGGCAAGCATTTGCAGGCAGGCTTGTAATTTTTTTCATCAAATGGCACGTGTATATCTGTTTGTATATATGTTCCTGCAATGGCACAATTGGATGGGGAAAAGCGTGATCGTAGCGCCACTGGCATTCGCCAATGGGCACTTTCCATAAGGAGTTTTTCCTCCTGTTTACAATGCAGCGCTCCAGAAACCTACAGACTGTATTTTCCAGAATTTGTTCCAGGAAAGGAAAAAAAATGAACATTTATTCGTCGGGAATTCAGATGCTATCCAACCACCTCCATTACTCTTAAAATATTAGCTCTGGACCTACTCATACATTCCATTATCTTTGGCCACTTTTGAATTTTTATTTTTGTCGCTATTGCTTTGCCCCCCCCTTTTCGCATGTGTTTTGCTCCCACTGGGACTACTAGAGAGTCCAAAACACATTTGGGGGGGGGGAACCCTGAAGCAATAGGGACAAATGAGTGACAAAAATGAGAACACGGAAGTGGCCCTTGTGTCCTCCATGAGGACTTCCTATCAGAATTATCTTGAGAATTCCGTGCTCAGAACTCCAATTCCCAGGCACACGGGTACTGATTCAGATAGGAGCAGGGCTATTTTTGGGCAGGAACATGCAGGAACGGAGTTCTGGCTGGCTCCCATGTTGGCCACGCCCAGCAGGGACTCATTAGCATAATAGGCCACACCCAACAGCAGAAACTCATTAGGACTGGCCACATTAGGGGTGTGTGGCCTAACATGCAAAGGAGTTCCTGCTACAAAAAAAGTCCTGGGTTTTGACAACAAACAAGGTAAACAGAATGAGAAGCAAAAGGTGGGTGTGGCTGGATGACCACACTTCTGGTAATGTGGGGGTGTGGCCTAATAGGCTAATGAGCTGTGCTGTTGGGGTGTGTGGCCTAATATGCTAATGAGTTTCTGCTGCTGGGTGTGGCCTATTATGCTAATGAGTTCCTGCTGGGCTTTTTCTACAAAAAGAGCCCTGGATAGAAGGATAATGTTCCCAGGTGCCCCAGGGCCTGACTTGGATGCAAAGATAATGTCATCTATAGCGAGGCCCTCTGTCTCTTTAGGCAAAGACACGTAGAGAGAGATTTTGTTCTGTCTCCTTTGAAATGGGTTTTTTAGCGCTTTTGGATGTTTATGGACGGAGGAAAGAAAATGCAGAAAAGTGAGCTGCATCCAGAGAGACTCTCGATTATGTTGTTGAGTCAATATCAATTTGCTGATAGTGGGCTAGTTACGCTACTAGGCGAAAGTTCATTTCCGATTACCGCATTACGATGCCAGATTCTCGTCCACCGACAATCAGTCAGATGCAGCATGCGATCGATGCCCACGGATAACGAGAGAATAGGCTCTGGCCTAGGCCTAAAGTTCATTGAAATTATTTGAGTTCATTATAGAGCTAAGTCCGTAGTCAATGAGTTCGTTATGATGCTGGGTCAAGGGTCATCTCCTTTAAGCCAATTAGAAATGGCTTAGTCCTAAAGCCAATAGGCGAGGACGTTGGGTCCACGTGCAGTTAATTTGTTCTCAGGAATACTGTGGCATTTAACATCCCTCGTCGCCAGTGTTAATGACAGATCAGGCTGGGTTGTGGTGGAATCACAGTGAATCACCCAGCAAAGAGCTGAGTCAACACACCTTGACGGCAAACCAATTTGGAGTGATTGCGATGAACAACACAATTGCAGTTGTCGATGGCGTCACTGAACGAGCCAAGTGCAGATGTTTCAGGTCAATAGTACATACTAGAGTTCCGGTTAATTTGAATGCTAAAGATGGCATCCCTTTACTCTGGGAAAGTAACTACTGAGGCTGTTTGGAAACATTCATGGTTCAACACAGATTGATTGTTTTTGGTCAGCACTACGACAGCGAGTCGGCTCTTGAGAAGGTCAGATTGGCACAGACAGCCTCTTGTCGATAAAAAGCGGTACCAGAGCAACCATCACTGACAATTGATGTTAGCGACAATATTTAGTTCAATGTCCATCGGCCATGATGGATTTAGGTCAATGCCCCTTGACCACTTAGCAGAGAAGTCCATCAATCAGGAATCAATTAGTGGTAAATATAGTTGTGGGTCAAGACAATTTCGGGCACAGCTGTCCTGGGTGAACGTAGAATTGCACCGGATGTCGGGAGGCAACAGAAAAAGGACATTTGGAGGCCTTGCGAATTCCCCCCCCTTGAAAACGGACTCTCTCATTTGCTGCGAGTGATTGGTAGTTGTGTGTCCGTATGTGTGTTTCACAGTTGATGCTCGAAGCGGCGTTAGGGTGGTTTGTTATTTGAAATCACATTGTACCGAGGACCCAACCATGAGCAAACGAACGCCAAAGGCTTTGTGAGTCATACCCTGATCCCTTTCCAAAAAGTGATGAGCTATGATTCTACACGTTGAGTCAAATCTCAGCAATGCTGAGTCAAGAGAGTCGGTGGAAATCAATTACGCCGGGGTGCCCTTTAGATGTTCTCCCAGCGGCATGCGAGAGCCGCTGATCTATGTACAGCTTCGGTGCAGCTGGGAGAACGTTCAAATGGCCGAACCATGAGGGTTCGGTCACAAGGGTCTTTCCCAGATAATTGCCCCCCTTCCTGTAGGCTAACAAGACTTGCAAAGAAAATACTGTGTATTCTAACCTGACGCACTACACCATCATGTGCAAAAGGAAATCCTTGAACAAAGGTACATAATCCAACGCCGCCTCTGGATTACATAACAACGTTTCAATAAGACGTCTTCTTCAAGGAGATATTATACTTAGTGCAATCTTGCTTACGTAAAGGTGCGAAGGCTCTCCGTCTCATGAATACCAGACAGCAAGTCTTAAAGAATATTATAAACATAGTAGCATAATTTTTAGCCTGAATGTTTGAGATCAGCACCCTATTTTAATATAATATTCTTTAAGACTTGCTGTCTAGTATTCATGAAACAGAGAGCCTTCGCACCTATATGTAAGCAAGATTGCACTAAGTATAATATCTCCTTGAAGAAGACGTCTTATTGAAACGTTGTTATGTAATCCGGAGGCGGCGTTGGATTAAGTACCTTTGTTCAAGGATTTTCTTTTGCATATGATGTTGTAGTGCTTCAGATTAGAATACACAGTATTTTCTTTGCAAATCTTGTCGACTGTTTGAATTGCGGGTCAGACTCTCACGACTGTTGGCTTTATAGTTGTTTTGTGATTAGGTCGTGTTTGTCCGGATTTATCTTGCCCCTCCTGTAGGAACAGTGCAGATTCGATGGGAAAGATCCATGTCACGGACCCCAGGCCATGAGGTTAGGTTGCTGAAATGTTCTTCCTGCTACATGGAAGCCGTTCACACGGATAAATGTCTCGCAGGCGCTTGGGGAGGGGGGTATTAGGAAGACTCTTGTGTCGTATAGCCGGGTGGCAGGCCGAGGGCCACTATTCTTGCAAAGGATGGGGAGCCAAGGTGTCTGGTCAAACACGGACCGGGGACTGAGTGGCAAATGGAAATCAGAGATAAGTGAAGTCAAACGATCAAGGAGAGTTAGAAGAGAAACATGGCAGAAGAACTGGAGACACTACAGAAACTGAGAGGAGGCATGTAGACCCGAGAAGGAATTAGGAACAGGTAAAGGCAAGACAGATGAGCAGAATCAGGAAGTGACACACCTTTGGACGGCATGTGATATAGACAGAGACGTCACAGGAACGGACAGGAAGACCCAAGATCTAGTTAAGATAGGTTGGGGTGGAGCGATGGGATAATTATCTCTACTTGTGCCCAGGAGATTCAGAGGAGAAGTGTGCTCCAGGGATAAGAACATAAGAACATAAGAGAAGCCAATGTTGAATCAGGCCAGTGGCCCATCCAGTCCAACACTCTGTGTCACACAGCGGCCAAAATACACCAGGTGCCATCAGGAGGTCCAGCAGTGGGGCCAGGACACTAGAAGCCCCCTCCCACTGCTTCCCCCCCCAGCACCAAGAATAGAGTGCATCACCTGCCCCAGACGGAGAGTTCCCATCTATACCCTGTGGCTAATAGCCACTGATGGACTTCTGCTCCAGATGTTTATCTAATTCCCTCTTGAAACTGTCCATGCTTGTAGCTGCCACCACCTCCTGTGGCAGTGAATTCCATATGTTACGTTCCAGCTCATCTCCTAGAAAGTTCAAGGTTTCCCTTGGCCCCCCACGGCTGGTTCTGATACACTGTGAGACTCCCCCAAGCCCAAACAACTATTCAAATCCCCCCAAAACGATACAGTAACACAGAGTCAAAATATAAAGCGTGGGGCTAAATTTTAAGAAATGAATGAGGGCACAGATGAAGCTGGGCGATATTTTGCAATGTGAATTCAGCAGGAATTGTCAGCACACAGCCCTACTAGAGTGTCTGAAAATGAAACGGTGCCGCTGAACATGGTGGCAGTAGAACGTCAGAAGAGCCCTGCTGGATCAGACCAGTGGTCCATCTAGTCCGGCATCCTGTCTCATTCAGTGGCCAACAACTTCCTCTAGAGGGCCAATAGCAGGGCGTAGAGGCCGAGCCCTTCATAAGAACATCAGAAGAGCCCTGCTGGATCAGACCAGTGAGGGTCCATCCAGTCCAGCCTCCCGTCTCACATAGTGGCCAGCCAGTTCCTCTGGAACAGGGCATGGAGGCCAAGGCCTTCCCCTGACGTTGCCTCCTGGTTCTGCGGTTCAGAGAATCAGTGCCTCTGAATGTGGAGGTTCCCCTCAGTCACCACGGCTACTAGCCATTGATAGACCTATCCTCCATGAATCTATCCAATCCCCCTTTAAAGCTGTTTATCTCTGTGGCCATCACTACATCCTCTGGCAACGAATCCCACATTTTGATCGTTCCCTGTGTAAATCTCTCTCCCTGGTGAAGCACCATCGCCCAGGCTGTGTGTTGACTTAATGCCATTGCAAACACCGCAGGCAAGAAGCTGGCTGGTTGTGAAAACATTGTTATGGGGTAGGCGGGCCTGAGGCTGACCACGGTGCCCCTGCATAGGCAGACAAAATGGCCGACGTGAGCACGAAGACTGAAAAGCGTTACGGAGGATACCAGTGTGCACTAAGGAGCCGCTTACCTAGGCCCGAAGAAAACCCTTACCTTTCTTATCTTTCTTCTCTTCCTCTTCCCCACCAGCACCCAGCAAAGTGAAGATAATCCCGGTCTGTGAGTTGACCCCGACAGCTGTGACGACCATCCGCCCAGAGCCTTCCATGACGTGAGTACCTGAGAAACAAAGAGAGATCTGACATTAGAAACCACAACACTCAAAAACCAGTGGTGATGGTGGGGGGGACAGGACATTTTAAGCTTCCAGGACGTTCAGTTGCTCACCTAAGGGTAGCAGTTACCTTACCAAGGAATTTCAAAGGGAGATTAGCAAGAGAGACTGCGGAATCGCAACTGATAATGAAGCTCAAGACAAGGCACCCTCCTGGAATGAATCGGGACCTAGGTTTGGTGTAGTGGTTAAGAGCGGCGGACGCTAATCTGGAGAACTGAGCTTGATTTCCCCACTCTTCCACATACAGCCAGCTGGGTGACCTTGGGTCAGTCACAGTCCTCTCAGAGCTGTTCTCTCAAGAGCAGTTCTCTCAGAGCTCTCTCAGCCCCACCTGCCTCACCGGGTGTTTGTTGTGGGGAGAGGAAGGGAAAGGCGATTGTAAGCTGCTCTGAGACTCTGAGTGAAGGGCGGGGTGTAAATCCAACACTTCTTCTTCTCTTCTCCTCCTCTTCCACATCTTTCTCCTTCTCCTTTTTTCCCCTCAATGCTGGTTTCTCTGCACCTACTACCCCTCTGCATATCACACGTAACCCAATCACGTTTGCTATTGTCATTTTCCTGCTAATGTCATGCGGCATCTGAAACCACTCCGCTTTCCAATATATAGGACTGACAGGCCCACATTCTAGCTATATCTGAAGAAGTGAGCCAGTGACTTGCGAAAGCTCCTCTCCTGCCACAAATTTTGTTAGTCTGTAAGGTGCTACTGGTCTCTTCCCTCTTTTATACTGCTAAAGTGAGCTCTGGTAAGATATCAGGCAGAACAGTCACTCCCGCTAGCTGGAAACGAAATCAAAAACGGGAGGGGTTAGATCCCGTGTTTGTTGCAAGATCCTGTAAGAGGTTGGTTCTCAAATCATCAGAGGTTCCCCAGTCAGAGGATAATGGTGGGTGGATATGCTTTTCTGAAAAAACAGCTAGTGCTCCACTAGATTTTCTCCTGCAGTGCATGGTCACAGAAAAGTGTTGGGCGACTTTAACATTTCGTCATAAGGGCCGTAACAGATGAGACACAGATCGCACATCTAGCTCGAGGCACAAAATGCGCATTGCTGTCTCGTGCAGCCTCAGTTGGCCTCGGGGCCATGCAGGGAAGAGAGACAAGATTTTAACCCTTCCCCCTCCACTTGGTTTCGGCATTCAAAACCAGGATTCCTACTTCGTTATTATTATCACTGGATAATAACATGGTTCTTCCTTCTTTTAAAAATGCTTACAAACACCTTAGTGCCAAATGGCGAAGCTGAGTGAACACCCTCTCCCTTTCCGGCAGGGTCCCAAGGCAAACTGAAGCTGCCTTGAGCCTCCTTGAGGCAGAACAAAACGTGTGGTCTTCACCGCATCTCGCTGAGCCCTTAGCTCTGCCGGAGAAACAATGAGGTTCAGAGGGATTGATCAAGTGCTCCTTGGGAACTGTCGGTGGACTTGAGAACACGCTCCCGAATCTTCCGCAGAGCGCAAGGGTTCTTCAGCAATGCCAGTGCAGCAAAGGTCCCTTGAAGCTTGACGTTTTGGAAGGTGTGGAGAAACGCCATTTTGTGGGGCCTGGATAGGAGGGGGCCATAAGAACATACATAAGAACATAAGAGAAGCCAATGTTGAATAAGGCCAATGGCCCTTCCAGTCCAACACTCTGTCACACAGCGGCCAAAATATACCAGGTGCCATCAGGAGGTCCAGCAGTGGGGCCAGGACACCAGAAGCCCTCCCACTGCTGCCCCTCCAGCACCAAGAATAGAGTGCATCACCTGCCCCAGACTGAGGGTGATTTCCCACTACAGCTGCCTCAGGGTTGCGCCACCGTTTGCCCCGATAACTGCAATTCACACCGCCGCGGGCTGCATTTTGACCGCGGCTGCCGATTTCCCGCAGTTTCTTAATCCTGTTTTTCGAGGATTATGAAACTGCGGGGAATCGGTGAGCCGCGGGTCAAAATGTAGCCCTGCGGCTTCGGGTGTGAAATTGACATGAGAGTTCCCATCTATACCCTGTGGCTAATAGCCACCGATGGACCTCTGCTCCAGATGTTTATCTAATTCCCTCTTGAAACTGTCCATGCTTGCAGCTGCCACCACCTCCTGTGGCAGTGAATTCCATATGTTAATCACTCTCTGGGTGAAGAAGGACTTCCTTTTATCTGTTCTAACCTGACTGCTCAGCAATTTCATGGGGTGCCCACGAGTTCTTGTATTGTGAGAAAGGGAGAAAAGTACTTCTTTCTCAACCTGCTCAATCCCATTCATAATCTTATAAACCTCGATCGTGTCACCCCTCAGCCGTCGTTTCTCCAAGCTGAAGAGCCCCAAGCATTTTAACCTTTCTTCATAGGGAAGGTGTTCCAAGCCTTTTATCATTCTAGTTGCCCTTCTCTGCACTTTTTCCAATGCTATAATAAACCTGAGGGAGGCTTGGGCCTAGTCTCCTCCTCATCCCCCCCCCCTCCTGTCTCCAACTAGTAGTCAGAGTGCAGCTCCCTAGAGAGGACAGGAAGTCCATCATGGGGGGGTGAGGAGATCTGCCCTAGAATGCTGCAGTACGGGGAGCCACTTCCTGGGCGGGAAACTGCTGGGCTGGATAAGTGGAGCCTTTGGGCGGGAAGGCCGTCTGAGGGAAGCCAGGGAGGCTGCCAGAATTCAGAGAGGAGTCTGGGAGAACTCTGAAGGCAGCCAGGCTGTTGGCGGGAGTCTGCAGGAGGCGGGGTGATCGGACCTCCAGGGGAGTGAAGCGTTTTGTGCCTGCCCTGCAGACCATCTAGACCGGGCATGAGTTTAGAGAAGGGAGAGACGGAGCGTTTATGTCACTTTTCTTTTGATTCTTCCGTTCATTGTTAACAACGCCTGTAAATAGTTAAGTTCAATAAATCCTTTTTACTGTTGACCTAGAGAAGTCCCTCTGTACCGCATCGTTCCCCCAGCCGCTTGGACACGCCAGAGGTGGGTCGGGGACTCCCTGAGGAGGAGGAGAACGGGGGCAAAAGGCCAGTTGCCAAGTCTCCAGGGGAGCCCCAGAGATTATCAGGAAGCCCCAGGGTGGGTTCCTAGCAACACCAGAGGGAGGTTAGGAGGCTAACCCGCCTAACCAGAGCCCAGGACAGGGACAGTGGTGGCAGCGATACCCGGAAGTAGCGGAGAAAAACTCCCCTTTCAGGTGCCGGGTCAGGCAAAGGAGGGGTGGGCAGAGTGGGGCCTGCCAGCTGACGTGGGCCCGTTCTGCCACAGAAAGCCTACAGAACCAGCCGTGACCTGGATGGGCCCAGGCTACCCCATCTCATTAGATCCTAAGCAGGGTCGGCCTTGGTTAGTGCTTGGAGGGGAGACCACCAAGGAAGTCCAGGGTTGCTGCGCAGAGGCAGGGAATGGCCAACCACCTCTGTCCGTCTCTGGCCTTGAAAACCCCACAGGGTCGCCGTAAGTCAGTTGTGACTTAGGGTGGCCAGGTCCCAACAATGTGCCGGCAGGGGGTGGGAGGGAACCTTCCAGGAGCAGGGAGGAACTCTGCAATACACCTAGGTCGCCTGGAAGTGATGTAGGCACATCGGGAATGTCAGGCGGCGATGCTGTGCTTTTTGAGCAAAATTCTATGATAGGATTACCTACAAATCATAGAGTTTTGCCCTCAAACCAGAGCGTCGCCGCACAATGTCCCTGACATGCCTATGGGTGGTGCTGCATTGGGCATTCGCTCAACATTTTCTCAACACTGAGGAAAAGGTGCAGCTCAAAACCATATTCTAATGCCCCAGGGCAACGCCGTACCGACAGCGAAGCCACCCCTGAACAGCCAGGAATCTATGTAGAAGGTACCCTAAAACCCGACGATCAAAGGAGGCGAAAGCAGCATGGAGTGTGGAGGCTACCGTAAAGTCTGATGATCAAAGGAAGTGAAAGCGGCATGGAGTGTGGAGGCTACCCTACAGTCCGATGATCAAAGGAAGTGAAAGCGGCATGGAGTGTGGAGGCTACCATAAAGTCCGATGATCAAAGGAAGTGAAAGTGGCATGGAGTGTGGAGGCTACCGTACAGTCCGATGATCAAAGGAAGTGAAAGCGGCATGGAGTGCGGAGGCTACCGTACAGTCTGATGATCAAAGGAAGTGAAAGTGGCATGGAGTGTGGAGGCTACAGTAAAGTCCGATGATCAAAGGAAGTGAAAGCAGCATGGAATGTGGAGGCTATCGTAAAGTCTGATGATCAAAGGCAGTGAAAGCGGCAAAATCCGATGATCAAAGGAAGTGGAAGCAGCATGGAGTGTGGAGGCTACCGTAAAGTCCGATGATCAAAGGAAGTGAAAGCGGCATGGAGTGTGGAAGCTACAGTAACCTCCGATGATCAAAGGAAGTGAAAGCAGCATGGAATGTGGAGGCTACCATAAAGTCCGATGATCAAAGGAAGTGAAAGCAGCATGGAGTGTGGAGGCTACAGTAAACTCCGATGATCAAAGGCAGTGAAAGCGACATGCAATGCAGAAGGTACCCTAAAATCCGATGATCAAAGGAAGTGGAAGCACCATGGAGTGTGGAGGCTACAGTAAACTCCGATGATCAAAGGAAGTGGAAGCAGCATGGAGTGTGGAGGCTACCGTAAAGTCTGATGATCAAAGGAAGTGAAAGCAGCATGGAGTGTGGAGGCTACCGTAAAGTCCGATGATCAAAGGAAGTGAAAGCAGCATGGAGTGTGGAGGCTACCGTAAAGTCCGATGATCAAAGGAAGTGGAAGCAGCATGGAGTGTGGAGGCTACAGTAAACTCCGATGATCAAAGGCAGTGAAAGCGACATGCAATGCAGAAGGTACCCTAAAATCCGATGATCAAAGGAAGTGTAAGCACCATGGAGTGTGGAGGCTACAGTAAACTCCGATGATCAAAGGAAGTGGAAGCAGCATGGAGTGTGGAGGCTACCGTAAAGTCTGATGATCAAAGGAAGTGGAAGCAGCATGGAGTGTGGAGGCTACCGTAAAGTCCGATGATCAAAGGAAGTGAAAGCAGCATGGAGTGTGGAAGCTACAGTAACCTCCGATGATCAAAGGAAGTGAAAGCAGCATGGAATGTGGAGGCTACCATAAAGTCCGATGATCAAAGGAAGTGAAAGCAGCATGGAGTGTGGAGGCTACAGTAAACTCCGATGATCAAAGGCAGTGAAAGCGACATGCAATGCAGAAGGTACCCTAAAATCCGATGATCAAAGGAAGTGGAAGCACCATGGAGTGTGGAGGCTACAGTAAACTCCGATGATCAAAGGCAGTGAAAGCGACATGCAATGCAGAAGGTACCCTAAAATCCAATGATCAAAGGAAGTGGAAGCACCATGGAGTGTGGAGGCTACAGTAAACTCCGATGATCAAAGGCAGTGAAAGCGACATGCAATGCAGAAGGTACCCTAAAATCCGATGATCAAAGGAAGTGAAAGCAGCATGGAGTGTGGAGGCTACAGTAAACTCCGATGATCAAAGGCAGTGAAAGCGACATGCAATGCAGAAGGTACCCTAAAATCCGATGATCAAAGGAAGTGGAAGCTCTATGGAGTGTGGAGGCTACCGTAAAGTCTGATGATCAAAGGAAGTGAAAGCAGCATGGAGTGTGGAGGCTACCGTAAAGTCTGATGATCAAAGGAAGTGAAAGCAGCATGGAGTGTGGAGGCTACCGTAAAGTCCGATGATCAAAGGAAGTGAAAGCAGCATGGAGTGTGGAGGCTACCGTAAAGTCTGATGATCAAAGGAAGTGAAAGCAGCATGGAGTGTGGAGGCTACCGTAAAGTCCGATGATCAAAGGAAGTGGAAGCACCATGGAGTGTGGAGGCTACAGTAAACTCCGATGATCAAAGGTAGTGAAAGCGACATGCAATGCAGAAGGTACCCTAAAATCCGATGATCAAAGGAAGTGAAAGTAGCATGGAGTGTGGAGGCTACAGTAAACTCCGATGATCAAAGGCAGTGAAAGCGACATGCAATGCAGAAGGTACCCTAAAATCCGATGATCAAAGGAAGTGGAAGCACCATGGAGTGTGGAGGCTACAGTAAACTCCGATGATCAAAGGCAGTGAAAGCGACATGCAATGCAGAAGGTACACTAAAATCCGATGATCAAAGGAAGTGAAAGCAGCATGGAGTGTGGAGGCTACAGTAAACTCCGATGATCAAAGGCAGTGAAAGCGACATGCAATGCAGAAGGTACCCTAAAATCCGATGATCAAAGGAAGTGGAAGCACCATGGAGTGTGGAGGCTACCGTAAAGTCTGATGATCAAAGGAAGTGAAAGCAGCATGGAGTGTGGAGGCTACCGTAAAGTCTGATGATCAAAGGAAGTGAAAGCAGCATGGAGTGTGGAGGCTACCGTAAAGTCAGATGATCAAAGGAAGTGAAAGCTGCATGGAGTGTGGAGGCTACCGTAAAGTCTGATGATCAAAGGAAGTGAAAGCAGCATGGAGTGTGGAGGCTACCGTAAAGTCCGATGATCAAAGGAAGTCGAAGCACCATGGAGTGTGGAGGCTACAGTAAACTCCGATGATCAAAGGCAGTGAAAGCGACATGCAATGCAGAAGGTACCCTAAAATCCGATGATCAAAGGAAGTGAAAGCAGCATGGAGTGTGGAGGCTACAGTAAACTCCGATGATCAAAGGCAGTGAAAGCGACATGCAATGCAGAAGGTACCCTAAAATCCAATGATCAAAGGAAGTGGAAGCACCATGGAGTGTGGAGGCTACCGTAAAGTCTGATGATCAAAGGAAGTGAAAGCAGCATGGAGTGTGGAGGCTACCGTAAAGTCCGATGATCAAAGGAAGTGGAAGCACCATGGAGTGTGGAGGCTACCGTAAAGTCTGATGATCAAAGGAAGTGGAAGCAGCATGGAGTGTGGAGGCTACCGTAAAGTCCGATGATCAAAGGAAGTGAAAGCAGCATGCAATGCAGAAGGTACCCTAAAATCCGATGCTCAAAGGAATTGAAAGCGGCACGGGTTGGGGGGGCTACCGTAAAGTCTGATGACCAAAGGAAGTGAAAGCAGCATGCGACGCAGAGGGGAACTTCTGTTCCAAGGTGGGTTCGGTGAAACAACAGAGGGAAAAGCCAATGCAGAATCAACGTATGTCACTTCCAGGTTATGAGGAAACGCTGCGTTTATTTCTTGGAGGTAAGAGGGGGTAATTTTGGGGGGTGGGGGAGGGAGCACCCAAAAGTGGGAGACCCCCACCTGGACCAGGACGTCTGGCAGCCCTACTGGGACTTGCTGGTACTTTCCTCCACCACCACTACCACCGCAGGAGCAAGCGTACAGTAGGCCTGAGGGTCCTTCCAGCTTTTCTTCTGAGTCAGCCTGGTTTCCCGCGGGCCTCTTACCTGACAAGAGCATGGGATCTTTTTCTACCGACTTGCGCACGTGATCGGATTCCCCCGTCAAGGAGCTCTCGTCAATCTTGAGATCGTTCCCCTGGATGAGCACCCCATCTGCCGGAAGCAGGTCACCTGGGGAGAGAAACACGCCGATGGACACCCGGCAAGACGAAACCTAAGCTGCGAGACCAGGGGTCCCCAGCCTTTTCAAGCCTGCGGGCACGTGTGGAATTCTGACCCAGTGCAGAGGACGCAGCCCTAAAATGGCTGCCACAAAATGGCTGCCGAAGAAGGTGGAGCCAGCCACAGGATGGCTGTTAGATACTACCTTCAACCATGCAGTGAAGATCCTGGAGCTGTGATGGCCGCCGCCGCCAAAGCAACGTTTTTAAAGATCTGCGCCAATCAGATCTCCAATGGCCAATCAGAGGTCTTGCTGGGCCATAGCCCGACCTGGCACCACCCGCTTTCTAAGAACAATTGGTGTACACCAAGAAAAGCATCAGCAGGTGCCATGGTGCCCACAGTCACCATACTGGGCACCCCTATGCTAGATGCTGCCTTCTACCTTACCCTTATTACCGTCTGCTACTCTTCCTACAACTATCCGTTTACTTTCTCCCTCCGTACGCTAAGTTTGAGACTCTTGGCTTAGTGGAACAGCGCCTTCAGTAGGTGCTTCATTGTTTATGGATAGAGCATAAAAATATAATAAGTCATTAAAACCTATGACATGATATGTCATTAAAACCTATGACACCACTTTGGTATAGTGGTTAAGTGTGTGGACTCTAATCTGGGAGAACCGGGTTTGATTCCCCCACTCCTCCGCTTGCACCTGCTGGATGACCTTGGGCAAGCCTTAGTTCTGGCACAGGCCTAGGCCTTGTTGCTGGCAGGGCTCTTTTTGTAGCAGGAACTCCTTCGCATATTAGGCGACACACCCCTAATGTAGCCAATCCTCCAAGAGCTTACAGAGCTCTGCTACAAAAAGAGCCCTGCTTATAAACATTACATATCCTTTGTTTATAAAATACTACTTTTAATAACAGATGATAAGATGCCATCTTATACTAAAAACTGGCATAAGGATTGTAACGTAAGTCTCACTTCAGACCAATGGAGAAGAATCTGGAATTCTTATATTTTACATGCTAAGAGTATATCTATTTGTACACAGTTTTTTAATCACCAGACGGTGTCTTACTCCACAAAAAGTAAGCTATTCCCATTCCCAAACTAAAGATAAATCACAGTTATATTGGAGAGGCTGTCAAGAACAGGGCCCCTACAAACACTGTTGGTGGGACTGTACAACAATTTTGGAAGTTAGTCGTACAACATATATATGAAATAACCCATTTGGAAATCTCATTGGATATAGAAACGTTGGTGCTAAATCACGGGCCCAACGCTAAGTGTCATCCGTTCAACCACAATTTAATAGAAATCCTTTGTGCTGCAGCTGGAGCAGTACTTGCCAAATTTTGGAAAAGTGATAAATGCAGGGGTCATTTTGTAGAAAAAGAGCTGCAGGCGCTCACTAGCATATCTAATAAGCTATTAGCATAATCACTCATTAGCATATGCCACGCCCCCTGACATCACCAGAAGTGATGTCAGAAGGGGAAGTAAAGGGGGGGGCATCTTCAAAAGCCTCCCCTTCCCTTTCCCAGCTGGCCTGTGAAGGTGGAGTGGGGGGGGGAGGAAGCAAACAGAGAAGGTGTTTAAGGTTTAAACCCCTTCTCTCTGGAATCGCGCTGCAGTCATGGCGCGATCTTTCCATTGTATTCTATGGGGCCATAGAATACAATGGAGAGATCGTGCTGCTGCTGTGCCATGACTCTAGAGAGAAGGAGCTTGGGGGCAAGGGCGGGGAGCTGGAGGCGGGGCTTGCCACCACTTGTGCCTGCTCCTGGGCTGCCGGAGCAGTGCTCCAGTGTGCTCCGGCCCCAAACGACCCCTGGATAAACGTCCTAATATCTCAGACTGGCTTTTAAAAATACAAGAATACGGCATAACAGATAAATTGTCAGACTCCTTGTCAGAGAATGAAACAGAAAGTCATACTTTGACATTTGTGAAAATATGGTTTCCAGTTCTAGAATACTTAGCGTTTCGTGATGAGTTTAAATCTATTTTCGATGCCATAAATAGAATGAGTTTAAATCTATTTTCTCGTAATGAGTTTAAATCTATTTTCGATGCCATACATCCTGTATACTGATTTTTTTTTACTACTCTTTAATATAGTGTGTCCTATCGTTCCTTTGTATCTATCTAATTGTTTGCATAGTATGGTAAGCATTTGTTAATTGTCTTTGTAACGTTTGTACTTACTTGAAATTGCTATGACTTTTTCTGTATATTTATTTGATCACTTACTTCAATAAAGTTTGGAAAAGCAAAAGAAATAGATGCTCTTATGAGTGCATATGCTGTTAAGGCAGATCTCGCCATCGCCACAGTTCAAGCCCCCCATTTCCCAGATACAACTTCCCCCAGAAGTCACACATTTTGGGAGGGTGAAGTAGCACTTCAGAGGGCAACGTGATTTTCCAGGTATAAGCTTCTGAGAGTCAGTGTTCCCTTCAAGGTTCCTGTCAATAGATAACCTGACAAGGGAGAGTTGACCCTTGAGAGCTTATACCCTGAGGATCTTTTTACTTCCCCTGTAAATCAATGTAAAAAACATGTGGCCAAATTGATCTATGCCGGAGATAACGGTTATACCCATTTTGACGCTCGGAGGACATGTTCTCTGCTTGCCTTGGGCTTTCCATCTGAGGCAGTGTTCCCCCTAAGCTGAGTTAGGGTGAGCCACCTCACAGTTTTTTACCCTCCGGCTCACACATTTTTGTCTCAGCTCAGGAGGGACAGCTCCAGAGCACACTAATTTATGCATTAGCCAAATCGCTCGCTCACAGCTTTAATGCCGGTAACCCACAAAGTAGAATTTTTGCTCACAAGACTCCACAGTCTAGAGGGAGCATTGGTCTGAGGGTAAACGCCCTTCTTTATGTAGACTCGTTGGGTAACCCAAAGTTATGCGGGACCTTTGTATATTCACGATTCAACTGCCCATTTATCAATGGCATTGCTGGGTCGTCTGTGCAGGACCCCTTTCTCAGATCGAGTCAGTCGACTCTCTTGTATATATCCTCTTGCAATGGCCGTATGGGCTTCAGTTGAGGCTAAACTGGATTATGCCCTGCCTCGACAAATGGACTACGCTTCCTCTAGTGACATTAGAGCAAAAGTTTCAATTCCCCTTAGGGGATTCGGATTCTAAATGTACTTATTTTGTTGCTCGATTTCTAGCGGATGCAGGGATATATGTTTTTTATCTCCGTTTCTCCGTTTTATTGTTCAAGACCGTGGTCTAAGAACAGGGGGAAAGAAGTAAGATGGTAAAGCTTATACCCTGAAAATCTCGTTGGGGGTTTGTCAGATCTGATGAAGAGGTTTGACTCTTGAGAGCTCATACCCCTTGCTCTGTCCTGGATAGCCCAGGCAAGCCCGATCTCGTCAGATCTCGGAAGCTAAGCAGGGTCGACTCTGGCAAGTACTCGGATGGGAGACCTCCAAGGAATACCAGCAGTCGGGAGGCGGGGGCAGGCTTTACTCAGCCACATCTCTGAATATCCTCCAGGCCCCAAGTAGGCGTCGGTCACCAGAGGTTGCCATGACTTCCAGGTGCACATACACGCACACATGCACATATAAAAAAATACCAACATGAAAAAAGAAAGCTCATACCAGAAAATCTGCTGGACTCAAATCCAGCTGCTCCGCTGCAGATCAACACAGCTGCCTGCTGAAAGTATTGGCAGGGTGGCACTAATAAACCCAACTAGGCCTAAGCAACGCCCTTTCGTTGCCCGCTTACCGTATTTAACTTGGGCGATGTCCCCCACAACCAGTTCGGCCACAGGGATCTGGACCTGCTGCCCGTTGCGGATAACGGTGAACTTCTGCTCCTGCTCGATGCGGCTCTGCAGACCTCGGAATTGCTTCTCTTTGCTCCAGTCGTTGAAAGCCGTGACCAACACCACACAGATCACCGAAAGCAGGATGGCAGCGCCCTCGATCCATCCGGCTTCTGACTCCCCCTCGTCTTCTCCGCCACCTGACACATTTCCACAGGCTGGAATCATAGAACCATAGAATGTTAAGAGTTGGAAGGGACCTTGCAGGTCATCTAATCCAACCCCTGGAACTCTGCAGGAGCAGAGAGAGAGAGAGAGAGAGAGAGAGAGAGAGAGAGAGAGAGAGAGAGAGAGAGAGAGAGAGAGAGAGAATAATAGAATCATAGATATTAGAGTGGGAAGGGACCTTGCAGGTCATCTAGTCCAACCCCTGCACTCTGCAGGAGCAGAGAGAGAGAGAGAGAGAGAGAGAGAGAGAGAGAGAGAGAGAGAGAATAATAGAATCATAGATATTAGAGTGGGAAGGGACCTTGCAGGTCATCTAGTCCAACCCCTGCACTCTGCAGGAGCAGAGAGAGAGAGAGAGAGAGAGAGAGAGAGAGAGAGAGAGAGAGAGAGAGAGAGAGAGAGAGAATAATAGAATCATAGATATTAGAGTGGGAAGGGACCTTGCAGGTCATCTAGTCCAACCCCTGCACTCTGCAGGAGCAGAGAGAGAGAGAGAGAGAGAGAGAGAGAGAGAGAGAGAGAGAGAGAGAGAGAGAGAGAGAATAATAGAATCATAGATATTAGAGTGGGAAGGGATCTTGCAGGTCATCTAGTCCAACCCCCTGCACTCTGCAGGAGCAGAGCCGAAAGAGAACCCTACAACATCCCCGAAAGACGGGCAGCCAGCCTCTGCTTGAAAACATCCAGGGAAGGAGCATCCACCACCTCCCGAGGCAGACTGTTCCACTGCTCAACCACTCTTACAGTTAGGAAGTTTCTCCTGATATCTAGCCGGTAACGACTCCCTTGTAATTTCCACCCATTAGATCTTGCAATCCGGAGCCAGAGAGAATAGATCCACTCCATCTTCTACATGACAGCCCTTCAGATATTTGAAGACTGCAATCATGTCCCCTCTAAGCCTTCTCTTAGAAGAAGAAGAGTTGGTTTTATACCCCGCCCTCCACTACCCAAAGGAGTCTCGAAGCGGCTTACAAACTCCTTTCCCTTCCTCTCCCTACAACAGACACCCTGGGAGGTAGGTGGGGCTGAGAGAGCTCTGAGAGAACTGGGACTGACCCAAGGTAACCCAGCGGGCTTCATGTGGAGGGGGAGCAGGGAATCAAACCAGGTTCTCCAGATTAGAGTCTGCCTCTCTTAACCACTACATCAGAGGTGTCGAACTCATTTGTCATGAGGGCCAGATCTGACACAAATGTCACTTTATTGGGCCAGGCCATGTGTGCCATAAAACGTAATGCTAGGTACCGGAGATATCAACTTTATAAAGGACAGCAACTGTTAAGTTCCGAGTTGGTGTGTCCTCACTGCAAGGACCCCTGGGCTGGGAGGGGGAGGTGTAGAGGAAAACCCACATGGGAAGACTGGAGAGCCAGTGGTGCGGCACTGGGCAAGACGCTACTATGCCCCAACAGAGGATTGTCTGCCCCCCCCACCATGTGCAAATGCTGATCCCTGCGGCCATCTGGGACAGCATCCCCGGAGCTGCAGGCCGAGTGGAGAGGTAGGAATGCAGCTGCGGTGGCCCCCAACTTTACCAGCCCCCGAAGTGAAGGGGTTCTGCTTGACTGCTGCAGACTAGGTTGTCCCGCTGTGCTGAAGCCACAGTCGGAGAGGCTCCGCCCACCTACCTCCGAGCCGCCTCCTGTTCCCTCCCTTGCACCAGTTGCTCGCAGGCCACATAGCCCTGGATGGGCCAGTTCTGGCCCCCGAGCCTTGTGTTTGACACCCCTGCACTACACCAAACTGGCTCGAGGACAGGGGTAGCCAAACTGAGGCTCAGGAGCCACGTGGGGCTCTTTCATGCATATTGTGCAGCTCCTGGTAGGGCGGCTGAGGAAGCGAAGGGGAGGCCTGCTCTTCCTTCCTTCCTTCCTTCCTTCCTTCCTTCCTTCCTTCCTTCCTTCCTTCCTTCCTTCCTTCCTTCCCCTACCTCTCCCATCTTCTTTCTTTCTTTCTTTCTTTCTTTCTTTCTTTCTTTCTTTCTTTCTTTCTTTCTTTCTTTCTTTCTTTCTTTCTTTCTTTCTTTCTTTCTTTCTTTCTTTCTTTCTTTCTTTCTTTCTCTTTTTCTTCCCACCTCTTTCTCTCTCTCTCTTTTTCTTTTCACCTCTCTCTCTTTCTTTTTCATTCCACCTCTTTCTCTCTCTCTTTCTTTCTCTTTCCTCTCTCTCTCTCTCTCTTTCTTTTTCATTCCACCTCTTTCTCTCTCTCTCTTTCTTTTTCATTCCACCTCTTTCTCTCTCTTTCTTTTCTTTCCACCTCTCTCTCTCTCTTTCTTTTCTTCCCACCTCTCTCTCTCTCTTTCTTTTTCATTCCACCTCTTTCTCTCTCTCTCTCTTAGACAAATATCATTAGCAAACAAATAAATATTATTGGAAAAATAAATATCATTTTCAATATCTGCTTTTAACCCTTTTTGGTTTTGGCAGTGTCATTTATAATGTTAATAAAAAAAGCAGATCTCCATATATTTTTAATAAAAACGTATGTGTAATATTTGTTCACGACTCGTGGCTCTCAAACGTCTGACATTTATTCTGGGCAAGTTTGGCCTAGGAAATGGAGGGGAAAGAAGACGAGGGGCATCTCCTTACTGTCATGGCTGCGTCCCTCTCTCCTTAAGTCCTTCGGGCTTCCCTGGTGGATCGCAGAGATAATACTCCTTGGCAACAAACACCTAAGATGGTAAAGCTCACCTCAGGTGTAGCTGGATATGTGTGCGTGGCCCCACGGAAAGGACCAAGCCCCACTGTTCTTCCATGTGCCCAAGACCAGGATCTCCTCAGGAAACTAACCTAACAGAGCGAACGAGGGCCAGCGTCAACATACCTTGAGGTGGCGCAGCTGCGGGGGACCAGGAGAACATCAGGGAGGGATACTGCTGCTGACTTTCCCACACCCATGCCTCTCCGCTGACACCCACACTCATACCTTTCCTCTCCCTGTGTGTTCTTTGCCACCCACACTAGAGACAACTAAGGGGGAGGACGTAAGAGAGGTTTATAAAGTTATGCACGGCGGGGGGGGAGTAAGTTAACAAGGAGAAAAAATTCTCTCTCTCCCCAAACAGTAAAGTTTGAGGGCGTCCAATGAAGCTGATGGGCAGTAGGATCAGGACGGACAAAAGGAAATACCACTTTACACAGAGAGTGGTTAAAAGATGGAGTTCGCTGCCAGAGGATGTCGTGATGGCATAAAAATAAAAAGCTTGAAGAGGGGGTTAGACGGATTGCCGGAGGAGAGGTCTATCGATGGCTACTAGCCATGGTGACTGAGGGGAACTTCCACCTTCAGAAGCACTAATTCTCTGAATCCCAGGGCCAGCAGGCAACATCAGGGGAAGGCCTCGGCCTCCATGCCCTGTTGTTGGCCCTGCAGAGGAACCGGTTGCCCACTGTGTGTGAGACAGGATGCTGGACAAGTTGGACTGTTGGTCTGACCCAGCAGGACTCTTCTTATGTTCACACTCCTGGCTGCATATGCTGCCTAGTGTTGCCTGGGAAGGGCGTGTGAGTGGGGTGCTTCTGGCGGCTATGGCAGTGGCAATTCCAGGGGCCTCCCCCCCAACACCATTGGGGAAAGGTTGTGCATGCTGTGTGGGCAGCTGAGACCGCAAGCAGTGGGTGAGCTTGTGAGTGTGCAGGGGAAGAATGCACAGGCAGGTGAGCGGTATGGAGGGGAGGAAGGGGTGCTGGTAGTAGATATAGGGGGCTCCCCAAAACCTGGAACAAACTCGGCTTGCATCCAATGAAACAACCCCAGTCTCCAAGCAAGGGGCGCTCACGCTCCATTAATGCAAGGGTCACTGCGCAAGTGCTAGTACTAGCTATGGCATGGCTCTTGTGCAAATGTCAGCTTTTCTGCATTCTCGTTTTCTTTGCTTGTAAATTCCTTCTTCTTCGGGTTTTGTTTTTCTGTTCCACATGTGTTTTGCTCCCTCTTGTGGGCGATTCGATATTACACCAGTATATGTCCGGTACAAAAGCCTGCCGTTTAAATCAGCAGGGAGATATGCCGGACATAAACCAGTGTAATATTGAATTGGCCACTAGAGGGTGCTAAAACCATGTGGAACAGGAAAAGAAAAACCCTCCAAAGAAACGGGGGCTGTGGTCACACAGACTAAAAAATCCACTATCAAACCACTTTCAGTGCCCTTTCCAGCTGGATTTTGCCAGTTCACACAGTAAAATCCAGTTGGGGAGTGCACTGAAAGTGGATTGAAGGTGGATTATTTAGTCTGTGTGACCGCAGCCAGGGAATTGCAAGCAAGGGAAATGAGCATGCTGAAAAGCCCTGTGAGTGCTCACCGTGTCTCACTTCGAAAGGGCATTCGTAACTGCACCGTTCAATGGGAAACTAAAATTATGTCACAAAACATACATTTATATTAACACTCCTTCGCTAGTACTGTGCCTTCCACATGTGGAAATGGGTCTTTAGATACAATGGGATTTTTCTTGTGCAAAACCTTACTGGGGTGACAGAGCACATGAATGCACACAAAGCTGCCTTATACTGAATCAGACCATCAGCCCCTCAATGTCTACTCAGACTGTCTACTCAGACTGGCAGCGGCTCTCCAGGGTCTCAGGTCAAAGTCTTTCCCATCACCTCCTGCCTGGTCCTTTTAACTGGGGATGCTGGGGACTGAACCTGGGACCTTCTGCATGCCAAGCAGAGGCTCTGCCACTGAGCCAGGGTCTCTCAGGTCAAGGTCTTTCTCATCACTTCCTGCCTGGTCCTTTTACCTGGAGATGCCGGGGGCTGAACCTGGGATCTTCTGCATGCCAAGCAGAGGCTCTGCCACTGAGCCAGGGTCTCAGGCTGACGTCTTTCCCATCACCTCCTGCCTGGTCCTTTTAACTGGGGATGCCGGGGACTGAACCTGGGACCTTCTGTGCGCAAAGCAGAGGCTCTGCCACTGAGCCAGGGTCTCAGGTCAAGGTCTTTCCCATCGTCTGACCCCTCTAACTGGAGTTGCCAGGGATTGACCCAGGGACCTCCTGCACGCCAA
The DNA here is from genome assembly GCA_029375565.1 of Gekko gecko. Lineage (NCBI taxonomy): Eukaryota > Metazoa > Chordata > Lepidosauria > Squamata > Gekkonidae > Gekko > Gekko gecko. Next base: position 295,900,155 of record JAPDNY010000002.1, read on the forward strand.
GCAGACTCTCTGCCACTGAGCTGCGACGTCTTACCTTCGCTCTCCTCGCCCGGCGGGGCATAAAAAGACAGGCCCAGGGAGATGATGGCAGCAATTTCTAGAATGATCAGCGTGACGTCTTGGAGTGCCTCCCATACTAACTGCAGGAAGGTCTTGGGCTTCTTGGGGGGGATGAAGTTCTGTCCATAGATCTGCCTTCTCTTCTCCAGGTCAGTTAGATTGTCCGAGAGCCCTGCGTTGGGAGAGGAGGGGTGGGGGTGGGGGACAGAAGAGAGACCAGATGACAAGTAGCAAGGCAGCGACGTGAGAAACCAACCGGCTGGAGGAGGAGGACGGCGTTTCCCCCTCAGTTCTCATGTGCATCAGCACCAAGAAGACCCGTCTGCCCCCTCCCCTCCCTAGAATTAATTTCTAGAGACCTCCGAAGAGCAGCAATCCATCACGCAGGTGAACATAGCAGCCATAAGAACATAAGAACATAAGAGAAGCCAATGTTGAATCAGGCCAATGGCCCATCTAGTCCAACACTCTGTCACACAGTGGCCAAAATATACCAGGTGCCATCAGGAGGTCCAGCAGTGGGGCCAGGACACTAGAAGCCCTCCCACTGCTGCCCCCTCCAGCACCAAGAATAGAGTGTATCACCTGCCCCAGACTGAGAGTTCCCATCTATACCCTGTGGCTAATAGCCACGGATGGACTTCTGCTCCATATGTTTATCTAATTCCCTCTTGAAGCTGTCCGTGCTTGTAGCTGCCACCACCTCCTGTGGCCGTGAATTCCACCTGTTAATCACTCTTTGGGTGAAGAAGTACTTCCTTTTATCTGTTCTGACCCGACTGCTCAGCAATTTCATGGAGTGCCCACAAGAGTTCTTGTATTGTGAGAAAGGGAGAAAAGTACTTCTTTCTCAACCTGCTCAATCCCATTCATAATCTTATAAACCTCGATCATGTCACCCCTCAGCCGTCGTTTCTCCAAGCTAAAGAGCCCCAAGTGTTTTAACCTTTCTTCATAGGGAAGGTGTTCCAACCCTTTTATCATTCTAGTTGCCCTTCTCTGCACTTTTCCCAATGCTATAATATCCTTTTTGAGGTGTGGCGACCAGAACTGTACACAGTATTCCAAATGAGGCCGCACCAATGATTTATACAGGGGCATGATGATACTGGCTGATTTGTTTTCAATTCCCTTCCTAATAATCCCCAGCATAGCGTTGGCCTTCTTTATTGCAGCTACACACTGTCTAGACATTTTCATTGAGTTATCCACTATGACTCCAAGATCTCTCTCTTGGTCAGTCTCTGCCAGTTCAGACCCCATCAACATGTAATTATATTTAGGACTTTTGGCTCCAATGTGCATCACTTTGCACTTGGCCACATTGAACCCCATTTGCCACGCTGACGCCCACTCACCCCATCCTTGACAGATCCCTTTATTTTTTTTGGACCCCCGTAGGGGATTTTTTATTGCTTTTTTTGTAACACTACAAAAACTGCAACGAAAAAAGGGAAGGGGACTAACAACTAGGGAGAAAGAAAAGCAAACCCCCACTAAACTAAAAAGCCAAGAGGAGGAGATCCTTAACCCAGTTAGAATCTATGTTAGTCCTCGTTTTATAAAGACAAAGCTGAAAGGATTTGTTTTTTAGCATAACTAAAGACTGTCCTTTCCCAATAGAAACCCTGTGAGTGTACCAAAATATATCAGGAGTATCGGTAGAGTTGTCAGTATAATGTCCCCCCCAACTTTGCTGTGGGTTCCCAGCAGTGTTCCCTCTAAGCTGAGTTAGTGTGAGCTAGCTTGCAGTTTTTAGCCGCTGGCTCGCACAATTTTGTCTTTGCTCAGGAAGGACAGCTCCAAAAAACAAAAAAAAACCCGCTAATTTCTGCAGCAGCCCAATCACTCCCTCACAACTTTAATGCCAGGACCTCATGAAGTAGAATTTGTGCTCACAAGCCATGTTCCCTCTAAGCTGTGGAGTCTTGTGAGCAAAACTTCAACTTTGTGAGCTACTGGCGTTAAAGTTGTGAGCGAGCGATTTGGCTGCTGCATCAATTAGTTTGCTCTGGAACCCTCCTTCCTGAGCTAAGACGAAAATGTGTGAGCCGGGGCTAAAACACTGTGAGCTAGCTCACACTAACTCAGCCAAGAGGGAACACTGCTCACAAGACTCCACAGCTTAGAGGGAGCATTGGTTCCCAGGTACTCACTCAGGGGCACCCGTTCTCAGGCCCGTTCAGCTGAGACGAGCTGGCTCAAGACATCGGCTGTTTGTTTGCCAGGGAGCAGCTCCAACAACCGACTTCAGCTAACATACAAAACTGGTGGCTGAAAACAAGAGCTCCACCCAAGAGGACCAAATTAAATCACACAGATATTGGGGTAGGGGCAGATTGTTTCATTACATACAGACAGATATACAATAAATATACCACAGCCTGCTCTGAGTGGGGAAACAGCTGGAGATTTGGGGGGAAGGCGGGGCTTGCAGAGGGGTGGGACATCCGCAGGATATAATGCACTAGAGTCCCCCCTCCGAAGCCACCATTTCCTCCAGGGGAACTGATCTCCATGGTCTGGAGATGAGCTGGAATTCCAAGAGGGTCCCAAGCCCCACCTGGAGGTTGGCAACTCTAGGCATACGGACTTGGGGACGCTCTTTCCACCTGTACACTGGATTGCTCCTATTTACCAAGGGGGTAGAAGAAGAAGAAGAGAAGAGATTGGATTTATACCCCACCCTTCACTACCCAAGGGAGTCTCAGAGTGGTTTACAAACTCCCTTCCCTTCCCCTCCCCGCAACAGGCACCCTGGGAGGTAGGTGGACGGCTGAGAGAGCTCTGACAGAAACTGCTCTTTCTTAAGGACAGCTCTGACAGAACTATGGCTTGCCCAAGGTCATCCAGCAGGTGCAAATGGAGGAGCGGGGAATCAAACCGGGTTCTCCCAGATTAGAGTCCGCGCATTTAACCTCTACAGTAAACTGGTAGTTCTTCCAGGTTTGGTTCCCCCCCCCCAAACACACTGTTTTTGTGATTTGGGGGAGTGTTGGGTCTCTGGAAGTTAACTCTCCCCTTTTGATGGGGGTGGGGGTGGGGGTGGACGCAGATGCACTCTGAATTTGATGGCCATGGAGGCGAATGCTTGGGCGTGAACGCAGAATGTTGTTCCCCGCCCACTAGATGCTGATCGAGATGGGAAATGTTGCTGACCACGCTGGCAGCTGCAGCTATTTTTGCTCCAGACCCCATGTGAGATTCAACTAGGGTTGCCAGCCTCCAGGTGGGACCTGGAGATCCTCTGGAATTACAGCTCAGCTGCAGTCGACGGGAAGCAGTTACCCTGGGGGGAAATGGCTGCTTTGGAGGGGGGACCTTGTGCCCCACTGTGGTTCAGGGATGCCAGCCTCCAGGTGGGGCCTGGGGATCCCCCGGAATTCCAGCTCATCCCCAGACTACAGAGATCAGTTCCCCTGGAGGAAATGGCTGCTTTGGAGGGGGGACTCTGTGGCCTTGTGCCCCACTGAGGTCCAGGGATGCCAGCCTCCAGGTGGGGCCTGGGGATCCCCCGGAATTCCAGCTCATCCCCAGACTACAGAGATCAGTTCCCCTGGAGGAAATGGCTGCTTTGGAGGGGGACTCTGTGGCCTTGTGCCCCACTGAGGTCCGGGGATGCCAGCCTCCAGATGGGGCCTGGGGATCCCCCGGAATTCCAGCTCATCTCCAGACTGCAGAGATCAGTTCCCCTGGAGGAAATGGCAGCTCTGGAGGGTGGACTCTGTGGCCTTGTGCCCCACTGAGGTCCAGGGATGCCAGCCTCCAGGTGGGGCCTGGGGATCCCCCGGAATTCCAGCTCATCTCCAGGCTGCAGAGATCAGTTCCCCTGGAGAAAATGGCTGCTTTGGAGGGGGGGCTCTGTGGCCTTGTGCCCCACTGAGGTCCCTGTCCTCCCCAGGCTCCACCCCCCAAATCGCCAGGAGTTTCCCAACCTGACAACCCTGCCCCCCGATCCCCCGCAGGTGGCCGGGGGAGGGGGGCAGACCAGGCCACCTTAATGAATGTTTTCTTGGGAGTATTCTTCCGGGGTTTTTCATCACAGCAAAAACCCAAAAGGGATTTCAGTGCCGTGTCCAGGGGACCGGGCTGAGGCCGGGATCCTCGCAAGGGCGAAAGAGTGGCCCACTTTTCTTCTCGAAAGGCCGGCCAGTATCCCTCCATAACTATTCTCTGGAAACTGGACCGCAGCGCCCTGAACTACTGTTCCGCAAGGGAAGTCGGTTCTGAGCCAGCCCGCCTCGGGACTCGAGAGGCATTTCAAAGGGCCGGCCCCTGCGGCGAGGGAGGAGGCCCTCCCTCCGGGCCCGGATCCGCCGCGCCTTTGAGATGAAAGGGCCCCAGGGTGGCACCGCGCCTGTCCTCTCTTCCTTTCCTTGCCTCGGACTCCGGGCGGGCGGGCAGGGGGGCTTTGTTAAATATTGAAAATGTCAGGCACCAGCTGGAACCACACAAGGCAAGGAGCTTTGTCATATTCCCTCCACGGCCGATCACAGCAGAGACCAGAAGGCCACAGCCCGGGGTTCAGATCCCTAGACTGCCTCGGAAGGCGACTGGATAAACATACGGAGCAGAAGTCCATGAGTGGGTGTTAGCCACAAGGTATAGATGGAACGCTCTGTCTGGGGCAGTGATGCTCCGTCTTCTTGTTGCTTGGGGGGGGCAACAGTGGGAGGGGCTTCTGGAGTTCTGGCCCCGCTGGGAGAATTCCCGACGACCACCTGAGTTTTGGCCACTGTGTGACTCGGAGTGTTGGACTGGATGGGCCATTGGCGTGATCCAACATGGCTTCTCTTATGTTCATATGTCTGGGGCAGTGATGCTCTGTATTTTTGGTGCTTGGGGGGCAACAGTGGGGGACTTCTGGAGTCTTGGCCCCATTAGCGGACCTCCTGATGGCCCCTGGGTTTTGACCACTGTGTGACACAGAGTGTTGGACTGGCAGGGCCACTGGCCTGATCCAACATGGCTTCTCTTATGTTCTTCTGTCTGGGGCAGTGATGCTTTGTCTTCTTGGTGCTTGGGGGGGGGCAAGACTGGGAGGGCTTCTGGAGTTCAGGCCCTGCTGGTGGACCTCCTGATGGCATCTGGGTTTTGGCCACTGTGTGATACAGAGTGTTGGACTGGAGGGGCCACTGGTCTCATCCAATATGGCTTCTCTTATGTTCATATGTCTGGGGCAGTGATGCTCTGTATTTTTGGTGCTGGGGGGGGCAACAGTGGGGGGACTTCTGGAGTCCTGGCCCCATTAGCAGACCTCCTGTTGGCCCCTGGGTTTTGTCCACTGTGTGACGCAGAGAGTTGGACTGGAGGGGCCACTGGCCTGATCCAACATGGCTTCTCTTATGTCCTTATGTCTGGGGCAGTGTCTTCTTGGTGCTTGGGGGGCAACAGTGGGAGGGCTTCTGGAGTCCTGGCCCCATTAACGGGCCTCTTGATGGCCCCTGGGTTTTGGCCACTGTGCGATCCAGAGTGTTGGACTGGATGGGCCACTGGCCTGATCCAACTTGGCTTCTGTTCTTATGTTCTCTTATTAGCCAGGATAGCCAGATGCTGAGATCAGAGGCAGACTGCCTTTGATTCTCAGATGCTGGGAAGCGAAGGCATCTGCAACCTCTGACCAGCCATGGCTGAAAACTGGATGCTGGGCTAGATGGACTGCTGGGTCGGATCCAGCCAGGCTGCTCTTACTTTCTTCTGCAGGGCTCATCCGTCTTTCCCAGCTGGGCTTGCCAAGTTGCATGATAATTTTTTAATGCATAGCAAACCTGGCTGCTTTTAGGCAGGAGCAATTTAGCAAAGACCATTGATCAGTCCATTCAGAGATTCCTCCATCGCCTTTCAGTTTTCCACTTTCCCTTCCAGGTCCCTCCCCATCCCAGGCCAACCCCTATTGCTGAATGGCAACTGATGAGGAAGCTCAAGACAATGCACCCTCCTGGACTGAATCGAGACCTAGGTTTCCTGTCTCATTACCAAGGCTGATTTCTCCACGCCTGCCACCCCTCTGCATATCACACCGAATCCAATCACGCATGCTATTGTCATTCGCCTACTATTCTCACTCGGCGTCTGAAATCTCTCCACTCCAGTTAAAAGGACCAGGCAGGAGGTGATAAGAAAGACCTTGACCTGAGACCCTGGCTCAGTGGCAGAGCCTCTGCTTGGCCTGCAGAAGGTCCCAGGTTCAGTCCCCGGCATCTCCAGTTAAAGGGACCAGACGGTAGGTGATGAGAAAGACCTTGGCCTGGGACCCTGGCTCAGTGGCAGAGCCTCTGCTTGGCATGCAGAAGATCCCAGGTTCGATCCCTAGCATCCCCAGTTGAAAGGACCAGGCAGGAGGTGATGTGAAGGACCTCTTCCTGAGACTCTGGACAGCCGCTGCCTGTCTAAGTAGGCCACACTGACTGTGACGGACCACAGACCAGTCGAAAGCCGTTCCCTGTGTTCCCTTGCTGGCTGTCCGGAGGCCCTGCAGTCTTCCCGGGCTCCTGGGGGACAGCCAGCGTCTGCCGCTTTGCGCCTGCTCCCCCCTCCCCACCCCCGGGCCAGCCCTCCCCTCCAGCCGCAGTCGCCGGCTGCCCTCCTCGCTTGCCTGATCTCCCCCCCTCCCTTCTCTGCCTCTCTTGCTGTGCGAGCCCGCAGCTCCCTGCAGCAGAGAACCGGCCAGCGGCTGCTGCTCCTGCCGCCGCTGCTGCTGCGGCAACCTCAAGGACACTTCAAGGGGAAAGCGGCAAAGGGAGAGAGACGGAAGCACTCAGGTGAGCCCAGCTGGAGCCGGATGGGATGGCGAGTAGAGACGGGAGAGGCCTGCTGGGCTTGAGGCAAAGAGAAGCAACTCAAGGCGCTGGGCCGGCCAGGAGAGTGGGTTGTCAACCTCCAGGAGGGGACTGGAGAGCTCCTGGATCTCCAACGGATGTGCAGGTGACAGAGATCCGTTCTCCCGGAGGAAAGAGCCGCTTTGGAAGGTGGATTCTCTGGCTGGATCACCGGCTGAGGTCCCTCTCTGCCCCACATCCTACCCTATCGGATCCACCCACAAATCTCCAGGGGCTTCCCAACCCAGAGCTGGTGACTGCGGGGATTATCCACTGGGGACGGTCGGCTCTTTGAAACAAAGGGCTCCGCCGGCAGCCATGCCTCCCCAGGGGGGTTGCCACCCTCCAGGCGGCTCCTGGAGATCTCCAGATGACTACGGCCGCTTCCCCTGGAGGGGGTGGCCGCTTTGAAGGGCAGACTCCCGGGCACTGTACCCTGCTGAGTTCCCCACCCCCCAACAACCGATGAACCAGTTTGGTGTTGCGGTTAAGCGTGCAGACTCTAATCTGGGAGAACCAGGTTTGATTCCTGAAAAGTACTGAGCTCGGACGTGCGGCATAGTGAATTCAGCTCATAAGAACATAAGAGAAGCCAGTGTTGAATCAGGCCAATGGCCCATCTAGTCCAACACTCTGTCACACAGCGGCCAAAATATACCAGGTGCCATCAGGAGGTCCAGCAGTGGGGCCAGGACACCAGAAGCCCTCCCACTGTTGCCCCCTCCCAAGCACCAAGAGGACAGAGCATCACTGCCCCAGACATAAGAACATAAGAGAAGCCATGTTGGATCAGGCCAGTGGCCCATCTAGTCCAACACTCTGTATCACACAGCGGCCAAAAATACCAGGTGCCCTCAGGAGGTCCAGCAATGGGGCCAGGACACCAGAAGCCCTCCCACTGCTGCCCCCTCCAGCACCAAGAATAGGGTGCATCACTTGCCCCAGACTGAGAGTTCCCATCTATACCCTGTGGCTAATAGCCACTGATGGACTTCTGCTCCATATTTTTATCTAATTCCCTCTTGAAACTGTCCATGCTTGTAGCTGCCACCACCTCCCGTGGCAGTGAATTCCACGCGTTAATCACTCTTTGGGTGAAGAAGGACTTCCTTTTATCCGTTCTAACCCGACTGCTCAGCAATTTAGTTTATTGGTATATTTATATACCAATTTTATTTAGTTTATTGGTATAGTACAAAACTAAGACAAAATAGCCAGTCTGTGACCTGCTTATATCTGTCAACACACACACACACACTTCCAGTGATGGGTTCTATTTACACTACCTGGTCCCCCATAGGTCCAATCTAGGAGCCCTGCGAGCCCATTGGTCCACGTTCGGATCCGACTTGTCCATTGTTCTAGACCCGAAGGTCGGCTAGACCGCATGGCCAGGCTAGCGCGGCCGTGGCCATCTTAATACATAACAATCCCCCACGCCTCCACTTGCAGCTGCTGGTGTTAACTGGGGTCAGGCACAAGTTCTCTCAGAGCTGTTCTCAAAGGAGCAGTCCTCAAGAGAGCTCTCTCAGCCCCACCTACCTCTGTCGGTTGTGGGGAGGGGGAGGGAAAGGAGTTTGTAAGCCGCTCTGAGATGCCGAGTGAAGGGTGGGGTATAAATCCAATCTCTTCTTCCTCTTCTCTTCCCAGGTTCTCTCCGCCCCCCCCAGTCTCCCGGTATTTCCCAACCTAGACCTGGTAACCCTTCTCTGTGGCCCGAGAAGTCCTGTGCCAGTTCCCAGATCTCTAGGACTGGACTCCCCCCCTCAAGAGAAGCAGGAAACATACTCTGTACATGCTCAGGAACACTCTTTGCTTAGTTACTGCCAAGCCCTGTCATTGGGATGTTCCTGGGCCTATGGGTTTTTCCTGCCACAGCCTGAGTTAAGCCCAACGAAATGGCTAGGCCACCAAGCCTGCTGGTAAGACCCCAAGAGTAGAAACACCCCACGTCTCCTCCTGAGGACCGTGCGCGAAACATGATTGTGCCCAATGCAACCCCAGGCCACATCAGATCTGTTCCTGAGAGTGTGCCACAAAGCGTGTGCAGAGTGCCTTTCCTCACCATCGGGAAGCCGTAGCTCATCTCTTGCTCTGAGACTCGAGGCTCCCAAATCAGAGAGAGTAACATTAAGCGTTTACCCATGTAAGGGACCAAAGGGATTGCCGTACATTCACTCGGTAATCCTTACAGCAACCCTGCAAAGCAAATGACTTTCAGAAGCACAAAGCCTCTGAATCCCAGAGCCAGGAGGCAACATCAGGGAAAGCCTCAGCCCTTCCGCCCTGTTGTTGACCCTCAAGAGGAACTGGCTGGCTGCTGTGTGAGACGGGAGGCTGGGCTGGATGGACCATTGCTCTGACCCAGCAGGGCTCTTCTTATGTTCTTCTCAGGGGAAGGCCTCAGCCTCTCTGCCCTATTGCTGGCCCTCCAGAGGAACTGGTTAGCCACTGCATGAGACAGGATGCTAGATGGACCTCTGGTCTGATCCAGCAGGTCTCTTCTGATGTTCTTATCCAGTGAGGCCCTCGGCCTCTATTCCCTGTTGTTGGTCCTCTAGGGTAACTGGTTGGCCACTGTGCATGACAGGATGCTGGACTAGATGTGCCACTGGTCTGATCTAGCAGGGCTCTTCTGATGTTCTTATGAAGGCCTCGGCCTCTCTGCCCTATTGTTGGTCCTCTAGGGTAACTGGTTGGCCACTGTGTGAGGCAGGATGCTAGACTAGATGGAGCACTGGTCTGATCCAGCAGGGCTCTTTTGATGTTCTCTTGATGGACTTGATCTCTCTGTTCTGTTGTTGGTCCTCTAGGGTAACTGGTTGGCCACTGTGCGTGACAGGATGCCGGACTAGATGGACCCTCCTTGGTCTGACCCAGCAGGGCTCTTCTGGTGTCCTTATCAGGGGAAGGCCTTGGCCTCTCTGCCCTGTTGCTGGCCCTCCAGAGGAACTGGCTGGCCCCTGTGTGAGATGGGAGGCTGGACTAGATGGACTCTCTCTGGTCTGATCCAGCAGGGCTCTTCTGATGGTCTGAAGTTCTTAATATTCTTGTCATCTTCACACTACAGAGATAGCTCTTTTCCTTGACTGGCTGTTGTACAGAAGAACTGAGCCACGGGGGTAACCTTTAAGACATCCAACTCCTTATGCACTGATGTGCTGAAATCAGGGTTGCCAATCTCCAGGTGGGGCCTGGAGATATCCCCAAATTACCACGCCTCTCCAGGCAACAGAGATCAGTTCCCCTGGGGGAAAGGACCTCTTTGGAGGGTGGACTGTATGGCATTCGTTTTCTCCACTGTGACCAACCAGTCCTTCTGGATGGCCAACAACAGGGCAGAGTGGTCGAGGCCTTCCCCTGATAAGAACATCAGAAAGAGCCCTGCTGGATCAGACCAGGGAGGGTCCATCTAGTCCAGCATCCTGCCTCACTCATGGGCCAGCCAGTTCCTCTGGAAGGCCAACAACAGGGCAGAGAGGCCGAGGCCTTCATAAGAACTCCAGAAGAGTCCTGATGGATCAGACCAGTGGTCCATCTAGTCCAGCATCTTGTCTAACACAGGGTCCAGCCAGTTCCTCTGGAGGGCCAGCAACAGGGCAGAGAGGCCGAGACCTTCCCCTGATAAGAACACCAGAAGAGCTCTGCTGGGTCAGACCAGGGAAGGTCCATCTAGTCCAGCCTCCCGTCTCACACAGGGGCCAGCCAGTTCCTCTGGAGGGCCAGCAACAGGGCAGAGAGGCCAAGGCCTTCCCCTGATAAGGACATCAGAAGAGCCCTGCTGGGTCAGGCCAGGGAGGGTCCATCCAGTCCAGCCTCCCGTCTCACACAGGGGCCAGACAGTTCCTCTGGAGGGCCAGCAAGAGGGCAGGGAGGCTTTCCCCTGATGTTGCCTCCTGGCTCTGGGATTCAGAGGTTTACAGCCCCTGAACATGGAGGTTCCCCGCAGTCCCCGTGGCTAGTCGCCATTGATAGACTCATCCTCCATGCATCTGTCTAATCCCCTTTTGAAGCTGTTTATTCCTGTGGCCATCACTACATCCTCTGGCAGTGAACTAAAAATTTCCGTCATTCTCTGTGTAACGGATCAGAAACACGTCGCTGGAATCAACTGAAACCTGGCGCTAGTTTTCCGTTCCAGAGAGTTTGTGCAGAGCGAGTACAGACAATCCCCCCCTCCCGCTTAGCCATGGAGGGTTGATGGTATTTTCTCGCCCTGAACAAAGTAGGCTTGTCACCTCCTGGGCTGGGGCAGGAGCCGGCTGCATGCCAAGTCTCTGCAGCAATGCCGCAGGAGCCGAGTTTGGATCCGGTTGCCACCGGCAAAGGCCAGGGACGGATGCCCGCCCCCCCTCCTGTCACACTGGCGTCTGGGAGCCGGCTGAGTCCCTGCGACGCGCTGGCAGCTTCCTTGTTCACTGCCTCGAGCGGTCACTTGGTCGGCGTAGCCAGAGGACAGTCCTAGTCCTTCTTTATCGACGCAACAGTGACTCACGTCTGAGGTTTGCCAACTCCAGTTCGGGAATACTGTGGCGTTTAGGGGGCAGTGCCTGTGGGAGGCTGAGTTTGGGGAAGGCAGGGAGCTCAGCGGGGACATCTTGTCACTCTAGGACTTTGTTTTCTCCTAGATACGATGGTATACCATAGAGTATACCCAACAAAGCTGCCCAACAAAGCTGTTCAGGGTGGTGAAAACCAGGGAGGAGTGTGAGGCACTCCAAAGGGATCTGTCGAGGATGGGCGAGTGGGCGTCAACGTGGCAAATGGGGTTCAATGTGGCCAAGTGCAAAGTGATGCACATTGGAGCCAAAAATCCTAAATATAAATACACGTTGATGGGGTCTGAACTGGCAGAGACTGACCAAGAGAGAGATCTTGGAGGATATTATAGCATTGGAAAAAGTGCAGAGAAGGGCAACTAGAATGATAAAAGGGATGGAACACCTTCCCTATGAAGAAAGGTTAAAACGCTTGGGGCTCTTCAGCTTGGAGAAACGACGGCTGAGGGGTGACATGATCGAGGTTTATAAGATTATGAATGGGACTGAGCAAGTTGAGAAAGAAGTGCTTTTCTCCCTTTCTCACAGTACAAGAACTCGTGGGCACTCCATGAAATTGCTGAGCAGTCAGGTTAGAACAGATAAAAGGAAGTACTTCTTCACCCAAAGAGTGATTAACACGTGGAATTCACTGCCACAGGAGGTGGTGGCAGCTACAAGCATGGAGAGTTTCAAGAGGGGATTAGATAAACATCTGGAGCAGAAGTCCATCAGTGGCTATTAGCCACAGGGTATAGATGGGAACTCTCGGTCTGGGGCAGGTGATGCCCTCTATTCTTGGTGCTGGGGGGGGGCAGCAGTGGGAGGGCTTCTAGTGTCCTGGCCCCACTGCTGGACCTCCTGATGGCACCTGGTATATTTTGGCAGCTGTGTGACAGAGTGTTGGACTAGATGGGCCATTGGCCTGATTCAACATGGGCTTCTCTTATGTTCTTATGTTCTTATGCCATTTGCTTCAGGGACCTCAGAACCTTACCCCATTGAGGACTACATTTAGCTGGGTAAACTATGGAAGCCTACAGAGCACATTTTACTAGCTTTTCTTAGAACTCAAGACTATTTATTTATGCCTTTGTTGCGGGATTGTGGGGCCCGGGACTTTTCCTGGAACACCCATAATCCCACAACAGCTTAATATGTTGTTAGCTGTCATAAACTGGCTATTAGGAGAAAAGGTGTGGTAAGGGAGAGAAATAATAGGTGACCCCTAACATCTGCTTAAAAACTTCCAAAGAACGAGAGCCCATCACCTCTCGAGGAGGCCTGTGCCACTGAGGAACCGCTCTAACGAAGAACATGAGTCTTCCCCGACCCTCACCTCTCCTCAGCAATCCTTTCTGACCCTGAAAAGATCAGGGACCTCAGTGGAGGACAAGGCCATAGAGTCCGTCCTGAGAGCCAGCTTGGCGTAGTGGTTAAGAGCAGCAGACTTCAGTCTGGAGAACTGAGTTTGATTCCCCACTCTTCCTCCACATGAAGCCAGCTGGGTGACCATGGGTCAGTTACAAGTTCTCTCAGAGCTGTTCTCTCAAAAGCAGTTCTCGAAAGAGCTCTCTCAGCCCCACCTAACTCACAGAGTGTCTGTTGCGGGGAGGGGAAGGGAAAGGAGATCGTAAGCCGCACTGAGATTCTTTGGGGTAGTGAAGGGCGGGGTATACATCCAATCTTTTCTTCTTCCTCCAGATAGGGTTGCCAACCTCCGAGTGGTGGCTGGAGATCTCCTGGTATTATGACTGAACTCCAGGCAACAGAGATCAGTTCCCCTGGAGGAAATGGCTGCTTGGGAAGGGGGACTCCGTGGCACGAGACCCCACTGAAGTCCCTCCCCTGCCTTCCTCAAGTCCCACCCTCCCCAGTTTCCACTCCTCAAATCTGCAGGTATTTCCCATCTCAGACCAGGCAACCCTAATCCTCTGAATCCCAGATCCTGAAGGAAACATCTGGGGGAGGCCTCAGCCTCTCTGCCCTGTTGCTGGCCCTCCAGAGGAACTGGCTGGCCCCTGTGTGAGGCGGGAGGCTGGACTGGAGGGACCCTCCCTGGTCTGTCCCAGCAGGGCTCTTCTGGTGTCCTTCTCAGGGGATGCCTCGGCCTCTCTGCCCTGTTGCTGGCCCTCCAGAGAAACTGGCTGGCCCCTGGGTGAGACGGGAGGCTGGACTGGATGGACCCTCCCTGGTCTGGCCCAGCAGGGCTCTTCTGGTGTCCTTCTCAGGGGGATGCCTCGGCCTCTCTGCCCTGTTGCTGGCCCTCCAGAGGAACTGGCTGGCCCCTGTGTGAGACGGGAGGCTGGACTGGATGGACCCTCCCTGGTCTGACCCAGCAGGGCTCTTCTGGTGTCCTTCTCAGGGGGAGGCCTCGGCCTCTCTGCCCTGTTGCTGGCCCTGCAGAGGAACTGGCTGGCCCCTGTGTGAGACGGGAGGCTGGACTGGATGGACCCTCCCTGGTCTGACCCAGCAGGGCTCTTCTGGTGTCCTTCTCAGGGGGATGCCTCGGCCTCTCTGCCCTGTTGCTGGCCCTCCAGAGGAACTGGCTGGCCCCTGTGTGAGACGGGAGGCTGGACTGGATGGACCCTCCCTGGTCTGACCCAGCAGGGCTCTTCTGGTGTCCTTCTCAGGGGGAGGCCTTGGCCTCTCTGCCCTGTTGCTGGCCCTGCAGAGGAACTGGCTGGCCCCTGTGTGAGACGGGAGGCTGGACTGGATGGACCCTCCCTGGTCTGACCCAGCAGGGCTCTTCTGGTGTCCTTCTCAGGGGGAGGCCTCGGCCTCTCTGCCCTGTTGCTGGCCCTCCAGAGGAACTGGCTGGCCCCTGTGTGAGACGGGAGGCTGGACTGGATGGACCCTCCCTGGTCTGACCCAGCAGGGCTCTTCTGGTGTCCTTCTCAGGGGAAGGCCTCGGCCTCTCTGCCCTGTTGCTGGCCCTGCAGAGGAACTGGCTGGCCCCTGTGTGAGACGGGAGGCTGGACTGGATGGACCCTCCCTGGTCTGGCCCAGCAGGGCTCTTCTGGTGTCCTTCTCAGGGGAAGGCCTCGGCCTCTCTGCCCTGTTGCTGGCCCTCCAGAGGAACTGGCTGGCCCCTGTGTGAGACGGGAGGCTGGACTAGATAGACCACCAGTCTGATCCAGCAGGGCTCTTTTGTCATTCTTATCCCCATCCACGACCATGGCTCTAGTGAGTTGGGCGGCCTTCCAGGGTCCCTTCCCTGCCTTCTTCTATGAACTCATCCCCTAACGTTAGAAAATGACCCCCCCCCCCGCTCTGTTCCTTTAGTCACTTGGCACAGAGCCGGACCTGAACAGATGAATAAGCAGCAGGAATCCGGTTCTTTTGACATCAGAGCCTTTAAATGTGAGTGTAGAAAGAGACAGAGGAGGATCAAATGAGGCCAGAGCCAGGCCGACCCGCTCTGCCCGCAGTCTTACTCTTCGATGAGCTCAGGCCTAGAAGAAGTAGATGGCATCTTCAACAGTGTGAGAGAGAGAGAGTTACCTGCCAGCTTGTTATGCCTGGTGCCCCCTTCAGAGGTCTGATGGGCTTCTACCAAGGACACGGCATTAAGAACATAAGAACATAAGAGAAGCCCATGTTGAATCAGGCCAATGGCCCATCTCGTCCAACACTCTGTCACACAGTGGCCAAAAATACCAGGTGCCCTCAGGAGGTCCAGCAGTGGGGCAGAGAGATCATCTGTGAAATGGTCTCTCCGTGGATAGTGACCACTGATTTCTTTTAAGTGGCAGGTTGTCCTAGGGATGACAGCCTCCAGGTGGGACCTGGAGATTCCGCAGAATTACGGCTCATCATCCAGACTATAGAGATCAGTTCCCCTGGATGCTTTAGAACACCAGAACATAAGAGAAGCACATGTCGGATTGGGCCAACGGCCCATCCAGTCCAACACTCTGCGTCACACAGTGGCCAAAAACACCAGGTGCCATCGGGAGGTCCAGCAGCAGGGCCAGAACTCCACAAGCCCTCCTACTGTTGCCCCCCCCAAGCACCAAGAAGACAGAGCATCACTGCCCCAGACATAAGAACGTAAGAGAAGTATATGTTGGATCAGGCCAGTGGCCCAGGCAGTCCAACACTCTGCGTTACACAGTGGCCAAAAATACCAGGTGCCATCAGGAGGTCCACCAGCAGGGCCAGAACTCCAGAAGCCCCTCCCACTGTTGACCCCCCCCAAGCACCAAGAAGACAGAGCATCACTGCCCCAGATATAAGAACGTAAGAGAAGCCATGCTGGATCGGGCCAATGGCCCATCCAGTCCAACACTCTGTGTCACACAGTGGCCAAAAATACCAGGAACCATCAGGAGGCCCATCAGCAAGGCCAGAGCTCCAGAAAACCTCCCACTATCGCCCCCCCCAAGCACCAAGAAGACAGAACGTCACTGCCCCAAACAGTGTGTTCCCTCTATACCTTGTGGCTAAAATAGGCTCTGATAGACCTCTGCTCCAGGGCTGTTTTTGTAGAAAAAGCCCAGCAGGAACTCTTTAGCGTAATAGGCCACACCCAACTACAGAAACGCAGTAGGATATTAGGTCACACCCCTGACAGCACTGCATATCAACATATTAGGCCACACCCCCGTGATACCAGAAGTGTGGTCATCCAGCCACACCCACCTTTTGCTTCTTATTCTGTTGACCTTGTTTGTTGTCAAAACCCAGGGCTTTTTTTGGAGCAGGAACTCCTTTGCATGTTAGGCCACACACCCCTCATGTAGCCAATCCTAATGAGTTTCTGCTGTTGGGTGTGGCCTGTTATGCTAATGAGTCCCTGCTGGGCGTGGCCAACTCGGGAGCCAGCCGGAACTCCGTTCCTGTGCGTTCCTGCCCCGAAATAGCCCTGCTGTGCTCCATATTTCTATCCTGCCCCCTCTTGAAGCTGTCTATGCTTGTAGCTGCCGTCACTTCCTTTGGAGGGTGGACTCTATGGTACTGTACCCCCCCTGAGGTCCCGGTCTTCCCCAGGCTCCACCCCCAGATCTCCGGCAGTCTCCCAGCCTGGGTCTTGTAACCCTTCCATCCCATCCCTCGCTGCTGGCCAGGAAGGAGCCGGTGACCCTCAGTCATTCTATTTACCAAGGCCTTGTAGCCATTTTGGTTGGCAGCAGAAGACCTCGATTTGATTCTAGTAGCGCCTTAAAGAAATGGTGGTTTGACTCTGATGAAGGGAGCTTTGACTCTTGGAAGCTTATACCCTGGAACTGTCAGACAAAGGAAGACTTTGACTGTAGAAAGCTCATGCCCTGGTCTTGCTAGCCATTAAGGTACTACTGGACTCAATCCTATGATCTGAACTACTGTGGGCACCCCATGAAACTGCTGAGCAGTTGGGTTAGAATGGATGGGTGAAGTCCTTCTTCACCCATAGAGTGATTAACACATGGAATTCACTGCCATGGGAGTTGGTGGCGGCTACAAGCATGGACGACTTCAAGAGGGAATTGGATGAACATCTGGAGCAGAGGTCCATCAGTGGCGATTGGCCACAAGGTATAGATGGGAACTGTTGGTCTGGGGGAAGTGATGCCCTGTATTCTTGGTGCTGGGGGGGCAACAGTGGGAGGGCTTCCAGTGTCCTGGCCCCACTGCTGGACCTCCTGATGGCCCCTGGTATTTTTGGCCACTGTGCGACACAGACTGTTGGACTGGGTGGGCCATTGGCCCGATCCAACATGGCTTCTCTTACGTTCTTATGTCTGGGGTAGTGATGCTCTTGGTGCTTGGGAGGCAAAAGTGGGAGGGCTTCTGGAGTTCTGGTCTCGCTAGGGGGCCTCGTGACGGCACCTGAGTTTTGGCCACTGTGTGACACAAAGTGTGGGACTGGGTGGGCCACTGGTCTGATCCAACATGGCTTCTCTTATGTTCTTGTGTCTGGGGCAGCAATGCTCTGTCTTCTTGGTGCTCGGAGGGCAAGAGTGGGAGGGCTTCTGGAGTTCTAGCCCTGTTGGTGATCTTCCTGATGGCCCCAGGGTTTTGGCCATTGTGTGGGACTGGATGGCCCACTGGCCTGATCCAACATCGACTTCTCTTACGTTTTTATGTTCTTATTGTTTACTGCAAGCTGCCTTTTTCCAATCTTTGATTTCGAGGTAGGATTTGTATGATCCGGGTATCAGTTTTTAGATGTCGCCTAAGTTATGCCTTGAACATATGTGTCACTTTAAAAAAACAACCAGACTGGGATGTGGAGTGGTATAGTACAGCCCAGTCTTGTCAGATCTCAGAAGCTAAGCTGGGTCAGTACTTGGATGGGAGACCACCAAGGAAGGCTCTGCAGAGGAAAGCCATGGCCAACCATCTCTGCTTCTCACTTGCCTGGAAAGCCCCTTGCTGGGGTCTCCATAAGTCTTGGATGGGAGACCACCAAGGAAGCCTCTGCAGAGGAAGGCAATGGCAAACCACTTCTGCTTCTCACTTGCCTGGAAAGCCCCTTGCTGGGGTCACCATAAGTCTTGGATGGGAGACCACCAAGGAAGGCTCTCCAGAGGAAGGCAATGGCAAACTGCCTCTGCTTCTCTCTTGCCTTGAAAGTCCCTTGCTGGGGTCACCATAAGTCTTGGATGGGAGACCACCAAGGAAGGCTCTCCGGAGGAAGGCAATGGCAAACTGCCTCTGCTTCTCTCTTGCCTTGAAAGCCCCTTGCTGGGGTCACCATAAGTCTTGGATGGGAGACCACCAAGGAAGGCTTTGCAGAGGAAAGCAATGGCAAACCACCTCTGCTTCTCACATGCCTTGAAAGCACCTTGCTGGGGTTGCCATAAGTTGGAAGCTAAGCAGGGTCTGTACTTGGATGGGAGACCTTAAAGAAAGACTCTGCAGAGGAAGGTGATGGCAAACCTCCTCTGCTTCTCACTTGCCTGGAAATCCCCTTGCTGGGGTCACCATAAGTTGGAAGCTAAGAAGGGTCGGTACTTGGAAGGGAGACCACCAAGGAAGGCTCTACAGAGGAAGGACATGGCAAACCACCTCTGCTTCTCACTTCCCCGGAAAGTCCCTTGCTGAGGTTGCCATAAGTTGGAAGCTAAGCAGGGACAGTACTTGGAAGGGAGACCACCAAGGAAGGCTCTGCAGGGGAAGGCCATGGCGAACCGCCTCTGCTCCCCGCTTATCTTGAAAACTCTATGGGATCGCCATAAGGCAGCTGCGACTTGATGGCAATTTACACACCGTCGGGCTGTTGGAAGATTTCTGGAGCAAGCCGAGACCATCATCTCCTGCGGTGCTGGCACCACTGCAGGGGTGGTTTGGCTCAGGCCCGGACTGCAGCGACATCGTCCTTGTCTCCATGGGCCGTGTCCAAGCCAGGCAGGCTCTGCAGCACCACCAGCCGTGCTGGAGCCTCCGGACTCTGCCCACTTCTGGCGGCCAGCAGTCTCCCAGTGGAGCAGCCCAGCTAGAACATTCCTGGTAGAACAGGAGGTGGTGGCAGCTACAAGCATGGACAGTTTCAAGGGGGAATTAGATAAACATATGGAGCAAAAGTCCATCAGTGGCTGTTAGCCACAGGGTATAGATGGGAACTCTCAGTCTAGGGCAGGTGATGTACTCTATTCTTGGTGCTGGAGGGGGGCAGCAGTGGGAGGGCTTCTGGTGTCCAGGCCCCACTGCTGGACCTCCTGATGGCACCTGGTATTTCTGGCCACTGTGTGACACAGAGTATTGGACTAGATGGGCCATTGGCCTGATTCAAAATTGGCTTCTCTTATGTTCTTATGTTCTTATGGTAAATTGAAGGGTCAGTGTCTCTCCCCCGCGCCCCCCAGTCAAAGAAATAAAAGCTGGGTTCAGAAGGGGAGTGTGATCCATCTTTCAGGCAGGGTTGCCAACCTCCAGGTGGGGGCCCAGAGACCTCCCAGAATCGCAGCTTATCTTCAGAGGACAGAGAACATGGCAGCTTTGTCAGGTAGACTCTAATGGCCTTCTGCCCTGACCTGCATAGCCTGGGCCATCCTGATCCTGACAGATCTCGGAAGCTGAGCAGGGTCGGCCTTGGCTAGTCTTTGGAAGGGCGACCTCCAAGGAATACCAGGGTTGTGACGCCGAGGCGGGCAATGGCAAAAAAAACCCCACCTCTGGAATGTCTCTTGCCTTAAAAACAAGTCTAGCTGTCCGCCTAATGGTGCACGAAGCCAAAGAGCTAGAGCTTCTGGCTGCCAGACAGTCTTAGGATCTCCTGGCTATTCTACACACAATGTCATATGATAATGATAATTATTATTATCCTGGCATTATACCGTGCTGAGGTCCCTCCCCTCCCCAAAACCCACCCTCTAACCCAGGGGTCCACAAGAAGAAGAAGAAGAAGAAGAAGAAGAAGAAGAAGAAGAAGAAGAAGAAGAAGAAGAAGAAGAGGAGGAGGAGGAGGAGGAGGAGGAGGAGGAGGAGATTGGATTTATACCCCACCCTTCACTACCTGAAGGAGTCTCAGAGCGGCTTACAAACTCCTTTCCCTTCCCCTCCCCACAACAGACACCCTGTGAGGTCGGTGGGGCTGAGAGAGCTCTGACACAAACTGCTCTTGTAGGAACAGCTGTGCCAGAGCTTGTCACTGACCCAAGATCACATCAGCAGGTGCAAGTGGAGGAGTGGGGAATCAAACCCGGTTCTCCCAGATTAGAGTCCGCGCACTTAAGCACTACACCAAAGAAGAAGAAGAAGAGGAAGAGGAGGAGGAAGAGGAGGAGAGATTGGATTTATACCCTGCCCTTCACTACCCAAAGGAATCTCAGAGCGGCTTACAACCTTCTCTCCCTTCCCCTCCCCACAAAGGGCACCCTGTGAGGTAGGTGGGGCCGAGAGAGCTCTTTCGAGAACTGCTCTTGCGAGAACAGCTCTGAGAACACTTGTGACTGACTCAAGGTCACACCAGCAGCTGCATGTGGAGGAGTGGGGAATCAAACCCAGTCCTCCCAGATTAGAGTCCGCGCTCCACACCACTACGCCAAACCATGGTGACCGCCAACACCTTTCCAGATGCCCGCCAAGTGCTTTGAGAAAGAGGGAGGGGCTACGTGAAGGTTTGCAAGGAAAGGCATCTGATTGGCCGTGCCGATGAAAAAGACATCCTGTCAACCCGAGGTTCTGCCGGACAAGCTGAAGAGGTGCCATTAGAGGTATACATCGCCTTGCTCCCTGATGTTTTGTCGTTGGCTCCTCCTCCCGCGGTAGCCATTTTGGGACTGTGCCCGCCCCCCTGTGTCAGAACCCCAAAGGTGCCTGCAGGGTTAAAAAAAAAAAAAGGTTGGGGACAGTGTTCCCTCTCAGCTGAGTTAGTGTGAGCCAGCTCACAGTTTCTTAGCCTCCGGCTCACACATTTTTGTCTTAGCTCAGGAAGGAGGGCTCCAGAGCAGTGTTCCCTCTCAGCTGAGCCAGCTCACAGTTTCTTAGCCTCCAGCTCACACATTTTTGTCTCAGCTCAGGAAGGAGGGCTCCAGAGCAAACCAATTTATGCAGTAGCCAAACTTTAATGTCCCGCTCACAACTTTAATGCCAGCAGCTCACAAAGTGGGATTTTTGCTCACCAGACTCCACAGCTTAGAGGGAGTATGGTTGGGGAAACCCTGCTCTAATCCCAAATATCCAGGAATTCTCCAACCCAGAGTTGGCGAGCCTGCTTTGAGAGCTCCTCAAATTAAAAAAAAGAGGGCGGGGAGGATTGGCCTTCTAAGGAACTGTTTTTGCATTTTGCTCACACCTGCAAATGTCAAAAAGCCGCCTATTCACTTAACACCGGAGATCAGGCGCCTCGTTTCTCTGCCAGGCCGTTCTTAAAGGTAAACGCTCTCCGTTTGGCCATCTGACTCTTTCCGCTTCCAAACAAAGCATCAACATACGGTTCTTGCTGGTTGATCTCCAGTGTCATCTCCAGTGTGAAGTGAATGATGGTTGTTGTTTTCCACTGGAAGTCCTTGCATCCTTACAGGGTCAAAAAAGTCCGCAGAGTCAAGGGACTTGTGGCCGACATCCATCTCTAGCGGTCTGCGACTTGGTAAACGCTGGCAGCCGTCCCCAATGCGGCATCCTCAGCCAGGGATTCTGGCTCCGCTCCTGGGCCTTAAAGGCACAGACGTGGAGCCGGTGACGCTCACCTGAATTATACAGAGGTCTGACCACTGGTGCAGGGAACGACACAATTGTTCTGCCACAACTGCTGTAGGCTCTGCAGGCTGGTAGGTGGAGGGACTCCCAGATCTGCCGCTGAGATCAATTCTCCACGCCTATTACCCCTCTGCATGTCTCACCTCTCGATCCAATCACGCCTGCTATTGTCATCCATCTGCTGTGGTCGTTTGCCTGCTAATGTCATTCGGCGTCTGAAATCACTTCCCTCCCCAAGATAGAAGAACAGACCGACTCCCATTCTGGCTGAATCTGAAGATGTGAGCGATGACTCCCGAAAGCTCCTCCCCTCCCACCAATCTTGTTAGTCTTTAAGGTGCCGCTGGACTCTTGCTCTTTGGTACCTGAAGGAGTGAGCAGAGACTCACAAAGCTCCTCCCCTCCCACCAATCTTGTTAGTCTTTCAGGTGCCGCTGGACTCTTGCTCTTTGGTATCTGAGGGAGTGAGCAGTGACTCACGAAAGCTCCTCCGCTGCCACCAGTTTTGTTAGTCTTTAAGGTGCCGCTGGACTCTTGCTCTTTGGTATCTGAAGGAGTGAGCAGAGACTCACGAAAGCTCCTCCACTGCCACCAGTTTTGTTAGTCTTTAAGGTGCCGCTGGACTCTTGCTCTTTGGTATCTGAAGGAGTGAGCAGAGACTCACGAAAGCTCCTCCACTGCCACCAGTTTTGTTAGTCTTTAAGGTGCCGCTGGACTCTTGCTCTTTGGTATCTGAAGGAGTGAGCAGAGACTCCAGTCTCCGCTACCATTTTGTTAGTCTTTAAGGTGCCGCTGGACTCTTGCTCTTTGGTACCTGAGGAGTGAGCAGAGATCGCTCCTCCACTGCCACCAGTTTTGTTAGTCTTTAAGGTGCCGCTGGACTCTTGCTCTTTGGTATCTGAAGGAGTGAGCAGAGACTCACGAAAGCTCCTCCACTGCCACCAGTTTTGTTAGTCTTTAAGGTGCCGCTGGACTCTTGCTCTTTGGTATCTGAAGGAGTGAGCAGTGACTCACGAAAGCTCCTCCGCTGCCACCAGTTTTGTTAGTCTTTAAGGTGCCGCTGGACTCTTGCTCTTTGGTATCTGAAGGAGTGAGCAGAGACTCACGAAAGCTCCTCCGCTGCCACCAGTTTTGTTAGTCTTTAAGGTGCCGCTGGACTCTTGCTCTTTGGTATCTGAAGGAGTGAGCAGAGACTCACGAAAGCTCCTCCGCTGCCACCAGTTTTGTTAGTCTTTAAGGTGCCGCTGGACTCTTGCTCTTTGGTATCTGAAGGAGTGAGCAGAGACTCACGAAAGCTCCTCCGCTGCCACCAGTTTTGTTAGTCTTTAAGGTGCCGCTGGACTCTTGCTCTTTGGTATCTGAAGGAGTGAGCAGTGACTCACGAAAGCTCCTCCGCTGCCACCAGTTTTGTTAGTCTTTAAGGTGCCGCTGGACTCTTGCTCTTTGGTATCTGAAGGAGTGAGCAGTGACTCACGAAAGCTCCTCCGCTGCCACCAGTTTTGTTAGTCTTTAAGGTGCCGCTGGACTCTTGCTCTTTGGTATCTGAAGGAGTGAGCAGAGACTCACGAAAGCTCCTCCGCTGCCACCAGTTTTGTTAGTCTTTAAGGTGCCGCTGGACTCTTGCTCTTTGGTATCTGAAGGAGTGAGCAGAGACTCACGAAAGCTCCTCCGCTGCCACCAGTTCTGTTAGTCTTTAAGGTGCCGCTGGACTCTTGCTCTTTGGTATCTGAAGGAGTGAGCAGAGACTCACGAAAGCTCCTCCGCTGCCACCAGTTCTGTTAGTCTTTAAGGTGCCGCTGGACTCTTGCTCTTTGGTATCTGAAGGAGTGAGCAGAGACTCACGAAAGCTCCTCCGCTGCCACCAGTTCTGTTAGTCTTTAAGGTGCCGCTGGACTCTTGCTCTTTGGTATCTGAAGGAGTGAGCAGAGACTCACGAAAGCTCCTCCGCTGCCACCAGTTTTGTTAGTCTTTAAGGTGCCGCTGGACTCTTGCTCTTTGGTATCTGAAGGAGTGAGCAGAGACTCACGAAAGCTCCTCCGCTGCCACCAGTTTTGTTAGTCTTTAAGGTGCCGCTGGACTCTTGCTCTTTGGTATCTGAAGGAGTGAGCAGAGACTCACGAAAGCTCCTCCGCTGCCACCAGTTTTGTTAGTCTTTAAGGTGCCGCTGGACTCTTGCTCTTTGGTATCTGAAGGAGTGAGCAGAGACTCACGAAAGCTCCTCCGCTGCCACCAGTTTTGTTAGTCTTTAAGGTGCCGCTGGACTCTTGCTCTTTGGTATCTGAAGGAGTGAGCAGAGACTCACGAAAGCTCCTCCGCTCGCCCACCAGTCTTGTTAGTCTTTCAGGTGCCGCTGGACTCTTGCTCTTTGGTATCTGAAGCAGTGAGCAGTGACTCACGAAAGCTCCTCCACTGCCACCAATTTTGTTAGTCTTTCAGGTGCCACTGGACTCTTGCTCTTTGGTATCTGAAGGAGTGAGCAGTGCTCCTAGCTCTTTCAGGTGCCACTCTGTGAGCTTCGAAGCTCCTCCGCTGCCACCAGTTTTGTTAGTCTTTCAGGTGCCGCTGACTTGCTCTTTGGTACCTGAAGGAGTGAGCAGTGACTCACGAAAGCTCCTCCGCTGCCACCAGTTTTGTTAGTCTTTCAGGTGCCACTGGACCTTGCTCTTTGGTATCTGAAGGAGTGAGCAGTGACTCCCGAAAGCTCCTCCACTGCCACCAGTTCTGTTAGTCTTTCAGGTGCCGCTGGACTCTTGCTCTTTGGTATCTGAAGGAGTGAGCAGTGACTCCCGAGCTCCTCCACTGCCACCAGTTCTGTTAGTCTTTAAGGTGCCGCTGGACTCTTGCTCTTTGGTATCTGAAGGAGTGAGCAGTGACTCACGAAAGCTCCTCCGCTGCCACCAGTTCTGTTAGTCTTTAAGGTGCCGCTGGACTCTTGCTCTTTGGTATCTGAAGGAGTGAGCAGAGACTCCCGAAAGCTCCTCCGCTGCCACCAGTTCTGTTAGTCTTTAAGGTGCCACTGGACTCTTGCTCTTTGGTATCTGAAGGAGTGAGCAGAGACTCCCGAAAGCTCCTCCGCTGCCACCAGTTCTGTTAGTCTTTAAGGTGCCGCTGAACTCTTGCTCTTTTCTAGTGGTGAATACTGTGGTATGAATTATTGTCTCCAGCGACACTTCCTTACACTTAGGGATCGTTTCTAGCTCCTTTCTGGCTACCCCTTCCCAGACTCAGTCTCCTTCTGATTTCTTGGCCACAGTTTCCCTTTTCGTTGATGATGGAGCCAAGAAAGAGTGGGATTGGTGTTTGAAAGTGCTGTTGAGTCACCGCTGACTTACGAGGACCTCCAATGGGGTTTTCAAGGCAAGAGACGTTCAGAGGTGGTTTTATAGAATCATGGAATGTTGGAAGGGACCTTGCAGGTCATCTAGTCCAACCCCCTGCAGGAGCACAGCCAAAAGAGAGCCCTACATACCTAAAACATACCCGAGAGATGGTCGTCCAGCCTCCACTTGAAAACGTCCAGCGAAGGAGCATCCACCACCTCCCGAGGCAGTCTGTTCCACTGCTCAACCACTCTTACAGTTAGGAAGTTTCTCCTGATATCTAGCCAGTATCGACTCCCTTGTAATTTCCACCCATTGGATCTAGTCTTGCAATCCGGAGCAAGAGAGAATAGGTCTGCTCCATCTTCTACATGACAGCCCTTCCAATACTTGAAGACTGCCATCATGTCCCCTCTAAGCCTTCTCTTTCCCAGGCTAAACAGACCCAACTCTTTCAGCCTTTCCTCCTAAGACTTGGATTCAAACCCTCTCACCATCCTTTTTACAACTGCCCGCTTCTGCGTAGCAACCTTGGACTTCCTTGGAGGTCTCCCATCCAAGTACTAGCCAGGGCCGACCCCGCTTAGCTTCCGAGATCTGACGAGATCGGGCCAGCCTGGGCTATCCCGGCCAGGACATAGTGGGGTTTGAAGGGGGTATAGCTCTGCACAGTGTGGCACAGAGGGCCATCCTGCGTCTAGCATTCACTCCGCTGTTTTACCAAACCCTCGCCGGAACAGAAATTCCCCTCTGCCTTGCATGCTACTTTCACTTTGATTGATTGTTGGATTTTATGGCAGCGTCCGGACTGTGTGCCGCTTTCACTTCGTTTGATCTCTCAGTTTTATGGTAGCCATCTGCAGGGCTATTTTGGGGCAGGAACGCACAGGAACGGTGTTCCAGCTGGCTCCCGAGTTGGCCACGCCCAGCAGGAACTCATTAGCATAACAGGCCGCACCCAGCAGCAGAAACTCATTAGGACTGGCTACATTTGGGCTGTGTGGCCTAACATGCAAAGGAGTTCCTGCTACAAAAAGAAGCCCTGGGGTTTTGACAACAAACAAGGTAAACAGAATAAGAAGCAAAAGGTGGGTGTGGCTGGATGACCACACATCTGGTAACATGGGGGTGTGGCCTAATAGGCTAATGAGTTTCTGCTGGTGGGTGTGGCCTATTATGTTAATGACTTTGTGCTGGGCTTTTTCTACAAAAGGAGTCCTGGCCGTCTGCATGGATTTATGGTTGTTTTATGGCCATTCCGGGGTGACTCTGCAGTCAGTACGGCCTTGGCTCCGGGAGACCTGAATGTGGTTTTGAGCCGCACCTTTTTCTGTTCCAGTGCGGGTTTGGTAAAACAGCGGAGCTAATGCTACATGCAGAATGGGCCAGAATGTACCCCTAGGAGAGCAGAGGCCACGCCTCTGGGCGCTATCGGGCCAGAGTCTAACAGAAAAGGCAAAGCTAGGGAACCTGTGTTATCGCCAATAACGGCTATTACGACGGGTCTCTTTACTTCTCCTGATTGCATTTGAATCTGACATAATTGCATCTCATCTTGTGCTCCCAGCATCTCATGTCCCTTTGACCCTGCTATTTAGCAGGGAGGGGGGGTGTTCATAACCTCATCAATTCTTCATAAGCTAGAATCATCGAATCACAGAGTTGGAAGGGACCACAGAGGCCATCTAGTCTAACCCCCCCACTCAATGCAGGATCTGCCTAGAGCAGGAGTGGCCAAACTGTGGCTCGGAAGCCACATGTGGCTCTTTCACACATATTGTGTGGCTATCAGCAGGGCGGCTGGGAAGCGAAGGGGGGCATGCCTTCCAGATCGGTCTTCCCTTCCGCAGCCAGTCTTCCCCTACCTGGGTAGGCTTGAGGTAGGGGGGAAGCAGCGAAAGAAAGAAACTCCCCAATTCAATCGCTGTCCTGGTGCCTCTACCCTATTTCCCACCCAAAATGTGAATTCTGTCTGAATTTGGCACCAAGAAGAAGAAGAAGAGAAGAGGAGATTGGATTTATACTCTGCCCTTCACTACCCAAGGGAGTCTCAGAGCGGTTTATAATCGCCTTTCCCTTCCCCTCCCCACAACAGGCACCCTGTGAGGTAGGTGGGGCCGAGAGAGCTCTTTTGAGAACTGCTTGTGAGAGAACAGCTCTGAGAGAACTTGTGACTGACCCCAGGTCACCCCAGCAGCTGCATGTGGAGGAGCTGGGAATCAAACCCAGTTCTCCCGAATTAGAGTCCACGCACTTCACTATTACACCAAACTGGCTTTCAAAGAGCTTTAACTAGATTTTCCACAAGTCCGCTATATATCACTGAGCCCACAATGTGATTAGTGAAAACCCTTTGGAATGACTGGTCTGTCTGTAGCTCTGCTGGTGGGTAAACGTCCCTGTCAGTGGCAGTAGCAGCCACTGGCCAATCAGACTCCTTGTCCCACTAAAGGCATCAACTTTCTAGTCCTCAGGATGGCTCATTTGAGGTCCCTGAAAAATCCCAGAATGAGGAATGTTGGATACCTTTGGTTAAATCACAAAAAAACGAAGGGAAAACACAGTGAGGAGGAGGAGATTGGATGTATACCCTGCCCATCACTCGACTCAGAGTGGCTTACAATCTCCTTTCCCTTCCCCTCCCCACCACAGACACCCTGTGAGGCAGGTGGGGCCGAGAGAGCTCTTTCGAGGACTGCTCTTGAGAGAACAGCTCTGAGAGAACTTGTGACTGACCCAAGGTCACACCAGCAGCCGCGTGTGGAGGAGTGGGGAATCAAACCTGGTTCTCTCAGATCAGAGTCTGCGCTCCTAACCACTACACTAAACTGGTTGTCAACAAAAATCAAAAAAACTAAGAAGAAACGCTGTGTATAATTATTTGGGTCAAAACAATCACGTATTATAACTGTATGTGTACTATTCAATTATGCTCCAATAAACTTTATTTGAGATTAAAGCTATGACTTGTAATGTTAAATTCCAATGGAAATTCCAACAAACATTAATATGAATATGTTGTCGAAGGCTTTCACGGCTGGAGTTCATTAGCTGCTGTAGATTTAAAATCTACAGCAACTAATTAATATGAATAATTCCGTTGATAACAGTCAATACAGACCAAAAGAGCATCACAGTCTCTCAGTAATAGTAACAGTCAGTTCAAGAGGACTTCACAGTCTCTCAACAAATAATGGATGGTGGTCAAGCGATATTGGTGGTAACCGTGCGGCTACACGCATCCTGGACTTTCAGCAAGTTTCAAGTCAAGATCTCCACGGTCATAATTCTACCATAGAAACTCTAAAAGGAACCGATGCTCAACACGTTTTTTTAGCAGCAGTAACCCGCCGTAAGGAGCTGCGGTGGCTCAAGCGTTTAAGATGCTGAACTGCAGGCTGGAAGGCCGGTAGTTCGGCAGTTCGAGACCCGAGTGCCGCATGACGGAGTGAGCTCCCGTCTCTGGTTCCAGTTCCTGCCAACCTAGCAGTTCGAAAGCAAGAAATTGCACATAGATAAATAGGTACCGCTTCGGCGGGAAGGTAACAGCGTTCCGTGCGCCTCAGCGTCTAGTCACACCAGCCACATGAACATGGAAAACATCTTTGGACAGCGCTGGCTCTTCGGCTTGGAAACGGAGATGAGCACCGCAACCCTAGAGTTGGATTCGACTGGCTTTCGAGCAAGGGAAGCCTTTACCTTTACCTAACCCGCCGTAAATTGATTACAATGATGATGTCCTTTTGATCTGTGTTGGATGCTATCATTGGAATTATTCATATGAACGTTCGTTGGAATTTCTACTGGAATTTAACATTACGAGTTATAGGTTTCATCTCAAAGAATGTTTATTGGAGCATAAGAGAGAGAAGAGAGAAGAGACTGGATTTATACCCCGCCCTTCACTACCCGAAGGAGTCACAGAGCGGCTTAACAATCTCCTTTCCCTTCCCCTCCCCTCAACAGACACCCTGTGAGGTTGGCGGGGCCGAGAGAGCTCTCTCTCTCGAGAACTGCTGGTGAGAGAACAGCTCTGAAGGAACTTGTAACTGACCTGTGGTCACACCAGCAGCTGTGTGTGGAGGCGTGGGAAATCAAACCCGGTTCTCCCGGGTTAGATTCTGCGCTCCTAACCACTAGACCAAACTGGCTCTCAGACTGGCACATATACAATTATAATACATGACTGTTTTGACCCAAATAATTATACACGGTGTTTCTTCTTAGTTTTGTCAGATACCTTTGGTTAGGCAGCTGTTGAGTTCCAGCGTCAGCCGCTGGGGCCCAAGGCAAGCTAGAGACAAAAGGCTTTGCTGAGGGACTCCAGCATCTTCGGTAAGCACCGATCCTTAACTATCAGCAAGGTGAGGAGCTTTCTGGACATGACAGCCAGCGAATGGGAAGATGAGCTCTCTCTTAGCCTCGCCCCCTCCCAGTGGCCACACCCCCATCCTCCTCCACCTTCTCTCCCTGGATGTAATTGGCTGCCTTTGGAAAGCTCCGCCTCGTCTTGATAGTTCGGAGCAGGGCACACGCAGGACTGAGAAAAGACAGCAGATACTGCTTACTTAGCATCCAAAGTGGGGAGAACATAAGAACATAAGAGAAGCCCATGTTGCATCAGGCCGACGGCCCATCCAGGCCAACACTCTGGGTCACCCAGTGGCCAAAAATACCAGGTGCCACCAGGAGGTCCAGCAGTGGGGCTAGAAATCCAAAAAGCCTCCCACTGTTCCCCCCCCGCAAGCACCAAGAAGACAGAGCATCCCTTGCCCCAGACATAAGAACATAAGAGAAGCCCATGTTGCATCAGGCCAATGGCCCATCCAGTCCAACACTCTGGGTCACCCAGTGGCCAAAAATACCAGGTGCCATCAGGAGGGCCACCAGTGGGGCCAGAAATCCAGAAGCCCTCCCACTGTTGCCCCCCCAAGCACTAAGAATACAGAGCATCACTTGCCCCAGACATAAGAACATAAGAGAAGTCCATGTTGGATCAAGCCAATGGCCCATCCAGTCCAACACTCTGTGTCACACAGTGGCCTAAAATACCAGGTGCCATCAGGAGGTCCAGCAATCCTGTATTTGCCATTATACCCTCAGTGCCTGCCCTACCGATACAGAGGGGAAGTATACCATTCGCTTGTATTCTGTCCTCCGTTCACCGTGCAAGCAATTTCCTAGGACAATATTTGTCCCAGGTGTAGCACCAGAGAACGGAAAATCACAACCCAACAAGAGCTGACATTCAATCAAAGTCCTCCCTAAACCACAATAGGAGTGACGAAAACTCTTTGGAACAGCAGCCCTCTCTGAAGAATCCTCTTCAGCTGCCTGATCGGTATAATTCTGCTGGTAGGAAAACGTCCCTGTCAGTTACATATGAGTCACACTCTACCCCTCCCTCTGTCTCCGGTGAACTCCAGACAAGACATCCAGGATGTCCAAAATAAGGCACACATCCAAAGATTTCCTAGCATCCTCAGAATCAAAATTATCACTCATTCTCTCAGTTTGGATTAATTGTAATAGCTATATTTAGCTATATGTAGCAGTGGGGCCCGCTAGATGTAAAACAGTAAAAGCTTAAAACACAGGTAGTCTAAAGAAAAGGTTCAGAGACATTTAAAAAAAACGAAAACTAGCAATAAGCAGCCTTGAGCATTATTCAGCTTTGCACACTGTTTAGAAGGCCAGGCTGGAAGTCCTTGGGTATGTATACACATGAGCAGGCATGAAGCTGCCTTATATCGAATCAAACCCCGGGTCCGTCAAGATCAGTTTTGTCTACTCAAACCAGTAGCAGATCCCCAGGGCTTCAGGTTAAGGTCTTTCGCATCACCCACTGCCTGGTCCTTTTTAAACTGGAGATGCCGGGGATTGAACCAGGGACCTTCTGCCTGCCAAACAGAGACTCTGCCACTGAGCCAGGCTCTCAGGTCAAGGCCTTTCCCATCACCTTCTGCCTGGTCCTTTCAACTGGAGATGCCGGGGATTGAACCTGGGACCTCCTGCATGCCAAGCAGAAATCCAAGCAGAAATGCCAAGCTCTGCCACTGAGCCAGGGTCTCAGGTCAAGGTCTTTCGCATCACCTCCTGCCTGGTCCTTTTAACTGGAGATGCCAGGGATTGAACCTGGGACCTTCTGCATGCCAAGCAGAGGCTCTTCCACTGAGCCAGGGTCTCAGGTCATCTTCCTTATCACCTCCTGCCTGGTCCTTTTAACTGGAGATGCTGAGGATGGAACCTGGGACCTTGTGCATGTCAAGCAGAGGCTCTGCCACTGAGCCAGGTCTCCAGTCAAGGTCTTTCCCATCACCTCCTGCCTGGTCCCTTTAACTGGAGAGGCAAGGGACTGAACCTGGGACCTTCTGTATGCCAAGCAGAGGCTCCGCCACTGAGCTGGGGTCTCAGGTCAAGGTCTTTCCCATCACCTCCTGCCTGGTGCTTTTAACTGGAGATGCTGAGGATGGAACCTGGGACCTTGTGCATGTCAGAAGAGGCTCTGCCACTGAGCCAGGTCTCCAGTCAAGGTCTTTCCCATCACCTCCTGCCTGGTCCCTTTAACTGGAGAGGCAGGGACTGAACCTGGGACCTTCTGCATGCCAAGCAGAGGCTCCGCCACTGAGCTGGGGTCTCAGGTCAAGGTCTTTCCCATCACCTTCTGCCTGGTGCTTTTAACTGGAGATGCCGGGGATTGAACCTGGGACCTTCTGCATGCCAAGCAGAGGCTCTGCCACTGAGCCAGGGTCTCGGGCTGAGGTCTTTCCCATCACCTCCTGCCTGGTCCTTTTAACTGGAGATGCTGGGGTTTGAACTGCATGCCAAGCAGAAGCTTTTCCACTGAGCCATGGCCCTTCCCCGATGTAGGGATGTCCTACAATTCTCCTGAATGGTAGAATCATAGAATCATAGAGTTGGAAGGGACCTCCAGGGTCATCTAGTCCAACCCCCTGCACAAGGCAGGAAATTCACAAATACCTCCCCCTCCACACCCATAGTGACGGTTGTTCCACGCCCAGAAGATGACAAAAGAAACCCTCCAGGATCCCTGACCAAGCCGGCCTGGAGAAAAATTGCTTCCTGACCCCAAAGTGGCGATCAGCATTTCCCTGGGCATGTAAGAAAGGGCCACGAGAACTAAGCCCTGAGGCAACCCATCCTGTCCTCCTTTCTCAAGATCTGCCTAAGTTCACAGAATCTGCATTGCTGTCAGCTGGCCATCTAGCCTCTGCTTGAAAGCCTCCAAAGAAGGAGAGCCCACCACCTCCTGAGGAAACCCTGTTCCACTGAGGAACCCCCCCTAACTGTCAGGAAGCTCTTCCTCATGTTTAGCCGAAAACTCTTCTGATTTAATCTCAACCCGTTGGTTCTGCTCCGACCTTCTGGGGCAACAGGAAACAACACACCATCCTCTAGATGACAGCCCTTCAAGCACTCGAAGACAGTTCTCGTATCCCCTCTCGGTTGTCTCCTAGAAGTTATGAACTTAAGAGTCTGGGGAGCCGTCTGAACTGCCCGCCCGCTCTACCCGGACACCCACAGACGCGGTACCTTCGGTGGGGGAGGTCTTAAGTCTCCGGCAGAGCCCGTTGACATCCGAGTAGGTCTCCTGGACTTTCTGGATCGCCTCGGCCCCCCGCAGCTCCATGAGGGAGCGCAGCTCCGACAGGGTGCACCCAAAGCCGCCCGCATGGTTCAGCTCTCGCCGCTGGTTTTTGGGGTAAAAATCCACCGAGCTGTTGGCCATGTCTCCCATGGCGGACGTGAGCCGCGAGGCGGGCTGTGCGACGCCGGGCAGAGGTGATGAAGAGTTGCCGTCGGGCAAGATCGGCCTGGTAGACGGATGGAGAAACCTGGAGGAGAAGAGACGGGAGAGGCGTCAGCTGGGGGAAGGGGGAACCATGCCAGCTGGCCCCTGGAGCCCAAAGGCGTTTCCTTTCGGCTTACCTGCTCAGTCCCAGATGTGTCCGGTGTTCATTCTACACAGCCCCAGGGGAAGGGGCCACCAGGTGTCGTAGAGGCCAGCAGGGCACCAAGCCATGGAAGAGGCAGAGAAGGAGTCCTCGTCAGAGCCGGGCACAACGGGTGTCCCCGCCACGTAAAGGGAACCTGTCCGAAAGGCAACAAGGGCATCATGAAATACACACAACGGGCAGACCTGGTGCCATTCCCCTCAGTTTCAGTCGACACCGCCTGAATCCGCCCCTCCCTTTTCCCATTTATGAATCATAAGAACGTAAGAGAAGCCAGGTTGGATCAGGCTAGTGGCCCACTCAGTCCAACACTCTGTGTCACACAGTGGCCAAAACCCAGGAGTCCAATCAGGAGGTCCACCAGCAGGGCCAGAACCCCAGAAGCCCTCCCACTCTTGCCCCCCCAAGCACCAAGAAGACAGAGCACCACTGCCCCAGATACCAGAAGCCCTCCTATGGTTGCCCCCCAAACTCCAAGAAGACAGAGCACCTCTGCCCCAGATACCAGAAGCCCTCCTACGGTTGCCCCCCAAACACCAAGAAGACAGAGCACCACTGCCCCAGATACCAGAAGCCCTCCTACGGTTGCCCCCAAACACCAAGAAGACAGAGCACCTCTGCCCCAGATACCAGAAGCCCTCCTACGGTTGCCCCCAAACACCAAGAAGACAGAGCACCTCTGCCCCAGATACCAGAAGCCCTCCTACGGTTGCCCCCAAACACCAAGAAGACAGAGCACCACTGCCCCAGATACCAGAAGCCCTCCTATGGTTGCCCCCCAAACTCCAAGAAGACAGAGCACCTCTGCCCCAGATACCGAAGCCCTCCTATGGTTGCTCCCCAAACTCCAAGAAGACAGAGCACCTCTGCCCCAGATACCAGAAGCCCTCCTATGGTTGCCCCCAAACACCAAGAAGACAGAGCATCACTACCCCAGACATAAGAACATAACAGAAGCCATGTTGGATCAGGCCAATGGCCCATCCAGTCCAACACTCTGCGTCACACAGTGGCCCAAACCCAGAGGCCATCAGGAGGTCCACCAGCAGGGCCAGAACTCCAGAAGCCCTCCCACTCTTGCCCCCCAAGCAGCAAGCAGACAGAGCATCACTGCCCCAGACATAAGAACATAAGCCATGATGGATCAGACCAATGGTCCCTCTAGTCCAACACTCTGTGTCACACAGTGGACAAATGGAGGTCCACCGGCAGGGCCAGAACTCCAGAAGCCCCTCCCACTGTTGTCCCCCCCAAGCACCAAGAAGACAGAGCATCACTGCCCCAGACAGAGTGTTCCATCTATATACCTCATGGCTAAGAGCCACCGGTGGACCTCTGCTCCATATGTTTATCCAGTTCCTTCTTGAAGCTTGTAGCTGCCACCACTTCCTGAGACAATGAATTCCATGTGTTAATTACTCTTTGGGCGAAGAAGGACTTCTTTTAGATCTGTTCTCAGCCTACTGCTCAAAATTTCATTGACAGAAAAGGACCTCCTTCACTGTCTTCTCTGTCCCATACAGAATTTTGTAAACTTCTATGACGTCACCCCTCAACCATTGTTTCTTCAAGCTAAAGAGCCCTCACCTCTTTAACCACTTTAACCAATTAAAAATTTCCCCTCCTATTTCCAGCACATGGTCCTGTGTGTTGCAAGGCCTGAAGCAGTTTTCAAAAATTTAACATGATGGAGGAGGAGGAGGAGGAGGAAGAAGAAGAAGAAGAAGAAGAAGAGGAAGAAGAAGAAGAAGAAGAAGAAGAGAAGGAGGAGGAGGAGGAGGAGGAGATTGGATTTATACCCTGCCTGTCACTACCCGAAGGAGTCTCAGAGCAGTTTGCAATCTTCTTCCCCTTCCCCTCCCCACAACAGACACCCTGTGAGGTAGGTAGGGCTGAGAGAAGAAGAAGAAGAAGAAATTGGATTTATATCCCGCCCGTCACTACTCAAAGGAGTCTCAAAGTGGCTTACAAACTCCTTTCCCTTCCACTCCCACACCAGACAACCTGTGAGGTAGGCAGGGCTGAGAGAGCTCTGACAGAAACTGCTCTTTTTCAAGAACAGCTCTGAAAGAACTATGGCTTGCCCAAGGTCATCCAGCAGCTGCAAGCAGAGGAGTGGGGAATCAAACCCGGTTCTCCCAGAGCATCACTGCCCCAGACATAAGAACATGAAAGCCATGATGGATCAGACCAAGCTGGCCCCTCCAGTCCAACCGCCTCTGTGTCACACAGCGGACAAATGGACAAGGTCTCTCTCATCACCTCCTGCCTGGGCCAGAACTCCAGAAGCCTCCACTGTGTTGTCCCCCCAAGCACCAAGAAGACAGAGCATCACTGCCCCCAGAACAGAGTGTTCCACCGTGTATACCCTCAGTGGCTAAGAGCCACCGGTGGACCTGCTGCTCATATGTTTGTCCAGTTCCTTCTTGAAGCTTGCAGCTGCCTACCACTTCCCTGAGACAATGAATTCCATGTGTTAGTTACTCTTTGAGTGACGAAGGACTTCTTTTTAGATCTGTTCTCAGCCTACTGCTCAAGAACTTCAGGTGACAGAAAAGGACCTCCTTCACTGTCTTCTCTGTCCCATGCAAATTTTTGTAAGCTTCTATGACATCACCCCTTAACCGTTGTTTCTTCAAGCTAAGAGCTCTACCACTGAGCCAGGGTCTCAGGACAAGGTCTTTCCCATCATCTCCTGCCTGGTCCTTTTAACTGGAGATGCCAGGGACTGAACCTGGGACCTTCTGCATGCGAAGCAGAGGCTCTGCCCCTGACCCAGGGTCTCAGGTCAAGGTCTTTCCCATCCCCTCCTCCCTGGTGCTTTTAAGTGGAGATGCCGGGGATTGAACCTGGGACCTTCTACAGGCCAAGCAGGGGCTCTGCCACTGAGCCAGGGTCTCAGGCCAAGGTCTTTCTCACCACCTCCTGCCTGTTCCTTTTATAACTGCAGATGCTGGGGAAGGGACCTGGGATCTTCTGCATGCCAAGCAGAGGCTCTGCCACTGAGCCAGAGCCCCCTTGATTGCAGGGGTGACAAAATACCTTCAACCAGCCCTTCCACGTTTGTTGAAACTGAAATGACACGAGAAGGGAAGAGATTGGATGCCCCTGGGCAAGCCATAGCTCTGGCACAGCTGTTCTTGAAAAAGAGCAGTTTCTGTCAGAGCTCTCTCAGCCCCACCTCCCTCACAGGTTGTCTGTTGTGGGGAGAGGAAGGGAAAGGAGTTTGTAAGCCGCTCTGAGACTCCTTCGGGTAGTGAAGGGCGGGGTAGTATAAATCCAATCTCTTCTTCTTCTTCTTTATACCCCACCCTTCACTCGGACTCCCAGAGCAGTTTAACAATCTCCTTTCCCTTCCCCTCCCCACCACAGACACCCTGTGAGGGAGGTGGGGCTGAGAGAGCTCTTTCGAGGACTGCTTGTGAGAGAACAGCTCTGAAAGAACTTGTGACTGACCCAAGGTCACACCAGCAGCTGCATGTGGAGGAGTGGGGAATCAAACCCGGTTCTCCCAGATTAAAGTCCACGCTCCTAACCACTACACCAAACTGGCTCTCAGTTTGGCGTGACCGTAACACAATTGTTCAGAACCCCAGTTTGGTGGCCGGTTGTGGGCACTCAAGCAGAAAGCTCCTCTTCGGACCCCTGCCAAACCACAAAGCTCCCGGCGCAGGGATGCCGCGGTTGAGCCAAGCCTGCTTCAGAGGATTGCGGGGCTAAAATGCTGCTCCGAGCTCTCGACGGGTCACGATCAACGTTCCCTCTAAGCTGTGGTGTCTTGTAAGCAAAAATTCTACTTTGTGAGCGACTGGCATGAAAGTTATGAGTGAGCGATTTGGCTGCTGCATCAATTAGTTTGCTCTGGTGCCGTCCTTCCTGGGCTGAGACAAAAATGTGTGAGCTGGAGGCTAACAAACAGTGAGCTAGCTCTCACTCACTCACCTTAGAGGGAACACTGGTCGCGATAATATGATCGAGCAGGTCCCGCCTCGCTACGGGGCAGCCAGATGCGCACAGCCCGTGTCCCAGATCACAGCCAGGGCTTGCAATAAAAAAATTATTTTTTTTAAAAAAAAAATCGATTTACTTCCCGTGGTCTTCCTCCCCGCCCACGTACACAGGAGCAGTAAGACACGTTGGTTTAGGGCAATTCGGAGACTGAATTCTGGTACAGAGGCCTGGCCTCCCGCGAGGGCCCCTTGGAAGCAGCCGTGACGAACCAGCTGAACTTGGCGGTCCTGCCAAGACCACGCGGGCCCCTTTTATAATTCGGCAACAAGTGCGAACTCCTTTGCGGGAGCAAAAGTCACGTCAAAGAATGGACGCGGCCCGGTGGTGGAAAGCTGACTTACGCTGACCTTGTAGGGTTTTCAAGGCAAGGGACAGAACCGAGGTGGGTTTGCCCCTGCCTGCCTCTGCGTGGCAACCCCGGACTTCCTTGGTGGCCTCCCGTCCGAGTACAAACCAAGTCCGACCCTGCTTCACTTCCAAGATCTGATGAGTTCAGGCTGGCCTGGGGGGATGGGCACACCTGCGAATACGTATCAGGAGAGGCAGGTAATACAGACCTGATCTAGTAATACGGGGGCCCTGGTCACACGGGCCAGAAAACGCGCGGGGGAGGCGTGGCAGTTTGCCCCGGAGCTAAATAAGGCGCAGTAGCCCGATCTCACAGGCCACCGGGTTGCCACGCGCCAGCTCCGCACCGCGATCACACTGCGCTGCTGCAGCGCTGCAAAACAGCAGCACGGCAGACCATGCAAGTGCGAAGTGCGCATGCGCCGTTGGGGGGAGGCGGGCCGCTGTCGGTGACTTGTGTGTGCGCATGCTCTGTCCAGCATTGGTGCGCATCCCAGGGAAACTTACAACATCCGGAAACCCCGGGGACATGGGCAGGTGTCGGAAGCCACGGGATACTGGCGCTCCCACGATCAGACGCCAGCCTTTGCCCCGGGGCTTCCAGAAACGAGTACCTCGGACCTACTAGCTTTTTACCCTGTGTTTTCGGAGGGAGGCCACAGGTTGGCCACGGGAGCACTACGCCTCCCAGATGTGCTCGTATGAACGCGCACGGAAAGCCCGCAGGGCTCCTGTGACTTCAGCGGGGCAAATGCTCCGTGTGGACGGGGCCTTAGTAGGGTTTTCAAGGCAAGGGACAGAACCGAGGTGGGTTTGCCATGGCCTGCCTATGCGTAGCAACCCCGGACTTCCTTGGTGGCCTCCCGTCCAAGTACAAACCAAGGCCGACCCCGCTCCACTTCCAAGATCTGATGAGTTCAGGCTGGCCTGGGGGGTGGGCGCACCTGCGAATACGTATCAGGAGAGGCAGGTAATACAGACCTGATCTAGTAATAGGGGGTTACCTTTATTCTCCAAAACGTGAAAGTTACAAAGCAAGGCCCAGGCACCCTTGATGGTTCCCGAACCAATTCCGCACCTGAGCCGGGATGTGCAAATGAAGTCAATCCACATGTAGAGCTTCTTTTACATAATTTATTCCACCTCCAAGGTCCATAATTTACATAATGTATTCCACCTCCAAGAGCCAGTTTGGCACAGTGGTTAGGAGCGCGGACTCTAATGTGGGGGAACCGGGTTTGATTCCCCATGCCTCCACATGCAGCTGCTGGGGTGACCTTGGGCCAGTCACAAGTTCTCTCAGAGCTGTTCTCTCAAAGGCAGTTCTGGAAAGAGCTCTCTCCGCCCCACCTACCTCACAGGGAGTGTTCCCTCTAAGCTGTGGAGTCTTATGCGCAAAAAATTCTACCTTGAGAGCGACTCTGGCATTAAAGTTGCGAGGGAGTGATTTGGCTACTGCATAAATGAGTTGGCTCCGGAGCCCTCCTTCCTGAGCTAAGACCAAAATGTGTGAGCTTAGAGGGAACACTGCTCACAGGGTGTCTGTTGTGGGGAGGGGGAAGGGAAAGGAGTTTGTGAGCCGCTCTGAGACGCCTTCAGGTCGTGAAGGGCGGGGTATAAATCCAATCTCCTCCTCCCTCCTCCTCCTCCTCCTCCTCCTCCTCCTCCTCCTCCTCCTCCTTCTTCTTCTTCTTCTTCTTCTTCTTCTTCTTCTTCTTCTTCTTCTTCTTCTTCTTCTTCTTCTTCGTTTTGCAAGGAAAGAAGGGGTTGGCAGCTGCCTGAATAAGAACGGGGAACAGAGGTGGAGGTTGGGTGAACACATAGCCTCTGTGACTCCATTTTGTTTTTGTTTTTGGCTAGTGCTTGGCCTCCGGCTGCCTGGGAGCATGGCTGGCAGGCCGCTCTCAAGACAACCTTTCTCTCTGTTTTCACGAGTACCTTCCCGAGTTCTTATCTAAGAACGCTGACTTGTTTTCCTCAGCTGCTAGGTGCCAGGTGCAACATATGGCTTGGCTCCTCTCAGTGTTTAGGGACGGAGCTTTGTTGACGGTCTTCTTGACTCGCAGCCAGCGATTAGGGTATGAGGTGTTTAGTTTTAGCTATGTGTCTTGTCTCGGATTCTGGCAAGCTCCGCTCCGCTCCATGTGTGTGTGTGTGTTTGAGGCCCAGCAGATGGAAGTTTAGCCTGCTGTTTCTAGATGGGTCGCCGTGTGAATCTGTCTGTAGCAGGAGAAAAGAGCAAGGCTGATTTCGCACCAGGAGCTGCGCCGCCGTCATGCCTCCCTTTGCTTTGTTTCCATTGGTCAGTTTCCCATTCGAAGCTGCGCAGCCGCATTTTGACCCGCGGCTTTGCCCAATTTCCCCCGCGGTTTCGTAATCCTGTTTTTTGAGCAGTGTTTGGTTAGTCTACCACCAATTTGGTTAGTCTTTTGCTCTTTTTGCCTGCTATTTCTGTGAGTTTGATTGTTTATTAAAATCTCCTTGTATGTGGCTTGCCAGGGTCTTAGGGGAAGGTCCTTTCACATCACCTGATCTTTGACTGGAGATGCCGGGGATTGAACCCGGGACCTTCTGCATACCAAGCAGAAGGCTCTGCCATTGAGCCAAGGCCCCTCTTGCAATGGTGACCTGGCAGGGGAAAGACTTTCCTATCCCCTTTGCCCACAAAGGTGCCAAGCATTTTAGTGATGCCAGGGACCCTGAAGAAGGGTGGAGGCAGTTGCTTCTGTTCCCTGGAGGCTTCCTCTCAACCACATCACAGTTGAAAAGCAGATGAAACTGTGTTCGGGGATCCCTTGTGCCCTTAAGCCTCTCTGTGTATACCTGGGCCCAACAAAAATGACAGGCATGCATAGGGACGGCCATTCATTTATTGACTAAAGATGGTACAAAGTCATTTTACTTGTTACAGCAACAACAAATGAGAAAAGGATTGGCATTAGATGATAACTGTGATCCTGATGCCTAGCTTAGAGTTCTAGCTGAGCTCAGACTCAGGAGGACAGTGAACCGACAAGGACCCTTTCCAATCATCATCATCAAACAGCTCTTGCAGCAGAAGAGATTTCTCCTGATGGGTTTTTCTCTCTACTGAGTTTCCAACAATCATTTTCTGGTTTAGGGAGAAAGCTCTTTCTCCTCAGATTATTCTGCCTGTGCTAGTAACGTCCTCGTAGAGACTGTACCCTTGCAGGCTGTGATACTTCTCAAATTGTGTGCCTAACCTTTACGTGAAAGAGTACGATTTGGTAGGTTCAATAGTGTTTGTGTGTGGCGTTGCAAGAAACCTAGCTAAAGAGCAATGCAGTGGAAGTCTGCCTGTTCATTCTGGCCTCTGCCTCTTAGATTTTTAGCGCCACTGCTTTGTGTGATTTGCAGTACACGCATGAACACACCGTTCCCTTTATTGAGTCAGACTTTTGGTCTATCATGGCCAGTACTGTCTGCTCTGATTGGCGGAGGTCTTTCCAATCACCTCCCACCAGATCCTTTTAACTGGAGAGGCTGGGGATTGAACCTGGGACCTAGTGCAGGCAACGCAGATGTTCTGCCGCAGAGACACAGCCCCTCGCAAACGCTCACCTCTTACGTGCTTCTCACACTAAGTGCACACCGGTGTTCCCTCTAAGCTGAGTCAGTGTGAGCTAGCTCACAGTTTTCTAGCCTCCGGCTCACACGTTTTTGCTCAGGAACGACGGCTCCAGAGCAAATTCACTTATGCAGCAGCCAAATCGCTCGCTCACAGCTTGAATGACACCAGCTCACAAAGTGGAATCTTTGCTCACAAGCTTAGAGGGAGCATTGGGACACACCCGTTAATAGATTCAGGCAGTTCACTTTGTTGTTCTGTACTCTGCCTGTGTCTGATACAAGTAGAAATAGAGATCCCTGAGCCCTGATATCCCGGGCAGAAGGTGGAAGGGGTAATGCAAAGAAGGAAGTCGGGCACGCAGGAGGTGGAAGGGGTAATGCAAAGAAGGAAGTCGGGCACGCAGGAGGTGGAAGGGGTAATGCAAAGAAGGAAGTCGGGCACGCAGGAGGTGGAAGGGGTAATGCAAAGAAGGAAGTCGGGCACGCAGGAGGTGGAAGGGGTAATGCAAAGAAGGAAGTCGGGCACGCAGGAGGTGGAAGGGGTAATGCAAAGAAGGAAGTCGGGCACGCAGGAGGTGGAAGGGGTAATGCAAAGAAGGAAGTCGGGCACGCAGGAGGTGGAAGGGGTAATGCAAAGAAGGAAGTCGGGCACGCAGGAGGTGGAAGGGGTAATGCAAAGAAGGAAGTCGGGCACGCAGGAGGTGGAAGGGGTAATGCAAAGAAGGAAGTCGGGCACGCAGGAGGTGGAAGGGGTAATGCAAAGAAGGAAGTCGGGCACGCAGGAGGTGGAAGGGGTAATGCAAAGAAGGAAGTCGGGCACGCAGGAGGTGGAAGGGGTAATGCAAAGAAGGAAGTCGGGCACGCAGGAGGTGGAAGGGGTAATGCAAAGAAGGAAGTCGGGCACGCAGGAGGTGGAAGGGGTAATGCAAAGAAGGAAGTCGGGCACGCAGGAGGTGGAAGGGGTAATGCAAAGAAGGAAGTCGGGCACGCAGGAGGTGGAAGGGGTAATGCAAAGAAGGAAGTCGGGCACGCAGGAGGTGGAAGGGGTAATGCAAAGAAGGAAGTCGGGCACGCAGGAGGTGGAAGGGGTAATGCAAAGAAGGAAGTCGGGCACGCAGGAGGTGGAAGGGGTAATGCAAAGAAGGAAGTCGGGCACGCAGGAGGTGGAAGGGGTAATGCAAAGAAGGAAGTCGGGCACGCAGGAGGTGGAAGGGGTAATGCAAAGAAGGAAGTCGGGCACGCAGGAGGTGGAAGGGGTAATGCAAAGAAGGAAGTCGGGCACGCAGGAGGTGGAAGGGGTAATGCAAAGAAGGAAGTCGGGCACGCAGGAGGTGGAAGG
This sequence comes from Gekko gecko, assembly GCA_029375565.1. Taxonomy (NCBI): domain Eukaryota; kingdom Metazoa; phylum Chordata; class Lepidosauria; order Squamata; family Gekkonidae; genus Gekko; species Gekko gecko. Next base: position 295,942,281 of record JAPDNY010000002.1, read on the forward strand.
GGTAATGCAAAGAAGGAAGTCGGGCACGCAGGAGGTGGAAGGGGTAATGCAAAGAAGGAAGTCGGGCACGCAGGAGGTGGAAGGGGTAATGCAAAGAAGGAAGTCGGGCACGCAGGAGGTGGAAGGGTAATGCAAAGAAGGAAGTCGGGCACGCAGGAGGTGGAAGGGGTAATGCAAAGAAGGAAGTCGGGCACGCAGGAGGTGGAAGGGGTAATGCAAAGAAGGAAGTCGGGCACGCAGGGAGGTGGAAGGGGTAATGCAAAGAAGGAAGTCGGGCACGCAGGAGGTGGAAGGGGTAATGCAAAGAAGGAAGTCGGGCACGCAGGAGGTGGAAGGGGTAATGCAAAGAAGGAAGTCGGGCACGCAGGAGGTGGAAGGGGTAATGCAAAGAAGGAAGTCGGGCACGCAGGAGGTGGAAGGGGAAATGCAAAGAAGGAAGTCGGGCACGCAGGAGGTGGAAGGGGAAATGCAAAGAAGTCGGCACGCAGGAGGTGCGAAGGAATCGCACGCAGGAGGTGGAAGGGGAAATGCAAAGAAGGAAGTCGGGCACGCAGGAGGTGGAAGGGGTAATGCAAAGAAGGAAGTCGGGCACGCAGGAGGTGGAAGGGGTAATGCAAAGAAGGAAGTCGGGCACGCAGGAGGTGGAAGGGGTAATGCAAAGAAGGAAGTCGGGCACGCAGGGAGGTGGAAGGGGTAATGCAAAGAAGGAAGTCGGGCACGCAGGAGGTGGAAGGGGTAATGCAAAGAAGGAAGTCGGGCACGCAGGAGGTGGAAGGGGTAATGCAAAGAAGGAAGTCGGGCATGCAGGAGGTGGAAGGGGTAATGCAAAGAAGGAAGTCGGGCACGCAGGAGGTGGAAGGGGTAATGCAAAGAAGGAAGTCGGGCACGCAGGAGGTGGAAGGGGTAATGCAAAGAAGGAAGTCGGGCACGCAGGAGGTGGAAGGGGTAATGCAAAGAAGGAAGTCGGGCACGCAGGAGGTGGAAGGGGTAATGCAAAGAAGAGGAAGTCGGGCACGCAGGAGGTGGAAGGGGTAATGCAAAGAAGGAAGTCGGGCACGCAGGAGGTGGAAGGGGTAATGCAAAGAAGGAAGTCGGAGCACGCAGGAGGTGGAAGGGGTAATGCAAAGAAGGAAGTCGGGCACGCAGGAGGTGGAAGGGGTAATGCAAAGAAAGAAGGAAGTCGGGCACGCAGGAGGTGGAAGGAGGTGGGCAATGCAAAGAAGGGAAGTCGGGCACGCAGGAGGTGGAAGGGGTAATGCAAAGAAGGAAGTCGGGCACGCAGGAGGTGGAAGGGGTAATGCAAAGAAGGAAGTCGGGCACGCAGGAGGTGGAAGGGGTAATGCAAAGAAGGAAGTCGGGCACGCAGGAGGTGGAAGGGGTAATGCAAAGAAGGAAGTCGGGCATGAAGAGGCACAACGCCAAATGTAATCAGCTTGTTCAGAGCTGGGGAGAAATGCTTAGGGGTCGGAAATGCAAAAAAAAATAACGTCTGTAGCATGATAAGAATCCTATGTCCCTATTGTGCCCTGGGGTTAGGGTTCCATTGGCCCCGGTCACACGAGGGGGATACTGCGCCACTGAAGGGAGGCAAAGTGGAGCCGGGGCAAAAAGATGCGCGGCAGAGCGATCAGACGGTCCCCAAGATGCCGCGCAGATGCCGAGAGCTGGCGATCACACCGGCAATGTTGAAGCACATCAAAGGATCTTGCGCATGCGCACTCTGATGTTTCTTCGCATACTGTGGAGGCTCGGGAAAAACACATCCGGTGCGACGGGACGCATGCGGGTGCCGGATGCGCCGGATTACCTCCACTTCCGCGATCCAACGCTCGCCTGTGACCTGAGTTTTCTGGTTGCGACTACCCTTTTGCTGCTACTTTTTAAATCCTCTTCTTCGGGCCGATGGTACGGGTTGGTGCTGGGTGCACCACGCTTCCCAGATGTTGCCGTACGATCCCACCCATTTGATGCGCCCTCAACCCGTTCGTTTCGCGGGGCAAATCCTCTCGTGTGACCGGGGCCATTGTTCTGCATTTGTGAATGAACTCGCATTCAGCAATTGTGTGTGTATGTGTGTGTGAGGCCTGTAGCCAGGATTTTTTAAATTCAGGGGGGCTTTTAAATAAGTCGGGGGGCACCCCATACAGACACCCACACCCACGCACTCAAAGGGAGCGCCACAAATAAAATAAAAAATTGGAAGTCGGGGGGCCTGGGCTGGGCTGGATGGGAAGTCGGGGGGCCTTGGCAGAAAGTCAGGGGGCCAGGCCCCGAGATGCCCCGCTGTAGTTTACGGGCCTGGTGAGTGTGTGTGTGTATGAAAGAGAGAGAGAGATTTCATTGCTTACCAAACATGGTAATTTCAGTGCCGGATACACACCAAGCACTCCTACTGGCTGTCTGCATGAGATAGGTAGTTGCAGCTAGGTCCAAAGAGGGAAGGGAGTTAACACACCGCGAGGAGAAGAAGAAGAAGAGGTTGGATAAGAACATAAGAACATAAGAGAACATAAGAGAAGCCAATGTTGAATCAGGCCAATGGCCCATCTAGTCCAACACTCTGTCACATAGCAGCCAAAAATACCACATGCCATCAGGAGGTCCAGCAGTGGGGCCAGGACACTAGCAGCCCTCCCACTGCTGCCCCTCCAGCACCAAGAACAGAGTGCATCACCTGCCCCAGACTGAGAGTTCCCATCTATACCCTGTGGCTAATAGCCACTGATGGACTTCTGCTCCATATGTTTATCTAATTCCCTCTTGAAACTGTCCATGCTTGTAGCTGCCACCACCTCCTGTGGCAGTGAATTCCATGTGTTAATCACTCTTTGGGTGAAGAAGTGGGATTGATACCCCACCCTTCATTCCGAGTCTCAGAGCGGCTTACCCACTCCTTTCCCTTCCCCTCCACATGACAGACATCCTGTGAGGTAGGCAGGGCTGAGAGAGCTCTGACAGAAACTGCCCTTTTTCAAGGACAGCTCTGGTCAGGACTATGGCTTGTGTCCCAAGGTCATCCAGCAGCGGCGAGTAGAGGAGTGGGGGAATCAAACCCGGTTCTCCCAGATTAGAGTCCGCGCACTTCACCACTACACCAAACTTGTCTTTATTGGGATACCAAACGCCCCTTCTGCATCAACAACAATAATTGTGTGCCATCAAGTTGCAACCAAGTCATAGTGACACTAGGACCGGGGGGGGGAGTTTCCAAAGCAACAGAGGAACAGAGGTAGTTTGCCCTTGTCTGCCTCTGCGTATCAACCCCGGACTTCCTTGGTGGTCTCCCATTCAAGTAGTAACCAGGGCTGACCCTGCTTAGCTTCTGAGATCTGATCAGACTGGGCTAGCCAGGGCTCTCCAGGTCAGGGCCCACGTGTTTTAGGGGGCCATTAGACTTGTTTTTTTCTCCTGAACAGGAGGCAACCCCACATGGGAAAGGGTTGGCTCCTAGGACTCCATTACACTATATACCTTTCTGTAACAGAGAATGACAGTTTGGTGTAGTGGCTAAGTGTGCAAACTCTAATCTGGGAGAACTGGGTTGGATTCCCCACTCCTCCACTCGCAGCTGTTGGATGACCTTGGGCAAGCCACGGTTCTCTCAGAGCTGTTCTCTCCAGGGCAGTCCTGGAAAGAGCTCTCTCAGCCCCACCTCCCTCACAGGGTGTCTGTTGTGGGGAAGGGGAAGGGAAAGGAGATTGTAAGCAGCTTCGAGACTCTTTCCAGTAGTGAAGGGCAGGGTATAAAATCAACTCCTCCTCCTCCTCTTCTTCTTCGTCTTCTTCCTCCTCCTCCTCCAGTTTGGTGTAGTGGTTAGGAGCACAGACTCTAATCTGGGAGAACTGGTTGGATCCCCACTCCTCCACTCGCAGCTGCTGAATGACCTTGGGCAAGTCATAGTTCTGGCATGGCTGTTATGGGGAAAGAGCGGTTTCTGTCAGAGCTCTCTCAGCACCGCCTACCTCACAGAGTGTCTGTTGTGTGGAAGGGGAAGGGAAAGGAGATTGTAAGCAGCTTCAAGACTCTTTCCAGTAGTGAAGGGCAGGGTATAAAATAAACTCCTCCTCCTCCTTCTCCTCCTCTTGTTCTTCGTCTTCTTTTTCCTCCTCCTCCAGTTTGGTGTAGTGGTTAGGAGCGCAGACTCTAATCTGGGAAAACCGGGTTGGATCCCCCACTCCTCCACATGCAGCTGCTGGATGACCTTGGGCAAGCCATAGTTCTGGCATGGCTGTTCTGGGAAAAGAGCAGTTTCTGTCAGAGCTCTCTCAGCCCCACCTGCCTCACAGGGTGTCTGTTTTGGGGAGGGAGAGGGAAAGGGAGTTTGTAAGCTGCTCTGAGGCACCTTTGGGTAGCGAAGGGTGGGGTATAAATCCAATCTCTTCTCTTCTTCTTCTCAGCCCCACCTACCTCCCAGGGTGTCTGTTGTGGGGAGGGGAAGGGAAAGGAGTTTGTAGGCCGCTCTGAGACGCCTTTGGGTAGCGAAGGGTGGGGTATAAATCCAATCTCTTCTCTTCCTTCTCAGCCCCACCTACCTCCCAGGGTGTCTGTTGTGGGGAGGGGAAGGAAAGGAGTTTGTAGGCCGCTCTGAGACGCCTTTGGGTAGCGAAGGGTGGGGTATAAATCCAATCTCTTCTCTTCTTCTTCTTCAACAAGAAATGAAGCAGTGACTCAGGAAAGCTTCTCCCCTGCCACAAATTCTGCTCGACTTTCGGGTGCTCCTAGACTCCGGTTCTTTTCAACTGCCACAGACAGACTAACACACCGGCCCTGTCTTGATCTTGCCTCAACAAAGGCAGATTTCTCTCTGTCAGAAGATACCCATCAGATAAAAATGAAAGAATATTCCCTCCTCAGGGGGAAGTTCGTCTGCCACCTTCCGTCAGCCGTCTTCCGCCCGCGGGCGAAACTTCATCGCTTTGGCTGGGGTCCCTCAAAGACCCCTCCTTCTCGCCCTGGTCTCAACGGACGGCTCCGTGTTGTCATTACGGGCTTTATTGTGGGGTTGTTTTAATTGGCTTTATGATATTTTTTTACACGGTTCTGCTTTTAACGGCTGTCTGTCTGTCTCGGGGGCCCTGATGGAGCCGAATGTCGGGATAGCGACGTTGTCAACCATATTTGTTTATTTATAACATCTTTCGAGTTGGGGCTGCCACCATGATTGGACCATCACCGTGGGGATTTCACGAGGCGTACCGGCCCTGGTATGAGATTACGACTTTGGTGGGACATCATTGGAGCAGGGGCCAACGTGCCGCCAGACGGTTGTGTGTTGAGTGACCGGTTTCGATTGTGATGATATGTTCCGTTTTCCGCTGTTCTAATTAAGGAGCTGCGGTGGCTCAAGTGGTTAAGACGCTGAACTGCAGGCTGTGGAAGGTCGGTAGTTCAGCAGTTCGAGACCCGAGAGTGCCGCATGACGGAGTGAGCTCCCGTCTCTGGTTCCAGCTCCTGCCAGCCTAGCTGTTCGAAAGCAAGAAATTGCACATAGATAAATAGGTACCGCTTCGGCGGGAAGGTAACAGCATTCCGTGCACCTTGGTGTTTAGTCATGCCGGCCACATGACCACGGAAACGTCTTTGGACAGCGCTGGCTCTTCGGCTTGGAAACGGAGATGAGCACCGCAACCCTAGAGTCGGATTTGACTGGCTTTCGAGCAAGGGAACCTTTACCTTTACCCTAATGGTTTTATTGCGAGTTGGTTATTTATGTTTTTAAGTATTTTATATGTCATTGCCTCTATGTGTTATTGGCAACGTATGGCTCTTTGCCTCTTGTTCGCTGCCCGGAGCCCATGTGGAAGGGCGGGATATTAATCCAATTAATAAATAAATAATAAATAATAAATAAATATAAATTATATAGTTATAGCTGTTGTAGATTTCCCGGGTTGTGTGGCTGCGGTCTTGGCACTGTAGGACCTGATGTTTCGCCAGTAGCTGTGAGTGGCATCCTCAGAGGTATAACACAAAAAGATGGAGGACTCTTAGCCCTTGACGCAGAGAGTCCTCCATCTTTCTGTCTTATACCTCTGAGGATGCCAGTCACAGCTGCTGGCGAAACCTCAGGTCCTACGATGCCAAGACCACGGCCACACAACCCGGAAAATCTACAGCAACGAATGAACTCCGGCCATGAAAGCCTTCGACAACATATATAGTTATACATTATAATTATAAACAATTATAATTTATTTATAAGATCATAAATGATAAACTAAGACCCAGTTCAGTGTAGTGGCTAGGAGCGTGGACTCTAATCTGGGAGAACCGGGTTTGCTTCCCCACTCCTCCAGAAGCAGCTGCTGTTGTGACCTTGGGTCGGTCACAAGTTCTCTCGGAGCTGCTCTCTCACGAGCAGTTCTCGAAAGAGCTCTCTCAGCCCCACCCGCCTCACAGGGTGTATGTTGTGGGGAGGGGAAGGGAAAGGAGTTTGTAAGCCGCTCTGAGACTCCTTCGGGTAGCGAAGGGCGGGGTATAAATCCAATCTCTTCTTCTTCTTTTCTAAGAAGAGAGAAAGCACAGGGTCGGGTCCAGGGCACAGAATCTGGCTTCCGGAGAAGCGCAAAGCACGTCTGTCGTCTTTAAGACTGTACCGATACGCTTGACAGCGTGTGGGCAGGACCAGTGACAGCTTAGAAGCCGGGGACGTGGAGGCATCAGATTCCCGGTGGTATCGAAACGGGGCTTCGTAATTCTTTGTTCCTTCCCGGTGACGAGAAGTCGAAGGAATGATTCAACATTATGTAACGATGCATAATGTGTTCAACAGACACCGGTTGTGGAGTTCGGCTTGCCTTGGCGCATCGCAGGCATGGCCGGGGTGCGGGATTGCGATCGTACGAGCCCGGAGGACTCGCTCGGCCACCGGGGTTGCCAGCCTCCAGGTGGCAAGCTGGAGATCTCCTGGAATCACAGCTGATCTCCGGGAGGCGGGGGCCAGTTCCGCTGGAGAAAACAGGTCCCTTGGAAGGCGGCCTCTGTGGCATCCTGGCCCATTACGCCCCTCTTCCCTTCCCTTCCCTTCCCTTCCCTTCCCTTCCCCTTCCCTGCCCTTCCCTTCCCCAAACCCCGCCTTTCCCAGACTCCACTCCCCCCAAATCTCCAGGTATTTCCTAACAGATTGGCAGCCCCATTACGCAGACTGGCATTTATCGGCTTCCCCCCCTCTTCTTGCTTCTGCTTGGTGCATCTAACAGCTTGGATCTCTGTAACCAGGGCATTTGAAACCAACGTTCCCTCTAAGCTGTGGAGTCTTGGTGAGCAAAAATTCTACTTTGTGAGTTACTCGCATTAAAGTTGTGAGCGAGCGATTCGGCTGTCGCATAAATTAGTTTGTTCTGGAGCCATCCTTGCTGAGCTAAGACGGAAATGTGTGAGCTGGAGGCTAAAAAACTGGGAGCTAGCTCACACCAACTCAGCTTAGAGGGAACACTGTTTGTAACTGCCTAGTCACAGGCACCAGTTTGAGCCTGTCGGGTGCAATGGTGAGGAGCACCGACTCCCATCTGGGAGAGTCGGGTTTGAGTCCCCACTCCTTCACATGCAGCCAGCTGGGTGACCTCGGGTCAGTCACAAGTTCACGGTGCGACCTCATTTGGAGTACTGTGTACGGTTCTGGTCACCACACCTCAGAAAGGATATTATGGCATTGGGAAAAGTGCAGAGAAGGGCAACTAGGGGTCCGGTCACACAGAGAATTTGCTGTGGGAGAGCCACTGATGCCGGACGGATTTTACGGACACGATCACATGGCAACATCTGGCAAGCGTCGCGCGCCCGTCGGCAACCCATAGCGTCCCGCCGAAGATGCGGAGTTTGAAAGTACCTGGGAAAGTCTGAGGGCTCCGGAGCAAAAGGATTTATGCAGTAGCTTATTCACTTCCTCACGACTTTAACGCCAGTCGCTCACAAAGTCGAATTTTTGCTCACAAGACTCCATAGCTTAGAGGGAGCCCTGATTTCCAGTGTGGAGGGGGACGGCTGGTCGCTTCAAGGCTTAATATAGGGGCCCCTTATTCTCTCCGGGAACCTGCATTCAGGCAGGGCATGGAAGGACGTATCTCTCTCCTATGAAGGCCACGAGGGCCGGTTCTGTCGGAATAGGGCCTTATTCAAAAACCTCCCCTGTGACACCATCCTTGGGCTTCCTTTCCTTTTGTAAAAACGGCAATTATTTTTGCCAAGATGGAAACCGCTGGAAAAGGGAGGGGTGGGGAGGTAGCCAACCAGGTGCCGCAGAGGCCACATAGGGTTGCCAACCTCCAGGCAGGGTCTGGAGATCTCTCAGTATTATAACTGGTCTCCAGCAGACAGAGTTGAGCTCCCCTGGAGACAGATGGCTGCTTCGGAGGTTGGCTTCAATACAAGAACTCGTGGGCACTCCATGAAATTGCTGAGCAGTCGGGTTAGAACAGATAAGAGGAAGTCCTTCTTCACCCGAAGAGTGATTAACACGTGGAATTCACTGCCACAGGAGGTGGTGGCAGCTACAAGCATCGACGGCTTCAAGAGGGAATTGGATAAACATCTGGAGCAGAAGTCTATCAGTGGCTATTAGGCACAAGGTATAGATGGGAACTCTCAGTCTGGGGCAGGTGATGCTCTCTATTCTTGGTGCTGGGGGGGGTAACAGTGGGAGGGCTTCTAGTGTCCTGGCCCCACTGCTGGACCTCCTGATGGCACCTGGTATATTTTGGCCGCTGTGTGACAGAGTGTTGGACTACATGGGCCATTGGCCTGATTCAACATTGGCTTCTCTTATGTTCTTATGTTCTTATGGCTTCAGGGCCGTGTACCTCGCTGAGCTCCACCCCCCTCCCCCAGGCTCCAAACCCCCCCCCCCAAATCTCCAGGAAATCCCCAGCCCAGAGTTGGCAACCTTGGGCAAGCAAGCAAGCATGAACTTTTGTGGCCTTCTTTAAAAGCCTGGACGAAAGAACGTGCAGTCATAGGCAATGCTCCCTCTAAGCCGTGTGGGGTCTCATGAGCAAAAATCCTACTTTGTGAGAGACCAGTATTAAAGCTGTGAGCAGGCGGTTCGGCCGCTGCATGAATTTGTTTCCTTCCTTCCTGAGGGAAGACAAAAAAAATGTGTGCGCCGGAGTCTAAAAAACCGTCAGCTAGCTCACACTAACTCAGCTTAGAGGGAGCATTGCTCCGGAGCAAACTGATTGATGCAGCAGCCAAATCGCTCGCTCACGACTTTCTACTTTTCTCCCTTTCTCACAATAAAAGAACTCATGGGCACTCCATGAAATTGCTGAGCAGTCGGGTTAGAACAGATAAAAGGAAGTCCTTCTTCACCCAAAGAGTGATTAACATATGGAATTCACTGCCACAGGAGGTCGTGGCAGCTGCAAGAATGGGCAGTTTTAAGAGGGAATTAGATAAACATATGGAGCAGAGGTCCATCAGTGGCTCTTAGCCACAGGGTATAGATGGGAACTCTCAGTCTGGGGCAGGTGATGCACTCTATTCTTGGTGCTGGGGGGGCAGCAGTGGGAGGGCTTCTGGTGTCCTGGCCCCACTGCTGGACCTCCTGATGGCAACTGGTATATTTTGGCCGCTGTGTGACAGAGTGTTGGACTAGATGGGCCATTGGCCTGATTCAGCATTGGCTTCTCTTATGTTCTTATGTTCTTAATGCCAGTAGCTCACAAAGTAGAATTTTTGCTCACAGGGCTCCATAGCTTAGAGGGAGCGTTGCTCCGGAGCCCTCCTTCCTGAGTGAAGACAAAAACGTGTGAGCTGGAGGCTAAGCAACTGTGAGCTGGCTCACACGAACTCAGCTTAGAGGGAACACTGCTCCAGAGAGCAAACTGATTTATGCAGCTGCCAAACCGCTCGCTTGCAACTTGAATGCCAGTAGCTCACAAAGTAGAATTTTTGCTCACCGGAATCCGCAGCTTAGAGGGTGCATTGCTGAGCCAGAGGCTAAAAAACTGTGAGTTAGCTCACACTAACTCAGCTTAGAGGGAACGCTGGCCATAGGCAGTGGAGCATGGAGAGAGAGAGAGAGACAGAGAGAGAGAGCAGACCTGATCTTGGAGGACCTTTGCCTGGGAGCAGACACTCTAGGGTTGCCAAGTCTGGGTTGGGAAATTCCTGGGGATTTGGGGGCGGAGACGGAGAAGGAGGGGGTTTGACAAGGGGAGGGAACTCAGTGGAGAACGATGCCAGAGTGTCCACCCTCCAAACAGCCACTTTCTCCAGGGGAACTGATCTCTGCCGCCTGGAGATCAGCTGTACATAGCAGGCGTCCTCCAGGCCCCACCTGGAGGCTGGCAACCCCACGCGGAGCCCTACACCTGTCCCTAGCGCAAACAGCCACTCGGCCCGAGAAGAGGACCTCGGCCTCCGAACAGGTTCCCGTGACGCAGCTCAAGCCGGAACGCCTGACTCACTCCCAAGTCCACGGCCATCTCGAAGTAGTTAAGCATCTTGCCCTGGTGGCTTTTGGAGAAGAGGCAGTAAATTAAATCACAGACACAAGAGCCCTCGACGGATTTGCTCTGGGTATTTGTGGCACCGGCGGATCGAGTGGAAACACAGATCGAGCAGGCGACGGAGAGAACGGGGAGGGGCCGTCCTCCTCGAGGGAAAGAGAAAGAGGGGACCGGGTCGCCAACTGCCCGGAGAGAAAAACAACAACAAATATCCGAGCCTGACTCAGAAGACGGGCAAGGTCGGCCCCGGTTGGCACTTGGATGGGAGACCACCAAGGAAGCCCAGGGCTATTACACAGAGGCAGGCAACAGCAGCCCTGTTGGTCGCTTGCCTTGAAAATCCTACAGGGCTGCTGTAAGTCTGCAGAGACTGGGCAGCCTTTCCCACCGACACCAATACCCAAAGGAGTCTCAGAGCGGCCTGCAAACTCCTTTCCCTTCCCCCTCCCCACAACAGACGCCCTCTGTGAGCAGTGTTCCCTCTAAGCTTACTTACTTAAATTCTACATTAATCACACCTCATTCTCCCCCCCCCCACACACACACAAAGGGTTGCCAGGCATCTAGAGGGACAGACCACTGGGAGTGCCATCATTAACAGTGTGACATCATTTCCATGAAGACAGATTAAGACTGGGTGGCCGTGTTTCAATGTTTCTTAGCCTCCAGCTCACACATTTTTTTGTCTTCGCTCAGGAAGGAGGGCTCCAGAGCAAACCAATTTATGCAGTAACCAAACTGCCTGCTCACAACTTTAATGCCAGTAGCTCACAAAGTAGAATTTTTGCTCACAAGACTCCAGAGCTTAGAGGGAACGTTGGTGGTGACCCCTGGGGGTTTTCGAGGCAAGAGGTGAACCGCGGTGTTTTGCCGCTGCTTGCCCCTGCCTAGCGACCCCACCGTGCCTTGATGGTCTCCCCTGCAAGAACTTACGAGGGCTGATCACCTTTTCTAAGCTATTGAAATCTGACCAGACTGGGCTAGCCTGGACCATAATGAAGGCACAGCGGGATGTTATTTATTAGGTGATGGAACAAAGTTTGAGTCGAGGGGCACCTTTTAAGACCAACAAAGTTTCATTCTGGGCAGGGGTATTTTTGGGCCGGAACGCACAGGAACGGAGTTCCGGCTGGCTCCCGAGTTGGCCACTCCCAGCAGGGACTTATTAGCATAACAGGCCACGCCCAACAGCAGAAACTCATCAGGATTGGCTACATTATGGGGTGGGTGGCCTAACATGCAAAGGAGTTCCTGCTACAAAAAAGAGCCCTGGGTTTTGACAACAAACAAGGCAAACAGAATAAGAAGCAAAAGGTGGGTGTGGCTGGATGACCCCACTTCTGGTAACATGGGGGTGTGGCCTAATAGGCTAATGAGATGTGCTGTCAGGGGTGTGGCCTAATATGCTAATGAGTGCCTGCTACTGGGTGTTGCCTATTATGCTAATGAGTTCCTGCCTGGTTTTTTCTACAAAAAAAACGCCCTGATTTGGGGATAAACTCTGACGTGCATGCACACTTTTTCAGACTTGCAAACTCCTTTCCCTTCCTCTCCCCACAACAGACACCCTGTGAGGTAGGCAGGGCAGAGAGAGCTCTGACACAAACTGCTCTTTTTCAAGAACACCTCTGCCAGAACTATGGCTTGCCCAAGGTCATCCAGCAGGTGCAAAGGGAGGAGTGGGGAGTCAAACCCAGTTCTCCCAGATTAGAGTCCACGCACAGATCCAGCAACAGGGCAGAGAAGCCAAGGCCTTTCCCTGATAAGAACATCCGAAGAGCCCTGCTGGGTCAGACCAATGGTCTGTCTAGTCCAACATCCGATCTCACACAGGGGCCAGCCAGTCCCTCTAGAGGGCCAACAACAGGACACAGAGGCCGAGGCCTTCCCCTGATGTTGCCTCCTGGCTCTGGGATTCAGACCAACAAGACTTTCAGCTTGAAACTCGAAAGCTGGAAATCTTTAATGTGCGAATGGACTTGAATATTACATTCGAAAAAAGTATACAGTAAAGCTCTCCTGGGCCTATACCCCTGGGTGAATTACATGACTGAATATTCCCCTATAGCCCACCCACCCCCAATCACTCCCAATATTCATAGAAAGGTAGCATATAAGGAGGAAGTCCCTTTTCCTGAAGTGACAGTTTGCTACACACAAGGGTTCCTGTTCATCAACAGAGAACCCAATCGCGATTTTTAATTTAATTCATTTGTACCCCCACCTCTTCTCCCCAACGGAGATCCAAATCATTCTCCTCTCCTCCCTGTTGTCCTACGAATAACCCTGCGAGGTAGGTCAGGCTGAGAAAGTATGACTGGCCCAAGGCCACCCAGGGGGCTTCCACGGCACACGTAGGGATTCGAACCCAGGCCTCCCAGATACTAGTCCGACCCTCTTCACCGCTACAGTACACTGGCTCTCCCAAGAAGAATATGATACCTAGATAATCTCCCATATCTATGCATACACAGTCTGTATTTTTGGCAGAGTAATTAACACAGTAAGGCTGTGCACAACCTGATTAAGGAGTAAACAAAAGGTTTATTTAGGAACTAACATATTTGATAGGAAAGATGAGAGACAGAGATAGGGTCCTACATTTCTAGCTGAGAGAGAGGAGACTGAGTGAATAACTTTTGAGAAGACGGGGGGGAAATTGCCCTAAGAGTAGCAATCTGGAGACCGAGAAGGGATGACGCTTAACAGGGGAGAAGGTGCTGACCTCACTATCCTAATGGTCTTCTTGCTGCCCTCTGCGCGGTCTTCTTCTCGTTTTCACTGTACACCAGGCATTGTCCTTTCCCAAGATGTACTACCTTTCCTGTTCTCAGAAATCTTCTCCAATTTATTTCTGTTTCGCTAAAATTATATTGTCCAAAAGCAGGCATTATGTGCCAGAATTGTTGCTGGGATATCTCCTGTACACAATCTTTCTGGCACCTGCTAACCTAAGCTAATCATCCCTTATTTTTTTAGAAGAAGAAGAGATTGGATTTATACCCCGCCCTCCACTACCCAAAGGTGTCTCAGAGCGGCTTACAAACTCCTTTCCCTTCCCCTTCCCCTTCCCACAACAGACACCCTGTGAGGTAGGTGGGGCTGAGAGAGCTCTGGCAGAAACTGCTCTTTTTCAAGGACAGCTCTTATCAGAACTTTGGCTTGCCCAAGGTCGTCCAGCCAGGTGCAAGTGGAGGAGTGGGGAATCAAACCCGGTTCTCCCAGATTAGAGTCCGCGCACTTCACCACGACACCAAACTGGCTCTTTTACTTCTTCTCACTGTATATGCTCTCTTGTCTAATGTTGAACTTCATTTCATTGCTTTCAACTTCAGTATTCGTAGAATCACAGAAGGGGCCCTAGAGGCCATCTAGTCCAACCCCCCGCTTCATGCAGGATCAGCCTCCAGCATCCCTGACCAGTGTTTGTCCAGACACTGCTTCAGGACTGCCGGGGCAGGGGAGGTCACCACCTCCCCGGGCAGCCGATTCCACTGCTGAACTATTCTCAACTGTAAACCTTTTTCTCCTAATAGCCAGCCGGTATCTTTCCACACCTAATTTAAACCCATTATTATAAGTCTTATCCTCCGCTGCCAATAGGAACAGCTCCCTGCCCTTCTCTAACTAAATGCCCTTCAGATCCTTAAAGGGAGCAATCCTGGCCCCCCTCCGCCTCCTCTTCTGCCGACTGAACACTCCCAAGTCCCTCAGAAACGGCACACAAGACTCCAGGTGTGGCTGAACAACGCCATGTACGAAGGACAACGACATCTTGCGATTTGGACGTTACGCCTCTGTCGATACGCCCCAAGATCGCATTCGCCTGATTCCAATAAAGCAAGACCACCAACCCCTTAATCGCGTCCTCGGCAGCGTTTTGCAGTTCTTTCCGCTTTTGTGTCACCTGCGGAACGCATCCGCTTCCTTTGTCGCAGTCGTTAACCGAGACAACGGGCGCCCACGCCAGGCACTCCTGCAGAGTACCAGGTGGTTTACTTTCCATCCGTGAGTTACGGACCGCTGTGGTCCCGTCGGTTCCAAAGGAAGGGATGGGGAAATTGGGCCACACCACACACCCACAGCTCCAAAATCCGTTCAGCTTCTTTCCTCAAGAGAATCTGAAAGGTCAGCACGGTTCTTTAATGTCCTGTTTCACAAGCAACTTAAACGGGGATTCCTTTGTAATCATGTCATATGCAGTGTTCCCGTTAAGCTGAGTGAGTGTGAGCTAGCTCCGGGGTTATTTTGGGCAGGAATGCACAGGAGCGGAGTTCCGGCTGGCTCCTGACTTGGCCACGCCCAGCAGGAACTCATTAGCATAATCGGCCACACTCAAGAGCAGTTCTGGTCGCCACATCTCAAAAAGGATATTATAGCATTGGAAAAAGTGCAGAGAAGGGCAACTAGAATGATAAAAGGGGTGGAACACCTTCCCTATGAAGAAAGGTTAAAATGCTTGGGGCTCTTTAGCTTGGAGAAACGACGGCTGAGGGGTGACATGATTGAGGTTTATAAGATTATGGATGGGATTGAGCAGGTTGAGAAAGAAGTACTTTACTCCCTTTCTCACAATACAAGAACTCGTGGGCACTCCATGAAATTGCTGAGCAGTCGAGTTAGAACAGATAAAAGGAAATACCTCTTCACCCAAAGAGTGATTAACATATGGAATTCACTGCCACAGGAGGTGGTGGCAGCTACAAGCATGGACAGTTTCAAGAGGGAATTAGATAAACATATTGAGCAGAAGTCCATCAGTGGCTATTAGCCACAGGGTATAGATGGGAACTCTCAGTCTGGGGCAGGTGATGCACTCTATTCTTGGTGCTGGGAGGGGCAGCAGTGGAGGGCTTCTAGTGTCCTGGCCCCACTGCTGGACCTCCCGGGGGCACCTGGTATATTTTGGCCACTGTGTGACAGAGTGTTGGACTAGATGGGCCGTTGGCCTGACTCAACATTGGCTTCTCTTATGTTCTTATGTTCTTAAGAGCAGAAACTCATTAGGATTGGCTATACTAGGGGTATGTGACCTAACATGCAAAGGAGTTCCTGCTATAAAAAAAGCCCTGGGTTTTGACAACAAGCAAGTTAAACAGAATAAGAAGCAAAAGACGGTGTGGCTGGATGACCACGTTTCTGGTAACATGGGGGTGTGGTCTAATATGCTAATGAGTTGTGCTGTCAGGGGTGTGACCTACTATGCTAATGCGTTTCTGATGTTGGATGCGGCCTATTATGCTAATAAGTTCCTGCTGGGCTTTTTCTACAAAAAAAGCCCTGGCTGGCTCACAGTTTTTTAGCCTCCACCTCACACATTTTCGTCTTCGTTCAGGAAGGAGGGCTCCAGAGCAAATTAATTTATACAGTAGCCAAATCACTTGCTCACAACTTTAACGCCAGTCGCTCACAAAGCAGAATTTGTGCTCACAAGACTCCACAGCATAGAAGGAACGTTGGTCATATGTAGCGTATGTCAATGCAGGTTCAGTTGTCTAAATATTATGAATTGCACTCTGTACATGCTCTGCGAAATTGTCCCGTATTTCATTAATTTCTTTAAACTGATGTATTCAATATGTTCTCATATTTTATATTATTTCAGTAGATTCCCCCGGACGAAGCTGCATGCGAAAGGCGCGGGGGCTGTACAATTGTTAAAGAAACATTTCCCTCAGCACCAATTTGTTTCATCCTCGTTCTTCCAAAGGGAAGGATACCAAATACCGAAGCGGATTTGTTTTGCTGTTGGCCTGCCGATCAGCAGGTTGGACCAATAGAAGATATCAGCTTTCCTGTTTTTGTTTGTCTCTCCCCACACTCTGGCCTCGAGCCGTGAAACGCTACACCTGCCTACAGGTTATCCGTCCCCTGTACAGCTATGCCTTCTAAGCGGTATTCCACTGGCAAACAGATCCTAAAAGAACATCCAGATTTCTATAAACTCTTTTTAAGCATTCAAGAATATTAAGCATTCAAGAATATTTCACGGGTCTTGTCACGACCTGGGCTGTGCCACCAGAGGCCTACTAGGCCCGGGGAGCCTGGCTAGCAGTAAGGGGAGGCTGGGCCTACAAACCCCAGAACGCCTTGGGGAGTTTTGGTGCCGATTTTGGCCAACAGGGAAGAAGAGGGTTGGGGAATAAAAGAACTGGTGCAAGAGAAAAAGCTGTTCTTCTTCCCAGGGAACAGGGCCGGAAGGAGGGCTGCTGTGGGGAAGAAACTCTCATCCTGAAGGAAGAGTGAGTAGTCTAAGGCCACTGGAGATAGTGAGCTAGGGATGGTATATATTTAGACATGTTCGGGTATTTGATTTCTTTTCGCCCACTTAGTTATTATTCCTGCACCTTGTTTGTTTGACCTCCTATAAAATAAACCATTTTCATCATTCACTCTGCCTGGTCCTCACGCTCATTTCTGCTAAAAGGGAGGTCTAAAGGCCTGGGAGGGTGCTCTGGGCTTTCTCAGAGGAGCCTGGAACCAGAGTGGTGGCAGCATCAGGTGACACTCCGCCTGAGTCATGACGGGTCTTCTCTCAGTCACCCCGGCAGCACTGGACTAGGAGCTGGGAAACCCAGGTTCAAAACCTTACCCTTCCGTGAAACTCGCCAGGCCAGATTCTCTGTCTACCTGCCTACCTCTCAGGATTGTCGTGGGGACTGCCGTGTACAGTGCTCTGAGCTCCTTGGAAGAATTTGGTGGGGAAGAGACAAGGTTGCCCGGCCCGGATAACCTGGCTAGCCTGATCTCATCCGGTCTCAGAAGCTAAGCAGGGTTAGTATTTTGGATGGGAGACCACCAAGCAGAGCAGAAGCAAACAATGGCAAACCATTCCTGAACGCTGCCCCCTGCTGAGCTGTGAGATTTCCCTCATTACTGGGAAAATGGCTCCATATCTATCCTCTTGGCAGGTGCCACAGCAGCACATTCTCCCCTGCCAGATGCCATGCCATGCCATCTACCATTTCTTATGGCAGATCCAACAAGATAGCCTCCTCAGCCAGAGACTGCCCTCACAGTCAAAAATGTGTGGAGTCAACCACCCACGCTTTTCTTTATTGCCACCTGTATACAGATTTACGTCACAGTCCTCTACATTCTGTTTCAGTTAGACTGTTCTGATGCAATCAAGGTTTGTAGACTCGTAAGAACATAAGAGAAGCCAATGTTGGATCAGACCAGTGGCCCATCCAGTCCAACACGCTGTGTCACACAGTGGCCAGAAATACCAGGTGCCCTCAGGAGGTCCATCAATGGGGCCAGGACACTAGAAACCCTCCCACTGTTGACCCCCTTCAAGCACCAAGAATACAGAGCATCCCTTGCCCCAGACCGAGAGTTCCTATCTATATCTCGTGGCTAATAGCCACTGATGGACCTCTGCTTATCCAATTCCCTCTTATAAGAACATAAGAGAGGCCCATGTTGGATCAGGCCAACGGCCCATCCAGTCCAACACTCTGTGTCACACAGTGGCCAGAAATACCAGGTGCCATCAGGAGGTCCAGCAGTAGGGCCAGGGCACTAGAAGCCCTCCCACTGTTGACCCCCTACCCAGGCACCAAGAATACAGAGCCTCACTTGCCCCAGACCGAGAGTTCCTATCTATACCTTGTGGCTAATAGCCGCTGATGGACCTCTGCTCCAGGGGTCATTTTGTAGAAAAAGAGGTGCAGGAGCTCATTAGCATAGCTTATTTGCATACGCCACACCCCCCTGACATCACCGGAAGTGTGTCAGAAGGCAACACCCACCATTCAGGCTCCACTGGCCTGTTTTGGATTGCAAGCTATGCAGGGGTGGAGTGTGCAGTTCTGCCCTCACAGAGGAGGGAGAGCTTGTGCCTGAATAAACCTTGAAGGCGCCATTGGATGGCCAGCAAGCGCAGGAAAGTGTGTGGCTGCCCGTAGGTCGAGGAGGGCGGCACGGTGGACGCGCATGGCCTTGAGCAGGTAGGGGGCCAAGGTGGTGGTGTGGCAGAGGTGCAGGAGGCTGGGGTGGAGTTCCTCGCCGGCCTTGCAGGAGTAGCCGGGGCCCACCTCGCAGAAGCCCCGCGCCAGGGCTGGCATGGGGACGGGCAGAGCCTGGGCGGGCTGGGTGCCACAGCCCAGGCAGTGGCGGAGCAGGTCGAGGGCCAGGTCGCGGCAGTGCTCTGCGGGGTCGGCCGGCGGCCGGGGAAGGCGAGGGGGGCTGCTGGGAGCAGGGGGCGGGGCTTGCTGCCTGTGCCCGCCCCCTGGGCTCCTTACTGCCGGAGCTTCACTCCTCTCCGCTCCGGCAGGAAATGAGCCCTGCTCTGCTCCAGATGTTTATCCAGTTCCCTCCTGAAGCCGTCTGTGCCTGTAGCCGCCACTACCTCCTGTGGCAGTGAGTTCCATGTGTTAATCACTCTTTGGGTGAAGAAGGACTTCCTTTTTATCCGTTCTAACCCGACCGCTCAGCAATTTCATGGAGTGCCCACGAGTTCTTGTGAGATTGTATTTATACCCCGCCCTTCACTACCCTCACTGGAGAAGGCCCTGATGCTGGGAAAGACAGAAGGTCGAAGAAGAAGGGGACGGCAAAGGATGAGATGGTTAGACAGTGTCATCGATGCAACGAGCATGAAATTGAGCAAACTTCAGCGGACAGTGGAAGACAGGAGGGCCTGGCGTAATCTGGTCCATGGGGTCGCGAAGAGTCGGACTCGACTGTGCGACTGAACAACAAAACTTCACTACCCAAAGGTGTCTCAGAGCGGCTCACAACGTCCTTTCCCTTCCCCTCCCCACAACGGACACCCTGTGAGGCAGGTGGGGCTGAGAGAAACTGCTCTTTTTCAAGGACAGCTCTGAGAGAACTGTGGCTTGCCCCAGGTCATCCAGCAGCTGCAAGTGGAGGCGTGGGGGAATCAAACCCGGTTCTCCCAGATTGGAGTCCGCGCACTTCACCACGACACCAAACTGGGGAGGGGGGGACCTCGGCGGGATGTAGTGCCCTAAAGTCCACCCTCCAAAGCAGCCCTTTTCTCTAGGGAAAATGATTTTGGTCGTCCAGAGATCAACTGGAATGGCAAGTGATCTCTGCAGTCTGCAAAGGCCAAGTGTTATGGACAGATGTAACATTTTCTCAGCTGGCGACCGAATGCAAAGCAGGTGCAGGATGCCCCCGATCCTGAATAAGAGAGAGGAGAGAAGGGGGGGCTGGCCGCTTACCCGCTGGGGGCCCTTTGGCTCAAAACCTCCAGTGCCCTTTCCCTTGGCGACGTCGCTTTGCATTAAACGAGAAGGGCTGCGAGAACGTCACGGGGGCTTCGATCCGTCAGGACGCCATCTGCCCATCGGGTTGCAAAAGCGACGGCTGCGCCGCACCCACCCCACAGGGGTTGTTGCCAACCTCCAGGTGGCGGCCTGGAGATCTCCCAGAACTGCAACTGATCTCCAAAGGTCAGAGAAAAAAATGGAAAAATGGCTGGGAAAAACGGGAAAATGGCTGCTTTGGAGGGCGGAGTCTGTGGCGTCGCACTCTGCGGAGGCCCCTCCCGCTCCCCTAACCCCGCCCTTCCGAGGCTCCGCCCCCAAATCTCTGGGAACTTTCCCAGTCCAAAGTTGGCGACCCTAGTACCCCATCAAGCCACAGGGTTGCCAGCCTCCAGGTGGGGCCTGGGGATCTCCCGCTTTGACAACTGACCTCCAGCTGACAGAGATCAGCTCCCCTGGAGAAAATGGCTGCTTTGGAGGGGGGACTCTGTGGCCTTGTACCCTGCTGAGGCCCCTCCCCTCCCCAAACCCCGCCCTCTCCTGGCTCCACCCCCCAAAGTCTCCAGGTATTTCCCAACCCAGACTTGGCAACCCTGCCAAGTCCTGAAGCACGCACCCGTGTGTATGATCACCCAAGACCAAGCCAGGGCATCTTTCAGAAGCATTAGAAATAAAACCTATTCCCCTGTGCATCCTCTCTGCCGGAGCCCCCTACACTGCCCAGAACTCCACACTTCCCCTGGGTTGGAAAATTCCTGGAGATTTTTTTTTTGGGGGGGACCCATCCACCTCCCTCCTGCAGGCCACGATGACCCCGGGATCCTTGGCTCAACAAGCCCCAGGTGGAGGCCGAGAGGAGGCCGCCCCGCAGGCCCGTAGCGACACTGGGGGCATCTTGGGGCCTGGCACCCCAACTTATTGCTAAGCCCCCCCCCCAACTTCCTGTCCAGCCCAGGCCCCCTGACTTCCAATTTTTTATTTTATTTATGGCACTCCTTTTTGGGGGGTGCTCCCCGACTTATTTAAAGCCCCCCCCCCGAATTAAAAATCCTGGCTACTGGCCTGCCACCCCCGCTAATTCCTGCCACCGCTGCCACCTCCTGTTCCACACGGCCTGCCGTCCCGGGGATCCCTGGCCGTAATGAACGTCAGCCAGCGGGGATTTCCGCCCTTCCGCGCGGATTATTCCTCTTTCCTCGCCCACCTTCTCTGAAGCTCGTGCAAAGAATTATGCAAACCTCGGGGCTGGAGGACTCCCGGGGGTCGAAACCACTGGCGGGGGCGGGGGCTCGCCAGAAGATGGCTTTCATTCTGAATTAAAGGCCTCGCCCTAAACCTGGCAGGACTCCGATTGGACAGTCATCGGGCTGGAATGGCATTCAGCCATCCTGGCACACAGCCCCGGGGCCCAGGGTTGCCAATGGGCCTGGAGGAAAATGTCCTTGCCCTTCAGACATGAGCCGCTGAAGATTTGTGTGGCACGGAGGTACAATATCGTCTTCTGATAAATTAGAAGAGGAGGCGGAGGAGGAGGAGAAGAAGAAGAAGAGGAGGAGGAGGAGGAGGAGGAAGAACGAGGAGGAGGAGATTGGATTTATACCCCACCCTTCACTCGGAGTCACAGAGCGGCTTACAATCTCCTTTCCCTTCCCCTCCCCACAACAGACACCCTGCAAGGAAGGTGGGGCTGAGAGAGCTCTTCGAGAAGTGCCCTTGAGAGAACAGCTCTGAGAGAACTTGTGACTGACCCAAGGTCACCCCAGCAGCTGCAAGTGGAGGAGTGGGGAACTGAACCTGGTTCTCCCACAAGACACTTAAACCACTACACCAAACTGGCTCTCGATTATATCCTGTTGATTGTCTGTTAAAGGGACAGAACGGGTTTTCTCCCACTCCAGTCGGTAGGGTTGCCAACCTCCAGGTGTGGTCTGGAGATCCCAGAATCATAACTCATCCCCAGACTACAGAGATCAGTTCCCCTGGAGAAAATGGCCGCTTTGGTGGACTCTAGGGAACTGTGCCCCACTGAGGTCCAGGGATGCCAGCCTCCAGGTGGGGCCTGGGGATCCCCCAGAATTCCAGCTCCTCTCCAGACCGCAGAGATCAGTTCCCCTGGAGGAAATGGCTGCTTTGGAGGGGGGACTCTGTGGCCTTGTGCCCCACTGAGGTCAGGGTTGCCAGCCTCCAGGTGGGGCCTGGGGATCCCCCAGAATTCCAGCTCCTCTCCAGACTGCAGAGGTCAGTTCCCCTGGAGGAAATGGCTGCTTTGGAGGGGGACTCTGTGGCCTTGTGCCCCACTGAGGTCCAGGGTTGCCAGCCTCCAGGTGGGGCCTGGGGATCCCCAGAATTCCAGTTCCTCTCCAGACTGCAGAGGTCAGTTCCCCTGGAGGAAATGGCTGCTTTGGAGGGGAGACTCTGTGGCCTTGTGCCCCACTGAGGTCAGGGTTGCCAGCCTCCAGGTGGGGCCTGGGGATCCCCCAGAATTCCAGCTCCTCTCCAGACCGCAGAGATCAGTTCCCCTGGAGGAAATGGCTGCTTTGGAGGGGGACTCTGTGGCCTTGTGCCCCACTGAGGTCCAGGGATGCCAGCCTCCAGGTGGGGCCTGGGGATCCCGAATTCCAGCTCCTCTCCAGACCGCAGAGATCAGTTCCCCTGGAGGAAATGGCTGCTTTGGAGGGGGACTCTGTGGCCTTGTGCCCCACTGAGGTCAGGGTTGCCAGCCTCCAGGTGGGGCCTGGGGATCCCAGAATTCCAGCTCCTCTCCAGACTGCAGAGGTCAGTTCCCCTGGAGGAAATGGCTGCTTTGGAGGGGGACTCTGTGGCCTTGTGCCCCACTGAGGTCAGGGTTGCCAGCCTCCAGGTGGGGCCTGGGGATCCCCAGAATTCCAGTTCCTCTCCAGACTGCAGAGGTCAGTTCCCCTGGAGGAAATGGCTGCTTTGGAGGGGAGACTCTGTGGCCTTGTGCCCCACTGAGGTCAGGGTTGCCAGCCTCCAGGTGGGGCCTGGGGATCCCCCAGAATTCCAGCTCCTCTCCAGACCGCAGAGATCAGTTCCCCTGGAGGAAATGGCTGCTTTGGAGGGGGGACTCTGTGGCCTTGTGCCCCACTGAGGTCCAGGGATGCCAGCCTCCAGGTGGGGCCTGGGGATCCCCCAGAATTCCAGCTCATCTCCAGACTGCAGAGATCAGTTCCCCTGGAGGAAATGGCTGCTTTGGAGGGCGGACTCTGTGGCCTTGTGCCCCACTGAGGTCCAGGGATGCCAGCCTCCAGGTGGGGCCTGGGGATCCCCCGGAATTCCAGCTCCTCTCCAGGCTGCAGAGGTCAGTTCCCCTGGAGGAAATGGCTGCTTTGGAGGGGAGACTCTGTGGCCTTGTGCCCCACTGAAGTCCAGGGATGCCAGCCTCCAGGTGGGGCCTGGGGATCCCCCAGAATTCCAGCTCCTCTCCAGACTACAGAGGTCAGTTCCCCTGGAGGAAATGGCTGCTTTGGAGGGGGGACTCTGTGGCCTTGTGCCCCACTGAAGTCCAGGGATGCCAGCCTCCAGGTGGGGCCTGGGGATCCCCTGGAATTCCAGCTCATCTCCAGACTACAGAGGTCAGTTCCCCTGGAGGAAATGGCTGCTTTGGAGGGGGACTCTGTGGCCTTGTGCCCCACTGAGGTCCAGGGATGCCAGCCTCCAGGTGGGGCCTGGGGATCCCCGGAATTCCAGCTCATCTCCAGACTGCAGAGATCAGTTCCCCTGGAGGAAATGGCTGCTTTGGAGGGGGATTCTATGGCCTTGTGCCCCACTGAGGTTCAGGGATGCCAGCCTCCAGGTGGGGCCTGGGGATCCCCGGAATTCCAGCTCATCTCCAGACTGCAGAGATCAATTCCCCTGCAGGAAATGGCTGCTTTGGAGGGGGGACTCTGTGGCCTTGTATGCCACTGAGGTCCCTGTCCTCCCCAGGCTCCATCCCTGTTGAAATGTGTCAAAATGTCCTGGAGCGGGCAGCCGTGGTCCTGGGAGTGCGATGCACATGGCACCGGAGCTTGGTGCGCGGTGCGGTGCGCCGGTGGGCGCTGGGCTGGCTCAACAGGATCCCATCCTCGTCGCCAGTGTTAAATACCGGGCTCTAGACGCATTGCAGTGATCAGCTCTGGCTTATTCAGTGATTTCAGCACACTACAAGTCCAGCCTAGCAGGGCTCGAGCCCTGCTCGTGAAGCATGGCAGAACACCACACCCGACACGCCCACCCACTCCCGGTGAGAGGCCATTTACATTACAACTCTTTATCTACTGGTTGGTTCCAGGATCCTGGCGAGCGATTGTTCTAAAGTGGCAACCTCAACCTGTTCCTCGAACAGCTTAGGCTCAATACGTGACAATCCCCGATTCTCTGTGAGTTTCCCAACCTGGATCTGGCCACCATAATAGTCAGGGCCTGCCCAGGGCGTGCCCCTCCCAGCAACTTCGCACCGTTCAGCCGGGCTTCCCAAAGCAGGACACCTGGTTTCCCACGGCCGCCTGAGAATCTGGGCACCCCCGGGGACCTCCCGCAAGAATCCGCAGCCGTTGGCTCTTTCTGCAGCTCTGGGAGGGACAGGCGGAAGAGGGAGAAGGCGAGAGAGCTCCCCCCATCTGGAGGGGGGCAGCCAGCCGGCGGAAGCGGCAGGGCCTGCTGGAGTTGCCAGCTCCGGGTGGGGAAATACCTGGAGATTTTGAGGGCAGAGCCTGGGGAGGAGGGCGGGGTTTGGGGAGGGGAGGGGCCTCAGCAGGGTATGATGCCATCGACCCCACCCTCCAAAGCAGCCCCTTTTCTCCAGGGGAGCTGATCACGGTCGTCTGGAGACCAGTGTAACAGCAGGAGGTCTCCAGCTCCCTTCTGGAAGTTGGCAAGCCTAGGCAAGAGCAGTGCCCTGAGGGAGGGGAGAGTCCCAGGGACTCCCAGCGAACGCAGCTTCCTCCATTTAGTTTTGTGGAGCAGCAGATAAACAAATGCAAGCAGGCCTGTAGCCTGGGGTTTTTTTTAACTCAGGGGGCCTTTAAATAAGTTGGGGGGCACCCTGCAAAGACACCCCCATACACCCCCCAGGGAATGTCCTAAATAAAATAAAAAAATTGGAAGTTGGGGGGGCCTCGGCAGTAAGTCGGGGGGCCAGGCCCCAAGATGTCCGACTGTAGCTACGGGCCTGAAGGCAAGAGAAACTCGGGGGAGGAGGAGGAGGAGGAGAAGAAGAGGAGGAGGAGGAGGAGGAGGAGGAGGAGGAGATTGGATTTGTACCCTGCCCTTCACTACCTGAAGGAGTCTCAGAGACACCTACGATCCATTTCCCTTCCTCTCCCCACAACAGACACCCTGTGAGCAGTGTTCCCACTAAGTTGAGTTAGTGTGAGCCACCTCACAGTTTTCTAGCCTCTGGCTCACACGTTTTTGCCTTCGCTCGGGAAGGAGGGCTCCAGAGCAAACTAATTTATGCAGCTGCCAAATCGCTCGCTCACAACTTCAATGCCGGCGGCTCCCAAAGTAGAATTTCTGCTAGCAAAACTCCACAGCTTAGAGGGAGCGCTGCCTATGAGGTAGGGGCTGAGGGAGCTCTTTCGAGGACTGCCCGTTGAGAGAACAGCTCTGAGAGAACTTGTGACTGGCCCATGCCCACCCAGCTGGCTGCATGTGGAGGCTTGGGGAATCAAATCTCTCAGATTAGAGTCCACCGCTCTTAACTGGCTGGCTCCCGAGTTGGCCATGCCCAGCAGGCAATAACAAACAAGGTAAACAGAATAAGAAGCAAAAGGTGGGTGTTGGCTGGATGACCCCGCTTCTGATAGCATGGGGGTGTGGCCTAACAGGCTAATGAGTTGTGCTGTCAGGGTGTGGCCTGATATGCTAATGAGTTTCTGCTATTGGGTGTGGCCTATTATGCTAATGAGTTCCTGCTGGGCTTTTTCTACAAAAAACGCCCTGGCCCTGTTCCATGTTCCCTCTAAGCTGAGTGAGTGTGAACCAGCTCACAGTTTTTTAGCCTCCGGCTCACACATTTATTGTCTTAGCTCAGGAAGGGAGGGCTCCATAGTTAGGGTTAGGGTTAGGGTTAGTTGAATATGGAACATGCTACTATATCCTGTTAATAAACTTTCTTTTTTTTAAAAAAAAAAAAAAGGAGGGAGGGAGGGCTCCAGGGCAAACTGAGTTATGCACTAGCCCAATGGCTCGCTCACAACTTTAAGGCCAGTGGCTCACAAAGCAGAATTTTTGCTCACAAGACTCCACAGCTTAGAGGGAGCCAGGGCTTTTTTTTTGGTAGCGCTGGCTCTTTGGCTCTTCGGACAGCGCTGGCTCTTCGGCTGTGAAACGGAGATGAGCGCCGCAACCCTAGAGTCGGATTCGACCAGCTTTCGAGGAAGGGAACCTACACCTTTACCTTTAAATTCCCTCCCCTCCCCAAATCCTGGCCCCTCCCCCAAGTCTCCAGGAATTCCCCAACCCAGAGCTGGCAACCATAATGCCTGATCCCCATCCCCGGCTCTTCACGGTACTTAGTAGTTTGCCGAATCCACGCCCCCTTCCCATTGGCCGCAGCGTTTATCTACTTAGAGCGTGCATTAGCCAGGCACTTTTTAAAAAGAGACCGCTCGGAGCGGCTTGTGATGAAATCAAAAATAAAGATACCTTGTTTAAAAAAAAACACACTAAAACCAATCACAGGTCATTAGAAGCAGCAGGGGAAAGAACGGCGGCATTAATAAAGCAGTCGATGTGATCGATAAAAACCCGCAGAATGAGAGCACGATTCTGAGTCGGATAACAGGACCTCCTGGGCCGAACCGGTTCACTCCAAAAAGGGCGATCACTCCCAAGGGCCTCGGAGCCAGATCCGAGAAGGGCCCTTTGGCTGGAAAGGTTCCCAGCCTCCAGGAGGCGCCTGGAGACTTCCCGGAATTACAGCTTAGAAGATGAAGAGATTGGATAGGTGCCCCACCCTTCACTACCCGAAGGAGTCTCAGAGCGGCTGACAATCTCCTTACAGGAGGTGGTGGCAGCTACAAGCACGGACAGTTTCAAGAGGGAATTAGATAAACATCTGGAGCAGAGGTCCATCAGTGGCTATTAGCCACAGGGTATAGATGGGAACTCTCAGTCTGGGGCAGGTGATGCACTCTGTTCTTGGTGCTGGAGGGGGCAGCAGTGGGAGGGGCTTCTGGTGTCCTGGCCCCACTGCTGGACCTCCTGATGGCCCCTGGTATATTTTGGCCGCTGTGTGACAGAGTGTTGGACTAGATGGGCCATTGGCCTGGTTCAACACTGGCTTCTCTTATGTTCTCATGTTATGTTCTTATGTTCTTAAGTTAGCCTCTGAACTGGTTAGTGCAGAAAACCCTTCGAAAGACTCTGGCTCCGTAGCCAAAATGGTATGCCTTTTTTGCCTACGTCGCGACGGTTGGAAACGACGCGAGCGCCTTACCTGCTAGATATGCTGCGTTTGTATTTCACTGAATTGTTTCAAAGTCGTTGATTACTCAATTGCTGCTATAAGCTTTATTATACATTGTTCACTTTCTGTACAAGACCTCATGGCATGTTTGCTTTTCCATTTGTAATACTTTTGATAAAATTAATAAAATCTAAAGTTAAAAAAAAAGTGACAGGCCTTCAATTACTTCAATAATAATAATAATAATAATAATAATAATAATAATAATAATAATAATAATAATAATAATAATAATAATAACAACAACAACAATAACAATAACAATAACAACAATAACAATAACAACAATAATAACAACAATAATAACAACAATAATAATAACAATAATAATAACAATAATAATAATAATAATAATAATAATAATAATAATAATAATAATAATAATAATAATAATAATAGATTGGATTTATACCCCGCCCTTCACTCGAAGTCTCAGAGCGGCTTACAAACTCCTTTCCCTTCCCCTCCCCACAGCAGACACCCTGTCAGGCAGGTGGGGCTGCTGAGAGAGCTCTCTCGAGGACTACTCTTGAGAGAACAGCTCTTGAGAGAACTTGTGACTGACCCAAGGTCATCCAGCGGCTGCATGTGGAGACGTGGGGAATCAAACCCGGTTCTCCCAGATTAGAGTCCACACTCCTAACCACTGCACCGAACTGGCTCCCGTCCTGTCCCCCTTCAGCCTCCTCTTCTCAGCGTTTCCTCACAGGGCTTGGTCTCCATGCAACAACAGCATGGAAGCGGTTGTATTAAACTAAGTGTTTATGCAGGGCATATTGAGTCCGTTTGAGCTCTCCAGGGAGCTCTAGGATCTCCTCCCTGCTCTCCAGGGCCTGCTGAATTCTTCCCTCGGTTTTCCCCTCCTCCTTCTTCGGTTGCCGCTTCCTTCCTGCCTGTAAATCTGGTCGCTGCCATAAACTTTATTAAAAGCCACTCTGCATGTGTGGGGTGGAATTACTTCCTCCACTCTGCCGACAGGAGAACCTTGGGAAAGCTGTTGATGACTCGGCAATAGCTGGGCTGAGCATCCGTCTCTCTCCTTCTTGCAGGCGCCGAAGGCTCGGTGTGGCCAGGGTAGGGTCGCCAGCCTCCAGGCGGGGCCTGGAGATCCCCCGCTTTGACAGCTGATCTCCAGCTGGCAGAGATCGACTCCCCTGGAGAAAATGGCTGGTTTGGAGGGAGGATTCTGTGGTATCCTACCAGGCTGAGGCCCGGGGCTTTTTTTGGTAGAAAAAGCCCAGCAGGGACTCATTAGCATAACAGGCCACGCCCAACAGCAGGCACTCATTAGCCTATTAGGCCACACCCCCTGACAGCACAGCACATTGGCCTATGAGGCCACACCCCCGCGTTGCCAGAAGTGGGGTCATCCAGCCACACCCACCTTTTGCGTATTATTCTGTTTGCCTTCTTTGTTGTCAAGACCCAGGGATCTTTTTTTTTAGAGCAGGAACTCCTTTGCATGTTGGGTCACACAACCCTAATGTAGCCAATACTAATGAGGTCCTGCTCTTGGGTGAGGCCCCTCTCCCCTCCCCAAACCCCGCCCTGCTGAGGCTCCTCCCCTCCCCAAGCCCCGCCCTCTCCTGGATGGGAGACTGCCGAGGTAGACCGAGGTTGCTCTGCAGAGGAAGGGGATGGCAAACCACCTCTTGGCAAGAAGAAGAGGAGGAGGAGGAGGAGAGACTGGATTTATACCCCGCCCTTCACTACCCGAAGGAGTCTCAGAGCGGCTTACGATCTCCTTTCCCTTCCCCTCCCCACCACAGACACCCTGTGAACAATGCTCCCTCTAAACCATGGAGTCTTGTGAGCAAAAATTCCACTTTGTGAACTTACTGGCATTAAATTCGTGCACCAGTGGTTTGGCTCCTGCATCAGTGAGTTTGCTCTGGAGCCCTTCTTCCTGAGCTAAGACAAAAAAAACCCTGTGAGCTGGAGGCTAAAAAAACTGTGAGCTCGCTCACATTAACGCAGCTTAGAGGGAACACTGCCTGTGAGGGAGGTGAAAACACCCCCACGGTTCAGGTTACCGGCTCTGGGTTGGGAATTTCCTGGAGGTGTTGGAGGTGGAACTTGGGAGAGGGCAGCCTTTGGCAAGAAGGGGGAATTCAGCAGGGTCAAAGGCCACAGAGTCCCCCCCCACCCTCCAAAGCAGCCATTTCCTCCAGGGGAACTGATCTCTGCAGCCTGGAGATTGGTTGTGATTCCGGGAGATCTCCAGCCACCGCCTGGAAGCTGGCAACCTTGCCTCATATCCCTGGGGTTGCCACGAGTTGGGCACATGGTTATTATGAATGGGATGTCATATGCCAAGTAATGTTAATGAGCCCCATGCCTAGGGTTGCCAGATCCAGGTTGGGAAACCCCAGGAGATTTGGGGGTGGAGCCTGGGGAGGACAGGGACCACAGTGGGGGCACGATGCCAGAGAGTCCCCCCTCCAAAGCAGCCATTTTCTCCAGGGGAACTGATCTCTGTCCCACCTGGAGGAGGAGGAGGAGGAAGGAAGAAGAAGAAGAAGAGAAGGAGGAGGAAGAGGAGGAGGAAGAAGAAGAGGAGGAGGAGGAAGAGGAGGAGGAAGATGAAGAGGAGGAGGAAGGAAGAAGAAGAGAAGGAGGAGGAGGAGGAGGAGGAAGAAGAAGAGGAGGAGGAGGAAGAGGAGGAGGAAGATGAAGAGGAGGAGGAGGAAGAAGAAGAAGAAGAAGGAGGAGGAAGAGGAGGAGGAAGAAGAAGAGGAGGAGGAGGAGGAGGAGGAAGATGAAAAGGAGGAGGAAGGAAGAAGAAGAAGAAGAGAAGGAGGAGGAAGAGGAGGAGGAAGAAGAAGAGGAGGAGGAGGAAGAGGAGGAGGAAGATGAAGAGGAGGAGGAGGAAGAAGAAGAAGAAAAAGAAGAGGAGGAGGAGGAGGAGATTGGATTTATACCTCACCCTTCACTCGGGAGTCTCAGAGCGGCTTACAGTCTCCTTTCCCGTCCCCTCCCCACAACAGACGCCCTGTGAGGTACGTGGGGGCTGAGAGAGCTCTGACAGAAACTCTTTTTCAAGGACAGCTCTTGTCAGAACTATGGCTTGCCCAAGGTCATCCAGCAGCTGCAAGTGGAGGAGTGGGGAATCAAACCTGGTTCTCCCGGATTAGAGTCCGCACACTTAACCACTACCATGGAGACTGGATTTATACCCCGCCCTTCACTACCCCAAGGAGTCTCAGAGCGGCTTACAAACTCCTTTCCCTTCCCCTCCCCGCAACAGACACCCTGTGAGGTAGGTGGGGCTGAGAGAGCGCTTTCGAGGACTGCTCCTATCTACCTATCATCATCTATCTAATGTCTTGTTTAACAGAGGAGGTGCTTAAGAAGAGGAGATTGGATTTATAACGCAACCTGCACTACCAGAAGGAGTCTCAGGGTGGCTTCCAGTCTCCTTTCCCCTCCCCTCCCCACAACAGACACCCTGTGAGGTAGGTGGGGCTGAGAGAGCTCT
This sequence comes from Gekko gecko, assembly GCA_029375565.1. Taxonomy (NCBI): domain Eukaryota; kingdom Metazoa; phylum Chordata; class Lepidosauria; order Squamata; family Gekkonidae; genus Gekko; species Gekko gecko. The sequence continues at coordinate 295,972,914 of JAPDNY010000002.1, forward strand.
TTCCAGAACTGTCCTTGAGAGAACAGCTCTGAGAGAACTTGTGACTGACCCCAGGTCACACCAGCAGCTGCGAGTGGAGGGGTGGGGAATCAAACCCGGTCCTCCCAGACACCCCGACACCAAACGGGCTCCTTGTGCCCTTCCTACGAAAGGGGCTGGGCGTTGTTCCCCGAGCCTGTCGGCCACCCCACGGCCTCTAGCTGTCTCTCTTTCCCAGACTCCTCTGCAACACCCTCTCCCAGGGACGCCTCTCTGCTCGATTAAGGGCTTCCGACCAGAGAAAGGCTCCTTGCGGTCCACCGACCACTGCCGCCGTCTGGGTGTCTGGCCAAGAGGCCGGGGAGGGGCGGAGGGGTGGGTGTGGGGGGGGGGCGCAGGCGACACCCTCTCCTCCTCTCCCCCATTTAGGTCGTGACTCAGGCCTCCAGCCATTCCAGCAGGTGCTGGGAAGGGCCGCGCCAAACGCCAGGCCCTCGCCTTAATGGAGCCATTAGCCGCTTGGTGGAGGGCCAGGGAGGACTAATGCATCGGCTCTGGTGCCCGGGAGGGGGTCCCTGGGGGCGAGGCTGGCCGAGGGATGGCATCGGGAGGAGGCGGCGGGATGACTTGGGCATTCCAGATCCGGCCAGGCTCCTGCTGGGGTCGCCAACCCCCAGGAAGAGGCCTGGAGATCACCGGGAAGGACAAGCCCTCTACAGAATACACAGTGCATTCGCCTGGGGGGAAACGGCCGCCTTGCAGGGCTGGCTCTGTAGTGTCACACCCTGCCAAACTGCCTCCCTTCCCTAAACCCTGGCCTCCGCAAAGGGCTGCCAACCTCCAGATGGGGACTAGATAGGGCTGCCAGTTTCCAGGTGGTACCTGGAGGTTTCCTGGGGTTACAGCCAGCGTTCCCTCCAAGCTGAGTGAGTGTGAGCTAGCTGACAGTGTTTTAGCCTCCGGCTCACACATCTTTGTCTTAGCTCAGGAAGGGACGGCTCCAGAACAAACTAATTGATGCAGTAGCCAAATCGCCCGCTCACAACTTTAACGCCAGCAGCTCACAAAGTAGAATTCTTGCTCACAAGTCTCCGCAGCTTAGAGGGAGCGCTGGTTACAGCTGCTCTCCGGGTGGCAGGGATCGGTTCAACTCGAGAAGATGGCCACTTTGGAAGGCGGACTCTATGGTGTTATGCTCCACTGAAGTCCCTCCCCTTTTCAAACCCCGCCCTCCTCAAGCTCCCCCCCACCCCCAAATCTCCAGGTATTTCTCAACCTGGAGCTCGCAATGCTAGGCCGGGAGATCTCCCGGTAATACAGCTGGTCGCCAGAGAGATCAGTTCCACGGGAGAAAGTGGCGGCTTTGGAGGGGGGACTCTGTGGCATTGTGCCCCACTGAAGTCTCTTTCCTCCCCAAACCCTGCCCTCACCGGGCTCCACCCCCTGCCCTCCACCAGGTCTTTCCCCTCACCTCCTGCCTGGTCCTTTTAACTGGGGACGCCGGGGACTGAACCTGGGACCTTCTGCATGCCAAGCAGAGGCTCTCTGTCAGGGTTTCAGTCAAAGTTTTCCCATCACCTCCTGTCTGGTCCTTTTAACTGGGGATGCCGGGGACTCAACCTGGGACCTTCTGCAGACCAAGCAGAGGCTCTGCCACTGAGCCAGGCTCTCAAGTCAAAGTCTTTCCCATCACCTCCTGTCTGGTCCTTTTAACTGGGGATGCCAGGGACTGAACCTGGGACCTTCTGCATGCCAAGCAGAGGCTCTGCCACTGAGCCAGGCTCTCAAGTCAAAGTCTTTCCCATCACCTCCTGCCTGGTCCTTTTAACTGGGGATGCCGGGGACTGAACCTGGGGCCTTCTGCCGGCCAAGCAGAGGCTCTCTGTCAGGGCTTCAGTCAAGGTCTTTCCCATCACCTCCTTCCTGGTCCTTTTAACTGGGGATGCCAGGGACTGAACCTGGGGCCTTCTGCATGCCAAGCAGAGGCTCTGCCACTGAGCCAGGCTCTCAAGTCAAAGTCTTTCCCATCACCTCCTGCCTGGTCCTTCTAACTGGGGATGCCCGGGACTGAACCTGGGACCTCCTGCATGCCAAGCAGATGCTCTCTGTCAGGGTTTCAGTCAAAGTTTTCCCATCACCTCCTGTCTGGTCCTTTTAACTGGAGATGCTGGGGACTGAACCTGGGGCCTTCTACCGGCCAAGCAGAGGCTCTCTGTCAGGGCTTCAGTCAAGGTCTTTCCCATCACCTCCTTCCTGGTCCTTTTAACTGGGGATGCCAGGGACTGAACCTGGGACCTTCTGCATGCCAAGCAGAGGCTCTGCCACTGAGCCAGGCTCTCAAGTCAAAGTCTTTCCCATCACCTCCTGCCTGGTCCTTCTAACTGGGGATGCCAGGGACTGAACCTGGGACCTCCTGCATGCCAAGCAGATGCTCTCTGTCAGGGTTTCAGTCAAAGTTTTCCCATCACCTCCTGTCTGGTCCTTTTAACTGGAGATGCTGGGGACTGAACCTGGGGCCTTCTACCGGCCAAGCAGAGGCTCTCTGTCAGGGCTTCAGTCAAGGTCTTTCCCATCACCTCCTTCCTGGTCCTTTTAACTGGGGATGCCAGGGACTGAACCTGGGACCTTCTGCATGCCAAGCAGAGGCTCTGCCACTGAGCCAGGCTCTCAGGTCAAAGTCTTTCTCATCACCTCCTGCCTGGTCCTTCTAACTGGAGATGCCGGGGACTGAACCTGGGACCTTCTGCAGGCCAAGCAGAGTCTCTCTGTCAGGGTTTCAGTCAAGGTCTTTCCCATCACCTCCTGCCTGGTCCTTTTAACTGGGGATGCCGGGGATTGAACCTGGGACCTTCTGCATGCCAAGCAGATGCTCTCTGTCAGGGTTTCAGTCAAGGTCTTTCCCATCACCTCCTTCCTGGTCCTTTTAACTGGAGATGCTGGGGACTGAACTGGGGAACTTCTGCATGCCAAGCAGAGGCTCTGCCACCGAGCCACATCTTCCCGCCTGTCACCTCACCTGGCCAAATTTCACCTCACCTGGCTCCCAAGCCTCAAGTGTGTTGAGGGTGTTTGTTCAGAATCTGGGAGAGCCAGGGTCGAATCTCCACTCAGCCATGGAAGTGTGGGCTCACAACACGCTCTCAGCCTAACCCATTTCACCGGGTTGTTCTGAGGATAAAGGACAACACAACCCCCTTTGGGTCTCCATTGAGGAGAACGGCAGGTTATCCATGAAGGAAATGATCTTTGCAGTCAGGAAGAAATCCCACCCCAGGTCAGATGGGTTTTGGAGCGGGCGCGGTCTGTGGCACTCCGTGTGGCATGATTTAAAATAAAATTAAAATTCTCTCCTAGACCGGTCCAGATTCCGCACCCGGAAAAGCCGACTTCTGAGGCCTGTAACATTTGACCGCTTTTGCATAATTTCTCTTACAAGACTTCATTTGTTTTTTGCGACATTTCCTCCTTGCCATAATTGATTCTCATTTTTGCCAGTCTGGGGGCAAAGGGCAAGCGGCTCTGCGGGACGGAGACACCCCGTCGGCATCCACTGGAAATCAATGTCATCCACCCCTCGCTCTTCGGAGAGCTCAGCAGACGCTTCACCCCGTGCGCTTCCAAGCATACGTTTGGAGCCGTAGGGCATAGGAGTTGCCAACTCTGGATTCGGAAACACCTGGAGATTTGAGCTTGATGCCTGAGGTTCAGAGATGCCAGCCTCCAGGTGGGGCCTGGGGATCCCCCGGAATTCCAGCTCATCTCCAGACTACAGAGATCAGTTTCCCCTGGAGGAAATGGCTGCTTTGAACATAAGACCATAAGAACGTAAGAGGAGCCAGGGCTGGATCAGGCCCATGGCCCATCCAGTCCAACACTCTGTGTCACACAGTAGCCAGCAGTGGGGCCAGGACACTAAAAGCCCTCCCATTGTTGCCCCCCCACCCAACCACCAAGAAGACAGAGCATCCCTTGCCCCAGACATAAGAACATAGGAGAAGCCAATGTTGGATCAGGCCAGTGGCCCATCCAGTCCAACACTCTGTGTCACACAGTGGCCAGAAATACCAGGTGCCCTCAGGAGGTCCAGCAGTGGGGCCAGGACACTAGAAGCCCTCCCACTGTTGCCCCCCACCCAAGCACCAAGAATACAGAGCATCCCTTCCCCAGACTGAGAGTTCCTCTCTATACCTTGTGGCTCATAGCCCCTAATGGACCTCTGCTTCATATAAGAACATAAGAGAAGCCAATGTTGGATCAGGCCAATGGCCCATCCAGTCCAACACTCTAGATCACACAGTGGCCAAAAACACCAGGTGTCCTCAGGAGGTCCACCAGTGGGGCCAGGACACCAGAAGCCTCTCCCACTGCTGCCCCCCCCCCCACCCAAGCACCAAGAAGACAGAGCATCACTTGCCCCAGACCAAGAGTTCCTACCTATACACTGTGGCTAATAGCCACTGATGGACCTCTGCTCCATATGTTTATCCAATTCCCTCTTATAAGAACATAAGAGAAGCCAATGTTGGATCAGGCCAGTGACCCATCCAGTCCAACACTCTGTCACACAGTGGCCCAAAATACCACGTGCCATCAGGTGGTCCAGCAGTGGGGCCAGGACACTAGAAGCCCTCCCACTGTTGCTCCCCCCCAAGCACCAAGAATACAGAGCATCCCTTGCCCTAGACCAAGAGTTCCTATCTATACCTTGTGGCTAATAGCCACTGATGGACCTCTGCTCCATATGCTAATCTAATTCCCTCTTGAAGCCATCCATGCTTGTAGCTGCCACCACCTCCTGTGGCAGGGAATTCCATGTGTTGATCACTCTTTGGGTGAAGAAGGACTCCCTTTTATCCATTCTAACCCGACCACTCAGCAATTTCATTGAGTGTCCATGACTTCTTGTCTTGTGAGAAAGGGAGAAAAGTACCTCTTTCTCGACCTGCTCTATCCCAGGCATAATCTTGTAAACCTCGATCATGTCACCCCTCAGCCATCGTTTCTCCAAGCTAAAGAGCCCCAAGTGTTTTAACCTTTCTTCATAGGGAAGGTGTTCCAACCCTTTTATCATTCTAGTTGCCCTTCTCTGCACTTTTTCCAATGCTATAAAATCCTTTTTGAGGTGTGGCGACCAGGACTGCACACAGTACTCCAAATGAGGTCGCACCATCGATCTATGCAGGGGCATGATGATACTGGCTGATCTGTTTTCAGTTCCCTTCCTAATAATCCCCAGCATAGCATTGGCCTTGTTCATTGCAGTCGCACACTGTGGCATTGTACCCCACTGAGGTCCCTGTCCTCCCCAGGCTTCATTCTCGGATCTCGGATGGAGCGGGTGCAGAGGAGAGCGACGAGGAGGACGGGGGGGGGGGCGGCCTGGAGACCCAGAAGCCCTGTGAGGAAAGACTGAGGGACTTCTTGGGAATGTTCAGTCTGGAGAAGGGGGGTTGAGGGGGGACAGGATGGCTCCCTTGAAGGGCTGTGTCACTTAGAGGAGGGCAGAGAGCCACTCTGGTTGGCAGCAGAGGAGAGGACTTGCAGTAATGGGTGTAAATTAAGGGCGGGAAGGTACTGGCTGGACATTGGGAAAAAACTTTTTTACAGCTGAGAGTTGAGCCACAGTGGAATCAGTTGCCCGGGGCGGTGGTGAGCTCCCCCTCCCTGGCTGCCTTTAAGCAGCGGCTGGACAAACACTTGTCAGGGACGCACTAGGCTGATCCTGCACTGAGCAGTGGGGCTGGACTAGATGGCCTCTAGGGCCCCTTCCAACTCTGTGATTCTACGACTCCATGAGAGTGAATTCAGCACCATCTCTCCTGCTCACTGTCATTCCTTGTCTGTCTCCAGATACCTATTCTCAGGCCAGTTTCCCCCTTCTTCCTGGGACTGCCACACTCAGTCTTACCCTCTCAGCCGGAGATATAGGACCCTCTCTCGGTCTCTCCTCTTTACTATCAAGTATATTAGTTCCTAAAGAAACCTCTATCTACTTTTTAATCAGGTTGTGCACCCATGCTGTGTTAATTACTCTGCCAACAAAGGGGGGGGAGAACCTGGCAACCAGTGTTCCCTCTAAGCTGTTCACCTGCCATCTGGGTTGTAACCTTCTAGAAGGTTCCCGGTGTTTTCTTATGGAAGGATTCGACAGAGCAATTCTTATCTCCCTTCTTTGTGGGGGATTAATACGTCGTTCCATAAAGGACAAGTGGATCTCTTTGCCTGACAGAAGTAATTCATGCCAAAATGGCTTTTTTGGTCTGAATTTTGAAAAGATGCTGGGCCAAAATCTGGGAGGCCTTGCTTGAAATCCCCACCCTGCCATGAAGCTTACCGGGGGGCTTCAGGCCAGTTACCCTCTCTGTCTCTCGGCCTACCTTACCTCACAGAATTGTTGTGTGAGGGTAAAAAGGGGATAAACAATGCTCCTCTGTCCCTTAATCCAGAGGAGAATAATAAGAACAATAGATGGGATTTATACCCTGCCCTTCACTCAGAATCTCAGAGCAGTTTACAATCTCCTCTCCCTTCCCCTCCCCACAACGGACACCCTGTGAGGTAGGGGGGGCTGAGAGAGCTCTCTTGAGGAATGCTCCTGAGAGAACAACTTTGAGAGAACTTGTGAGTGACCCAAGGTCACGCCAGCAGCTGCAGGTGGAGGAGCAGGGAATCAAACCTGGTTCTCCCAGATTAGAGTCTGCGCTCCTAACCACTATACCAAACTGGAGGAGGAGGAGGAGGAGAAGGAGGAAGAAGAAGAAGAAGAAGAAGAAGAAGAAGAAGAAGAAGAAGAAGAAGAAGAAGAAGAAGAAGAAGAAGAAGAAGAAGAAGAAGAAGAAGAAGAAGAGGAGGAGGAGGAGGAGGAGGAGGAGGAGGAGGAGGAGGAGGAGAACATAAGAACATAAGAACATAAGAACATAAAAGAAGCCAATGTTGAATCAGGCCAATGGCCCATCTAGTCCAACACTCTGTCACACAGCGGCCAAAATATACCAGGTGCCATCAGGAGGTCCAGCAGTGGGGCCAGGGCACCAGAAGCCCTCCCACTGCTGCCCCCTCCAGCACCAAGAATAGAGTGCATCACCTGCCGCAGACTGAGAGTTCCCATCTATACCCTGTGGCTAATAGCCACTGGTGGACTTCTGCTCCATATGTTTATCTAATTTCCTCTTGAAACTGTCCATGCTTGCAGCTGCCACGACCTCCTGTGGCAGTGAATTCCATATGTTAATCACTCTTTGGGTGAAGAAGGAGGAGGAGGAGGAGGAGGAAGAAGAAGAAGAGGAGGAGGAGGAGGAGTTGATTTTATAACGTACCCTTCACTACTGGAAAGAGTCTTGAAGCAGCTTACAAGCTCCTTTCCCTTCCTCTCCCCACAACAGACACCCTGCAAGGAAGGTGGGGCTGAGAGAGCTCTTCCAAGAACTTCCAAGAACTTCCAAGAACATTTGGAATACTGTATACAGTTCTGGCCACCACATCTCAAAAAGGATATTATAGCATTGGAAAAAGTGCAGAGAAGGGCAACTAGAATGATAAAAGGGTTGGAACACCTTCCCTATGAAGAAAGGTTAAAATGCTTGGGGCTCTTTAGCTTGGAGAAACGACGGCTGAGAGGTGACATGATCGAGGTTTATAAGATTATGAATGGGATTGAGCAGGTTGAGAAAGAAGTACTTTTCTCCCTTTCTCACAATACGAGAACTCGTGGGCACTCTATGAAATTGCTGAGCAGTCGGGTTAGAACAGATAAAAGGAAATACTTCTTCACCCAAAGAGTGATTAACGTATGGAATTCACTGCCACAGGAGGTCGTGGCAGCTGCAAGCATGGACAGTTTCAAGAGGGAATTAGATAAACATATGGAGCAGAAGTCCATCAGTGGCTATTAGCTACAGGGTATAGATGGGAACTCTCAGTCTGGGGCAGGTGATGCACTCTATTCTTGGTGCTGGAGGGGGCAGCAGTGGGAGGGCTTCTAGTGTCCTGGCCCCACTGCTGGACCTCCTGATGGCACCTGGTATATTTTGGCTGCTGTGTGACAGAGTGTTGGACTAGATGGGCCATTGGCCTGATTCAACATTGGCTTCTCTTATGTTCTTATGTTGTTCTTATGCCCTTGAGAGAACAGCTCCGAGAGAACTTGTGACTGACCCAAGGTCACACCAGCAGCTGCACGTGGAGGAGTGGGGAATCAGACCCGGCTCTCCCAGATTAGAGTCCCTGCTCCTAACCACTGCACCAAACCGGTTCTCCTACACCAAAAGTTGGGGGGGGGATGCCACCACACGGCCAGGTGCCCCCGGAAGTGCCTGCTCTGGGAACCCTCTCTTTCGCCTCCAGCTCCACCTCCGAGGCCCCGGGCCCGGCACTCCGGGCCTGTAGAGTCAGCGGCGCCAGATTCCTCCAAAGCCGGAGCTATTTTTACCGTCCGTTGCCAAGCGATGGGTGATGGAGCCGCCTGTTTGCAGCGCTGCCACGTTCCCCAGCTTGGCACGATCCCATCACAGCAAATGAGATTTGGGGGAGTAGGCAGGAGGGAGCTGGGGGGGGGGAGCGGGCGAGGGCCGTGACTGGCAAATAATACAACCCACAGATACGAAAAGAACGGCTTGGGTGGCTGTGACCGAGATCCTCGGAGCCTGGCGTTCTGTTTCTGAGAGCGCCCCGGTGGATTTCTCTAGAAGAAGAAGAGGAAGAGAAGCAGAGATGGGGTTTATGCCCCGCCCTTCGCTACCCAACGGAGTCTCAGGGCGGCTTACGATCTCTTTTCCCTCCCCCGTCCCCACAAAAGACGCCCTGTGAGGCAGGTGGGGCTGAGAGAGCTCTTGTGAGGACTGCCCTTGAGAGAACAGTTCTGAGAGAACTTGTGACTCACCCAAGGTCACCCAGCAGCTAACCACTACACCAAACAGGAGATTGGATTTATACCCCGCCCTTCACTACCCAAAGGAGTCTCAGAGCGGCTTACGAACTCCTTTCCCTCCCCCGTCCCCACAAAAGACGCCCTGTGAGGCAGGTGGGGCTGAGAGAGCTCTCGCGAGGACTGCCCTTGAGAGAACAGCCCCCGCAGATGCAAAACAACATGGAAAATAGACCAAGACGGGGGGCCGTGTTAGTCCGTCTGTAGCAGTCGAAAAGAGCAGGAGTCCCGTCGCACCTCCAAGACTCACAACATTTGCAACAGAATAGGGACTTCCAGGGCTTTTTTTGTAGAAAAAGCCCAGCAGGAACTCATTAGCATAATAGGCCACATCCCACAGCAGAAGCTCATTAGCATATTAGGCCACACCCCTGACAGCACAGCTCATTATCATATTAGGCCACACCGCATGTTGCCAGAAGTGTGGTCTTCCAGCCATACCCACCTTTTGCTTCTTATTCTGTTTGCCTTGTTTGTTGTCACCAGGGCTCTTTTTGTAGCAGGAACTCCTTTGCATGTTAGGCCACACACCCCTCATGTAGCCAGTCCTGATGAGTTTCTGCTGTTGGGTGTGGCCTATTATGCTAATGAGTCCTTGCTGGGCGTGGCCAACTCAGGACCCAGCCGGAACGCCGTTCCTGTGCGTTCCTGCCCAGAAATAGCCCTGGGGACTTCCGCGCGTCACTGCCACACCCCGCACAAATTTTATTAGCCTTTAAGGCGCTACCGGACACTTGCTCTTTTCTAATGCTGAAAGTGATTGCCAAAAATCTCAGGAGTCAAAGAAGAGAAGACGATTGGATTTATACCCCGCCCTTCCCTAGTTTGGTGTAGTGGTTAAGTGCGCGGACTCTCATCTGGGAGAACCGGGTTTGATTCCCCCAATCCTCCACTTGCACCTGCTGGATGACCTTGGGCAAGCCATAGTTCTGGCACGGCTGTTCTTGAAAGAGAGCAGTTTCTGTCAGAGCTCTCTCAGCCCCCACCTACCTCACAAGGTATCTGTTGTGGGGAGGGGAAGGGAAGGGAGTTTGTAAGCCGCTCTGAGACTCCTCTGGGTAGTGAAGGGCGGGGTATAAATCCAATCTCTTCTTCTTCTCTTCTACCTGAAGGAGTCTCTATCTATCTATCTATCTATCTATCTATCTATCTATCTATCTATCTATCTATCTATCTATCTATCATCTATCTATCTATCTTCATCATCATCATCTATCTATCTCCCTATCTAGATAGGAGGTGCTTAAGAAGAGAAGAAGAGATTGGATTTATACCTCAACCTTCACTACCCGAAGGAGTCTCAGGGCGGCTTCCAATCTCCTTTCCCCTCCCCTCCCCACAACAGACACCCTGTGAGGGAGGTGGGGCTGAGAAAGCTCTTTCCAGAACTGTCCTTGAGAGAACAGCTCTGAGAGAACTTGTGACTCACCCAAGGTCACCCAGCTGGCTGCATGTGGAGGAGTGGGGCAATCAAACCCGGCTCTCCCAGATTAGAGTCCGCGCTCCTGACCACTACACCAACCTTGCTCTCTTGATTGATTGATTCTAACCAAACTGGCTCTCTTGACTGATTGACTGATTCTAACAGGAGTGATTCTAACAGGGCAATGGGGGTTGCCAACTCCTGGTTGGGATAAACCTGGAGATTTGGGGGGGGAAGCCTGGGTAAGGTGGGATTTGCGGAGGGCAGGGACCTCAGTGGGGTATAATGCCCCAGAGCTGACCCTCCAACGCAGCCATTTCCTCCAGGAGAACTGCTGTCTTGTCAATCTGTCGATCGGCTGTAATCCCAGGGGACCTCCAGTCCCTGCCTGGAGATTGGCAACTCTGGTCACACCCTTTCTAAGCTCCGCAGCTCCAGTGGGTTGGCGAGGCTGCGGCTGTAGTTAGGAATGCGCTGCCAATGTTCTAAAGAAGCCATTAAGCCGGCAAATAAATGCAGACAAAAAGAAGTTGGCAGCCGTTGGCAGCTAATGGTTCTTTTCAACGCCGCAGGGCTTCGCGGAGTCGCCAGCCCGGCAAGCCCACCGTTCGCTCCGAGACGCTACAGGCAGGCAGAATGTCCAGGTTAATGCCTGGCAGACCCAGTGGCAGGGAGGCGTTTGGGCTCCGGCATCTACTGTAGCCCGCCTCCACCGTCAGAAAGGGTGGCAGGGAGCAACCAGATGCCCCCCCCCCCCCAAGCCCTGGCAGAGGGAAATGAGCACAATTATTTCATGTACGTGAACGCTCAGGTTCGACAAGCCAAACGAGTGAGACATTTATCTGGGGCGTGATCTGCGAGCTCACGGCCCACCAAGAAAAGGAACGGTAAAATGTTAACATCCCGGGAGGTTTTTACATTCCCCAAGTTAGCCAGACAGGGAAGGTGGCTCAGTATATGCCAGTCTCATCAGATCTTGGAAGCTGAGCAGGGTCGGTACTTGGAAGGGAGACCACCAAGGAAGGCTCTCCAGAGGAAGGCCGTGGCAAACCACCTCTGCTTCCTGCTTGCCTGGAAAGCCCCTAGCTTGGGTCCCCAGAGGTCGGAAGCTCAGCAGGTTCGGTACTTGGATGGAAGACCACCAAGGAAGGCTCTGCAGAGGAAGGCGATGGCCAACCACCTCTGCTTCTCACTTGCCTGGAAAGCCCCTTGCTGAGACCACCATAAATTGGAAGCTAAACAGGGTCGGTACTTGCAAGGAAGCTCAGCAGGGTCGGTACTTGCAAGGGAGACCACCAAGGAAGGCTCTGCAGAGGAAGGCGATGGCCAACCACCTCTGCTTCTCACTTGCCTGGAAAGCCCCTTGCTGAGACCACCATAAATTGGAAGCTAAACAGGGTCGGTACTTGCAAGGAAGCTCAGCAGGGTCGATACTTGCAAGGGAGACCACCAAGGAAGACTCTGCAGAGGAAGGCCATGGCAAACCACCTCTGCTCCTCCCTTGCCTTGAAAGCCCCTTGCTGGGGTCACCATAAATTGGAAGCTCAGCAGGGTCGGTACTTGCAAGGGAGACCACCAAGAAAGGCTCTGCAGAGGAAGGCCATGGCCGATCGCCTCTGCTTCTCACTTGCCTTGAAAACCCCTTTTCGGGTCTCTATAAAGTGGCTGCGATTTGCCGGCACGTTCCACACACGCAAGAGCCAGAAAATACTCTCCTCCCCCCATACCCCCCAATCTAGGATGTCATGAATCTGACAGAGTGTGTGCACGGGTATTGACTGCAACACACGTTCCTCCCCAAATGCTTCAATCTGCCGAAACGTCAGTGCATTTGCCAAATCGTGAGATTCGGGTCCCCAAATATATCAAGCGGTATTGTGCTGGAACACCTTGATGCAGATGGAATATAGGGACAGGCACCCTGTTCTTCAGATCTGAAGACTGCACCAGAACAATTCCTCCAGTGGGATGTATTATTATTATTATTATTATTATTATTATTATTATTATCATTATTATTATTATTATTATTATCATCATCATTATTAAGAATTTTACCCCACCTTTCTGGCCCCATCAAGGTGGCTCGCAAATGAAAACACACCCATTCAAATCTCATCGTAAAAGCCGTGGAAACCGACGCACAAATACACCATTCAAACAAGTTAAAAACCAGAGCTCCAAATGAACACAAAAGATAAAAACAACCGTGGAAACATTGGGGAGGAAGGAGGGACCACCAAGGGAATGCCAAGAGAAGCCCCCCCCAAAAAAGACTTCACCTGCTGGTGGAAGAGGGCAACAGGGGAGACAGGCGGGTCTCTCTGGGGAGAGAGTTCCAGAGATCAGGTGCCACAACTGAGAAGGCCCCGTCCCCAGTTGCCACCACCCTAATCTCGGAAGGCGGGTGTGGTATGAAACACACAGGGCCTCTCCCAAATGACAAAAGTTGTACATGTTAGAGGCGCCAGAGCTATTGCGGGATCTGTTGGAGCAAAACAGGAGGTCCCGGGGGCATACCCCTCTCCCATTGTGGTCATGGAGAAAAAAGCCAGGAGGAGGAGGAGGAGGAGAGATTGGATTTATACCCCGCCCTTCACTACCCGAAGGAGTCTCAGAGCGGCTTACAATCCCCTTTCCCTTACCCTCCTCACAACAGACACCCCCTGTGAGCAATGCTCCCTCTAAGCTGTTGGCGTCCTGGGAGCAAAAATTCCACTTTGTGAGCTACCGGCATTAAAGTTGTGAGCGAGCGATCTGGCTGCCGCATAAACCAGTTTGCACTGGAGCCATCCCTTCCTGGGCGAAGACAGAAATGTGTGATGTGGAGGCTAGAAAAGCTGTGAGCTGGCTCATACTAACTCAGCTTAGAGGGAACACTGCCTGTGAGGGAGGTGGGGCTGGGAGAGCTCTTTCGAGGACGGCTCCTGAGAGAACAGCTCTGAGAGAACTTGGGACTGGCCCAAGGTCACACCAGCAGCTGCATGTGAAAGAGTGGGGAATCATACCCGGTTCTCCCAGATTAGAGCCCACGGTCCTAACCGCTACACCAAACTGGCTCTCCTGAGCCAGTTCTGTACGTGCTGAGTTAGATGAAGGTCAATATTTGTCAGGAAGTGCCATGCTCCGGATCCCTGGCTGCCATGTCCAGTCTACACTGGACGCTCCCTGGCTCTCCACCCCTCCCGCAGTTTGAATGGCCAAGCGTTTGATCACGTGAGCTCCCCCAAAAACACAGGGTAGGAAAAGCTCTGCCATTTGGTTGTGCATAAAACTGGCCCTCGGGAACCAGTCCCCACGCCATCCGCCCTCCTCCCTGGCTCTTTGACGGGGCTAGGGTTGCCATCCTCCAGGTGGTGGCTGGAGATATCCTGGAATCACGACTGGTCTCCAGGCCTTATACCCCACGGAGGCCCTTCCCCTCCTCAAACCCCGCCCTCCCCAGGCTCCACCCCCCCCAATCTCCAGGAATCCTCCCCAACCCAGAGCTGGCAACCTAGGGTTGCCAACCTCCAGGGGGTGGCCGGAGATTTCGTGGAATTACAAGCAGTGCTCCCTCTAAGCTGTGAAGTCCTGTGAGCAACAAGTCTAATTTGTGAGCCACCGGCGTTAAAGTGGTGAGCGAGCGATTTTGGCTGCTGCAGAAATTGGTTTGCTCTGGAGCCGTCCCTTCCTGAGCGGAGGCAAAAAAATGTGTGAGGCGGAGGCTAGAAAACTGTGAGCTAGCTCACGCTGACTCAGCTTAGAGGGAACACTGATTACAATTGATCTCCAGGCAAGAGAAATGAGTTTACCTGGAGAAAACGCCCGCTTTGGAAGGTGGATTCTATGGCCTTATATCTCACTGAAGGTGTGTGTCCCCCCCAAACCTCCAGGAGTTTCCCAGCCTGGAGCTGGCAACCGTATGGCAACCCCAGAAGAGGCGTTTCTCGGGCATTTAAGACCTGGGCCCCAGAATAAGCCCGGGGGCACATTTTACTCTTACATGCCGAAAAAGACGTGTCATTCTTTTGAGGTCAAGTGGTTAAGACGCTGAACTGCAGGCTGTGGAAAGTCGGTAGTTCAGCAGTTCGAGACCCGAGAGTGCCGCGTGACGGAGTGAGGTCCCGTCTCTAGTTCCAGCTCCTGCCAACCTAGCAGTTCGAAAGCAAGAAATTGCAAGTAGATAAATAGGTACCACTTCGGTGGGAAGGCAACAGCGTTCCATGCACCTTGGTGTTTAGTCATGCCGGCCACATGACCACGGAAATGTCTTCGGACAGCGCTGGCTCTTCGGCTTGGAAACGGGGATCAGCACCGCAACCCTAGAGTCGGATTCGACTGGCTTTTGAGCAAGGGAACCTTTACTTCTACCCAGGATAACAGGCAGGGATCCTGTTTCCAGTGGCCCTGCAGTGCCGTAAATAATGCTTCTTCAAGGACTCTGCCTCCCCCTTGCCCGGGCTCAGAGATGGGGCTGTGATCTTTGATGCTCTGGGATCCCCAGAATGAAATGAGTGGGGCTGGCTGTCTCAGGGAATCCCGGAACATTCTTGGAATGACAACAGAGCCAGTTTGGCATACTGGTTAGGAGCGCGGACTTTAATCTGGGAGAACCGGGTTCGATTCCCCACTCCTCCACATGCAGCTGCTGGGTGACCTTGGGCCAGCCCCCAGTTCTCTCAGAGCTGTTCTCTCAGGAGCAGTTCTCAGGAGAGCTCTTGCAGCCCCACCTGCCTCACAGGGTGTCTGTTGTGGGGAAGGGAAGGGAAAGGGATTGTAAGCCGCTCTGAGACGCCTTCAGGTAGTGAAAGTAAAGATAAAGGTTCCCCTGCTCGAAAGCCAGTCAAATCTAGGGTTGCAGTGCTCATCTCCGTTTCAAAGCCGAAGAGCCAGCGCTGTCCAAAGACGTTTCCGTGGTCATGTGGCCGGCATGACTAAACACCAAGGCGCACGGAACACTGTTACCTTCCCACCGAAGTGGTCCCTATTTATCTACTTGCAATTTCTTGCTTTCGAACTGCTAGGTTGGCAGGAGCTGGAACTAGAGACGGGAGCTCACTCCATCATGCGGCACTCTCGGGTCTCGAACTGCTGAACTACTGACCTTCCACAGCCTGCAGTTCAGCGTCTTAACCGCTTGAGCCACCGCAGCTCCTTTTTCAGGTAGTGAAGGACAGGGTATAAATCCAGTCTTTTTCTTCTTCTTAAATCGACAGACAAGCTGTGTGCATCTGTCAATACCGGATTGGGAAATACCTGGAGGATTTGGGGGCGGAGCCTGAGGAGGGCGGGGTTTGGGGAGGGGAGGGACTTAAAAGGAATAGAATGCCACAGAGTCCACTTTCAAAAGGGGCCATTTTCTCCAGGGGAACTGATCTCTGCCACTCAGAGATCCGTTGTAATCAGTGTTCCCTCTAAGATGAGTGAGTGTGAGCCAGCTCACAGTTGTTTAGCCTCCGGCTCACACATATTTGTCTTAGCTCGGGAAGGAGGGCTCCAGAGCCAACTCATTTATGCAGCAGTCAAACTGCTCGCTCCCAACTTTAATGCCAGGAGCTCACAAAGTAGAATTTTTTGCCCACAAGACTCCACAGCTTAGAGGGAGCATTGGCTGTCATCCCGGGAGATCTCCAGCCACCACCTGGAGGTTGGCTAGCCTATGCATCAGGAGCGTAAAGCCGTAACAGCCCAAACCCCACCTGACAGCTTCTGTTTCCAGGGCACGCTCCACCGCCACCCTGCCCATGTGGCACAATACCGCTGGCAATCCTCAAAACACTTTCCTGGGAGTAACCTCTGCTTGACAGGCCTGAGCAGAACGGCTCCGGATGCTTTCTCTAAAGTGCCCTGGCGCACAATTCGCACAACGCCGGCCAAAAAGCTCAACGCCCGGCTCATTTGCCCAAAGCTTTGTGCGGAAGGGAGCCCATCTGGGAGGCAGCCTCGGCCCCCACCGCCACCCCCGCTCACTCCCCCACCCCGCCCCCAGCCGTTCTGGAAAAACGTTGAGAGGCACCCGCAAGAACGGCTTTCTGATGGGCTGTCAAAATGCTTTA
The DNA here is from genome assembly GCA_029375565.1 of Gekko gecko. Classification (NCBI taxonomy): domain Eukaryota; kingdom Metazoa; phylum Chordata; class Lepidosauria; order Squamata; family Gekkonidae; genus Gekko; species Gekko gecko. The sequence continues at coordinate 295,989,277 of JAPDNY010000002.1, forward strand.
GGCACTGCAGGGGAAAATGAGACGTTTTGCCACTCACTTCTGCTTCTCCGTACAAGCGAGCAGGATTCTGCACATTACTTTGTCTGCGCAGACTGGTTTTACCTGGAGATGCCGGGGACTGAACCTGGGACCCTCTGCATGCCAAGCAGATGCATTTCCCGCTGAGCCACGGCCCCTATTGCAAGCTCACACCATTACACAGTAGCCCTGTTTCCCTTGCACAGATGCCGCCCAGAATTAAATTCATTCATTTATTAAATTCACATCTTGCCCAACTTCCAAGGAAGTCAAAGTGGCACATACAGGTTTCTCATACAGTCTCCCATCCTGGCAGGGACAGGATCCAAAACCTGGTTTGTTTCAGCAAAACTGCTATGGCAGGTACCCTCAGATTAACAAGAAAGAACCCTATGTCGGGAGGGAGGAAGGGAGGAAAGGAAGGAAGGAAAAAGGAGCAGGGGAGGGAGGGAAAGAAAGAAAAAGGGAGGGAGGAAGAAAGGAAAGAAGAAAGGAAGGAAGGAAGGAAGGAAGGAAGGGAAAGGAGGGAGGGAAAGAAAAGGGAAGGAAGGAGGGAAGGGAGGGAAAGAAAGAAAGAAAAAGGGAGGAAGGAAGGAAAAGAAAGGAGGGAGGGAAAGAAGGAAGGAAGGAAGGAAGGAAGGAAAGAAAAGGGAGCAGGGGAGGGAGGGAAAGAAAGAAAAGGGGAGGGAGGAAAAGGGAGGAGGGGAGGGAAAGAAAAAGGAAGGAAGGAAAAGGGAGCGGGGGAGGGAGGGGAAAGAAAAAGGAAGGAAGGAAAAGGGAGCAGGGGAGGGAGGGGAAAGAAAGAAAAAGGGAGGGAGGAAAAGGAGGGAGGGGGAGGGAACAAAAAAGGAAGGAAGGGAAAGGGAGGGAGGGGAGGGAGGTAAAGAAAAAGGAAGGAAGGGGGAGGGAGGGGAGGGAGGGAAAGAAAGAAAAAGGGAGGGAGGAAGGGAGGACAGGGAGGGGGAGGGAAAGAAAAAGAAGGGAGGGAGGAAGGGAAAGAGAGAAGGGGAGGAGGGAAAGAAAAAGGAAGGAAGGATGGGAGGGAGGGAAAGAAGAAGGAAGGAAGGAAGGAAGCAAGCAAGGAAGGAAGGAAGGAAAGAAGGAAGGGGAAGGGAGGAGAAGGAAGGAGGTTTCGGATGTCAACTCCAGGTGCAGCCTGGAGACATCCTCACTGATTCCCAGATTACAGTGATCGTTTCCCCTTGAGAGAATGGCAGTTTTGGTGGGCAGGCTCTCGGGTATCCCACAGGTTGTAGATGAAGCCCCTTGACAAATTCCACTGATACCATCCCCAAATTTCCAGGCATTTCCTACTGCTAGGCTTGCCAACCTCCATGTAGGGCCTCCCAGAATTATGACTGATCCCCAGACGACAGAGATCTGTTCCCCTCAAGGAAATGGCTGCTTTGGAGGGTGGATTCTATGGTGTTATAGCCGGCTGAGGTCCCACCTGTCCCCAAACCCTCTCTTCCAATGCACCCCCCTACTCTCGAGGAATTTCCCAACCCAGAGTTGCCAACTCCACATAGACTAGAGCTGGCAACTGATCTCCATGGGCTAAAGATGGGTTGTAATTCTGCGGGATCCCCAGGCCCCACCTGGAGGCTGGCATCCCCGAACCTCAGTGGGGCACAAGGTCACAGAGTCCCCCCTCCAAAGCATCCATCTTCTCCAGGGGAACTGATCTCTGCAGTCTGGAGATGAGCTGGAATTCCGGGGGATCCCCAGGTCCCACCTGGAGGCTGGCATCCCTGAACCTCAGTGGGGCACAAGGCCACAGAGTCCCCCTCCAAAGCAGCCGTTTCCTCCAGGGGAACTGATCTCTGCAGTCTGGAGATGAGCTGGAATTCCGGGGGATCCCCAGGCCCCACCTGGAGGCTGGCATCCCTCATCGGAATCCCAGCATTAGACCAGTCTCCAAACGGCACCTTTTAAATACATGACAGAAAGTAATGGGCACTGAAGCTGGCAGTGTTAGGAGGAGGAGGAGGAGGAGGAGGAGGAGGAGGAGGAGGAGGAGGAGGAGGAGGAGGAGGAGGAGGAAGAGGAGGAAGAGGAGGAGGAGGAGGAGGAGGAGGAGGAGGAAGAGGAGGAGGAGGAGGAGGAGGAGGAGGAGGAGGAAGAGGAGGAGGAGGAGGAGGAGGAAGAGGAGGAGGAGGAGGAGGAGGAGGAGGAGGAGGAGGAGGAGGAGGAGGAGGAGGAGATTGGATTTATACCCCACCCTTCACTACCCAAAGGAGTCTCAGAGCGGCTTACAAACTCCTTTCCCTTCCCCTCCCCACAACAGACACCCTGTGAGATAGGTGGGATTTCTCGGGGGATTTCTTGTTATGGAATAGTTAATACAGTACGGGAGTTTGTGCTGCGGGATACCCATTTCAGTAGGTTTGCCAACCAAGGCTCCCTCTAAGCCGTGGAGTCTTGAGAGCAAAAATTCTACTTTGTGAGCTGCTGGCATTAAAAGTTGTGAGCGAGCGATTTGGCTGCTACATAAATTCGTTTGCTCCGGAGCCCTCCTTCCCGGGCGAAGACAAAAATGTGAGAGCCGGAGGCTAAAAAACGGTGAGCTAGCTCACACTAACTCAGCTTAGAGGGAACACTGTTGCCAACCCCCAGGTGGTGGTGGTGGTGGGAGATCTGCTGTTACAACTGACCTCCAGGCGACAGAGATCGGTTCCCCTGGAGAAAATGGCCACGAAGAAGAAGAAGAAGAAGAGGAGGAGGAGGAGATTGGATTTATACCCCGCCCTTCACTCGGAGTCTCAGAGCGGCTTACAAACTCTCTTTCCCTTCCCCTCCCCACAACAGACACCCCCTGTGAGGTAGGTGGGGCTGAGAGAGCTCTGACAGAAACTGTTCTTTTTCAAGAACAGCTGTGCCAGAGCTTGTGACTGACCCAAGGTCACATCAGCAGGTGCAAGTGGAGGAGTGGGGAATCAAACCCGGTTCTCCCAGATTAGAGTCCCCGCACTTAACCGCTACACCAAACTGGCTTTGGAAGGTGGGTTCTATGGCATTCTACCTCATTGAAGTCCCTCCCCTTCCCAAACCCCGCCCTCTTCAGGCTCCACCCCCAACGTCTCCAGATATTTCCCAACCGGGAGCCGGATGATTAAAGAAGATACATCTTTTTCCGAACAAGATTTGGTTATCTTATCACGCTTGTTTCTCCTTACTAAGTAGTTCAACCCTCTGCTACAGGCAGGACTTTCGACACGGACGCTTGGTGAATATTTCCACCATTGTGTTCCAAGTAAACTAAATTTCAGGTTCAGACGCCAAACGTTAGCTTCGTAATATTTACTGAAAAACCTAAGCCCCCGTGAGGCACCGAGTTGGGGCACACCCTGTTGAGTCCACCGTGTTTCCCTTAAGACACGATCTACTTTCCTCAGTTGGCTACTGCTTTGGATGGCCCAGGCTAGATCTCCTGGGATCTTGGAAGCTAGACAGGGTCAACCCTCATTAGTACTCGGATGGGAGACCAATTAGGAAGTCCAGGGTCGCTACACAGAATTTCTGAATTTCTCTTGCCTTGAAAACCCCTACAGAAGAGAAGAAGAAGAGATTGGTTTTATACCCCACCCTTCACTAACCCAAAGAGGTCTCAGAGCGGTTTACAATCTCCTTTCCCTTCCCCTCCCCACGACAGACACTCTGTAAGGTAGGGGGGGCTGAGAGAGTTCTGACAGAACCGTGACTGACCCGAGGTCCCCCAGCGGGCTTCATGTGGAGGAGGAGCGGGGACTCGAACCGGGTTCTCCAGATCAGAGTCCACCGCTTTTAACCACTACACCAAGATGGGTTACTGTGAAGGCATTTTCCACCACCAGTGTTCCCTCTAAGCTGAATTAGTGTGAGCTAGCTCATAGTTATTTAGCCTCCGGCTCATACATCTTTTTTTTTGTCTTCGCTCAGGAAAGGAGGGCTCCGGAGCAAACTCATTTATGCAGTAGCCAAAATCGCTCGCTCACAACTTTAATGCCAGTCGCTCACAAAGTAGGATTTTTGCTCACAGGACTCCACAGCTTAGAGGGAATATTGTCCACCACCCAAAGATCTTTAAGAACCTTGGCTGGATTTCCCGTTTTCGTACGCTTAGACAAAGCTTTTTACAGCTGCATTTAAAAAAAGGGGGGGGGAGAGAACCTGCCTGGAATTACAACTCCTATCCCGACTACAGAGATCAGTTCCTCTGGAGTAAATGGCTGTTCTGGAGGAGGGACTCTACTGGAGGAGGAACTGAGGTCCCTCCCCCTCCCCAGGCTCCGCCCCCAAATCTCCAGGAACTGCCCAAACAGGACTTGGCAACCCTTGACGCATTTCCTAGTAAACTCTGAGCAAACATTCATAGGATCAGTCACAAAATATTTTAGTGTGGACCGACTGGCAGATATATTAAAAGGAGAAACGGAAGAAGAATTTAGGGGACGGCGGAGGGCGTTTTATGACTGGTTAAAACTTAAGTACTGGGAAAATAAGATGAACTGAAGAATAATGAGAACGATGGATGTAGTAGTTGTGGAGCTCCGGTGAGAAGATTTGCATGCAGAATGTTAAATTGGATTATAGATAGATAGATAGATAGATAGATAGATAGATAGATAGATAGATAGATAGATAGATAGATAGATAGATAGATAGATAGATAGATAGATAGATATAGATATAGATAGATATATGGGTAAAGTTTCCCTTGCTTATATATATATATATATAAAGGTTCCCTTGCTTGAAAGCCAGTCAGATCCGACTCTAGGGTTGCGGTGCTCATCTCCGTTTCAAAGCCGAAGAGCCAGCGCTGTCCGAAGACATTTCTGTGGTCATGTGGCCGGCATGACTAAACACCAAGGCGCACAGAACGCTGTTACCTTCCCACCGAAGTGGTCCCTATTTATCTACTTGCAATTTCTTGCTTTCGAACTGCTAGGTTGGCAGGAGCTGGAACCAGAGACGGGAGCTCACTCTGTCATGCGACACTCTCGGGTCTCGAACTGCTGAACTACTGACCTTCCACAGCCTGCAGTTCAGAGTCTTAACCACTTGAGCCACCGCAGTCCATATATATATTTCTGTATGTTTCCTTTCCCCCTTCTTTCCCCTTTCCCTTTCTCTGGGCATAAACTAATAAAATTCTTTAAAAATATATATTTTAGTGTGCATTGACATCTTCTCCTGGGATTCTGATCTCTTGTTTAAAGGCCAATTTAAGCAGTGCACAGTTGTTTCAAAATGCTGTGTAGCTGCTTTCCAGTTGAGAGAGTTGCTATTGTATCATATCATATTTATTCTAATACTGTATATTATCGCTATGGTATCGTCACCCAGCGCACCGACAGCCTTTTTGGATTTATTTTATTTTTTTGTGGCTTTTCCTCATAACTGTAATGTGCACATGAAAACAATACCGAATCTGGGACAGGCCGTTCTTTCCTCTCTCAGTACTCCGTTAACATTTGCACAATTGCTCAAATGAGCATCGCTGCTTTTCAGAAAAATGTCGAACCACCTGCCATTGTCTAATGGTCCGAGAGAATTAAATATATTGTTTTCATGTCTAAAGTAATATTCTACAAGAAAAGGCAATTGATGCACTGATAAACGGGGGGGAATTATTTTACGGATCATGTCCTGGAACAATGGGCTTCCATACATAGCGGTTTTCTTTTTGCACGGACACCCTAGGATTTTGGAAAACTCGATGGTTTTTACCACTGAGTTTTTGTGAACCCTAGGACATCTCACAATGTCACTTCCTGGTTTTACCTGAAGTGACATCAGCATGCCAGCATGACTCCATAATGCCAGTGTTCCCTCTAAGCCGAGTCAGTGTGAGCTAGCTCACAGTTTTTTAGCCTCCAGCTCACACATTTTTTTGTCTTAGCTCAGGAAGGAGGGCTCCAGAGCAAACTGATTTCTGCAGCTGCCAAATCGTTCCCTCAGAACTTTAACGCCAGTCACTCGCAAAGTAGAGTTTTTGCTCACAAGACTCCACAGCTTAGAGGGAACATTGCCTCAGCGGGGTATAAAGCCAGAGAGTCCACCCTCCAAAGCCGCCATTTTCTCCAGGGGAACTGATCGCTCTAGTCTGGAGGTCAGTTGCAATTCCTGGAGATCTCCAGGCCACACCTGGAAGCTGGCAACCCTAGTCCAATTGGGGCCATGAACTACTAGTGATGCTTTCAGAGGTGGTCTGAAGGGTACACCCCCTCCTTAACGCTAAAAGGTTTCCAAATAGATTGGGCTGTGCTCACGGAGACTGGGGGCACTGCTCACTTTCGGAAAAGAGAAATTCCAGGATCTGGGCTGATTTGGGAGCCCCCTGTCTGTGCGGAAACACAGAGGAGAACAGAGACACAAGACATGCATCCCCTCCCCTCAAAAAAGAACCAGATTATAAATTGTTGTAGATTTTCTGGGCTGTCTGGCCATGGTCTTGGCATTGTAGGACCCGACGTTACCTCAGAGGTATAACACAGAAAGACGGAGGACTCTCTGTGTCAAGGAGAGAAGAAAAATGGTAGGCAGGTAATTCATATCTACTCAGGAAGGTGACTCCACCCTACCCCACCTTCCTGAGTAGATATAAATTACCCGCCTACCATTTTTCTTCTTCTCACCTTGACACAGAGTCCTCCCATCTTTCTGTGTTATACCTTTGAGGATGCCAGTCACAGCTGCTGGCAAAATGTCAGGCCCTACGTCAGGCCCTACAATGCCAAGACCACGGCCAGACAACCCGGAACATCTACAACATCTAATGAACCAGATTATACACTGAACGGGTCCAAACAGGGAAGGGGGGGCAACCCACAAGGGCAACCTGATCGGGCAGGGGGGACGACAACCCACCCCTCCAACAAAAATATAACACAGCCATAGAAAGACCAGGCCGAACCTTTCTCCCTGACATGTTAATTTTGTATTAGCAGGAAGCATTTTTGGGGGGAGTGGGGCGGGGGAAGCTCAAAATGATTATTTCCCTCACCAACAATCTGATGTCCTGAGGGGAAAACATTGATTCAGAGAGTCCTCCCATCTTTCTGTGTTATACATCTGAGGATGCCAGTCACAGCTGCTGGCGAAACGTCAGGTGCTGCAATGCCAAGACCACGGCCATACAGCCCGGAATATCTGCAACATCTAATGAACTCCGGCCGTGAAAGCTCTACATCTTACAACAAAACTACAGGTCAGATTAGAATTTCAACAGCCCATCCGTATGCAAAAGAACCTCCTCAGGAAAGCTCCTCCATTAGCATGTTCACCATCTCATGACTCAGCCCTACCCCACCTTCCTGAGTAGATATAAATTACCTGCCTACCATTTTTCTTCTTCTCACCTTGACCCAGAGAGTCCTCCCATCTTTCTGTGTTATACCTCTGAAGATGCCAGTCACAGCTGCTGGCGAAACGTCAGGTCCTGCAATGCCAAGACCACGGCCACACAACCTGGAAAATCTACAACCGCTGATGAACCCCGGCAATGAAAGCCTTCAACGACGTATTAAAAACCTGTGTCGCTTGATTCTGCTGACGGTGCCCAAGCCCAGCCAGGGTCTCCAACCTGAACGCCATCTTGGAGCAGAAACAGGATTGCCAGCTCCGGGTTGGGAAATATCAGGAGATTTGTGGGGGTGGAGCCTGAGGAGGGCGGGGTTGAAGGAGGGGAGGGACTTTAATGGGGTATAATGTCATTGAGTCCACCTTTCAAAGCAGCCATTTTCTCCAGGGGAACTCATATCTATCACCTGGAGGTCAGTTGTAATAGTGGGATCTCTCCAGCCATTACCTGAAGGCTTTACATACAAACAAACAGAACAATCTGTCACACTGTGCGAATCGCACTTGAGATGACTGTCTTCTTATACAGCTCTGCTTACAACCAAAATTAACACACATAACAAGTAGTCTTGTCACCATGCATAAATGACAGCTGCGCCAGTTGAACAGTGACCTGATAGTCCTTGAAAAGGCAAGTCTCTCTTCAGATAGATGGGGCCACCGGCTCATGGTGCAGAGCCAGGGTCTCAGGCAGGGTTCCCTCTAAGCTGAGTTAGTGTGAGCCAGCTCACAGTTTTTTAGCCTCTAGCTGACACATTTGTGTCTTAGCTCAGGAAGGATGGCTCCAAACTAATTTATGCAGAAGCTCGCTCACTACTTTGATGCCAGTAGCTCACAAAGTAGCATTATTGTTCACAAGACTCCACAGCTTAGACGGAGCATTGGTCTCAGGTCAAGGTCTTTCTTATCACCTCCCGCCTAGTCCTTTTAACTGGAGATGCCGGGGATTGAACCTGGGACATTCTACATGCCAAGCAGAAACTCTGTTACTGAGCCAGGGACTCAGGCGAAGGCCTTCCATATCACTTACTGCCTGGTCCTTTTAACTAGCGATGCCGGGGACTGAACCTGGAACCTTCTGCAGGCCAAGCAGAGACTCTGCCACTGAGCCAGGGTCTCAAGTCAAGGGGTGATTTCCCACTAAAGCTGCCTCGGGGTTGCGCCGCCGTTTGCCCCGAGACTATTAGTCAATTTCACACCCGAAGCCGCAGGGCTGCATTTTGACCCGCGGCTTCGCCCGATTTCCCCCGCAGTTTCGTAATCCTGTTTTTTGAGGATTACGAAACTGCGGAGAATCGGCAGCCGCGGGTCAAAATGCAGCCCCACGGCTTCGGGTGTGAAATTGACTAATAGTCTCGGGGCAAACGGCGGCGCAACCCCGAGGCAGCTTTAGTGGGAAATCACCCAAGGTCTTTCCCATCACCTCCTCCCTGGTCCTTTTCACTGGAGATGCTGGTGATTGAACCTGGGACCTTCTGCCTGCCAAGCAGAGGCTCTGCTAGTGAGCCAGGGTCCCTGCTGGAGGTCCTTTACATCACCTCCTTTTAACTGGAGATGTCCAGGATTGAACCTGGGACCTTCTGCATGCCAAGCAGAGGCTCTACCACTGAGCCACAGCTTCTCCCCTCGAAGTCGGGATTGTCTGCCTAAATAATGAATGAGTGGTGAGAAAAGAGCCTCGGCCGCATTAAGCCAGAGGGACAAGCAAGCAATCCCAGGCCGTAATGCACCGACCTCTGGCAAGCAACCGAGCAAGAGGAGAAAGAGACAGGTTGCATTAGCTGCGGATGGTTCTATCCAGAGTGATGGATGATGAAAGGTCTGGATGAAAGGAGGGAGGAGGAGTTTGGGGCAGGATGAGAAAGCAGATATCAGGATTGGGCAAGGCTCAGAGCGGAAGCCTAGGGTTGCCAGCTCTGGGCTGGGGAATTCCTGGAGATTTGGGGAGGGGCCTCCACAGGGTATAATTGCCATGGAGTCCAACCTCCGAAAAAGCTCTTTCCTCCAGGGGAACTGGTCTCTGCAGTTTGGAGTACAGTTGTAATTCAAGATCTCCAGGGCCCACCTGGAGGCGGGTGACCTTGATGCCCAAGGTTTCACCTCTGAAGGAAAAAGGGGCAGTGTTCTCATCCTACCTACCTACCTCCAGCCCTAGACGGCCACGAACACCCCACTTGTTCCTCCACATCTAGATTTTGCTTTTGCTTGTCGCACATCGTTATCCAAAGAAGATATGAACATGTCTCTGCCTTATCCTAAATCAGACCCTTGTTCCATCACATTCAGTATTGTCTACTCAGACTGGCGGTTGCTCTCCAGGGTCGCAGGCAGAGGCCTTCTATATCATCTATTGCTTGGTTCTTTTCAGCTGGAGATGTTGGACTTTGGACCTGGGACCTTCTGCATGCAAATCAGATGCTCTAAGCCAAGGTCTCAGGTCAAGCAAGGTCTTTCTCATCACCTACCGCCTGGTCTTTTGAACTGGAGATGCTGGGGATTGAACCTGGAACCTTCTGCATGTCAAACAGAGGCTCTACCACTGAGTCAAGGTCTCAGGCGAAGGTCTTTCCCTTCACCTCCTGCCTGGTCCTTTCAAGTGGAGATTCAGGGGACTGAACCTGGGACCTTCTGCATGCCAAGCGGAGGCTCTGCCACTGAGCCAGGTCTCAGGTCAAGGTCTTTCCCATCACCTCTTGCCTGGTCCTTTTAACTGGAGATGCCGGGGATTGAACCTGGGACCTTCTGCATGCCAAGCAGAGGCTCTGCCACTGAGCCAGGGTCTCAGGTCAAGGTCTTTCCCATCACCTCCTGCCTGGTCCTTTTAACTGGAGATGCCGGGGACTGAACCTGGGACCTTCCGCATGCCAAGCAGAGGCTCTGCCACTGAGCCAGGGTCTCAGGTCAAGGTCTTTCCCATCACCTCCTGCCTGGCCCTTTCAACTGGAGATGCCGGGGATTGAACCTGGGACCTTCTGCATGCCAAGCAGAAGCTCTTTCACGGCACCACTTTCCTTCCCTATGTATTCCGTCGAGGTTTCAATGGGCCAGGTTGCAACTCAACATATGTTTGACTACTACAGTCTCCAGACTTTGAGGCTTTCCCCATCATGCCCTCAAAAGTTTTCTTCTCCCTTCTCCCTGTTCCTTTGGTACTGAGTATCTGGGTAGAAGAAGAACTCGGTGGAACTCAAAAGCCCACACACCGAGTGCTTTTTGACACTGCAGCTAGTCCTAGTAACAGAGCACTACATTTCTGCTGTCAGAGGGTTTTACCTCCTAGGGACCACAGCCAACGCTCCCTCTAAGCTGTGGAGTCTTGTGAGCAAAAATCCTACTTTGTGAGCGACTGTTATTAAAGCTGTGAGCGAGCAATTTCGCTACTGGATAAATTAGTGTACTCTGGAGCCATCTTTCTTGAACCAAGACACAAATGTGTGAGCCGGAGGCTAAAAAACTATGAGCTGGCTCACACTAACTCAGCTTAGAGGGAACACTGACCACCACGATTTACCTCCAATTCTAGCTTAACTCCAGGAGTCTCTACTTGCCAATCTACCTATGCCTCTTGGGCCTTCTTACCTACCCGTGCCCTCCCCTCTCTGCCAGCTTCTCCGCTCTCTGACCAACCTTCCTGCTATTCTGTGATCGACTAGGCTTCCTGACTGGCTGTTCTGTGATTGACTAAGCTTCCTGACTGGCTGTTCTGTGATTGACTAAGCTTCCTGACTGGCTGTTCTGTGATTGACTAAGCTTCCTGACTGGCTGTTCTGTGATTGACTAAGCTTCCTGACTGGCCATTCCGGTGGATTTGCCTGAGCGCTCCCTCCCATTTCAGCTATAGCCCTGCCAACGCTTCACCCTCCCCACCCCATGCTTAATGGCCTACAACTCAAAAACCAACAGTGGATAATGGATAGTTTGGAAGGGACAGGAGACTTTCAGGTCCTGCCCCACTGCAGAATGCAGTATCCCCGACCACAGAACAGAGGCATACCATGCACTGAACTACCATACCCTCCATCACAGAGAGCTCAGATAAGCAAGCCAAGCCGTACGCTATCTGGAGGACTGTGGATTCACCATGATTTTGTAGAAATGAGGGAAAGCTGTGTGGCATGGTAGTAGCTGCCATTTCAGCTTGCGAAGGATGAAAAGCAAGTTTCTGGGCCCCCCCGCAGATGCAAGACGACGTTGAAAGTAGATCGAGATGGGTGGCCCTGTTAGTCTGTCCCCCTGTGAGGTAGGTGGACGGCTGAGAGAGCTCTCTCGAGAACTGCCTTTGAGAGAACAGCTCTGAGAGAACTTGTGACTGACCCAAGGTCACCCAGCGGCTGCACGTGGAGGAGTGGGGAATCGAACTCGGTTCTCCTAGAGGAGAGTCCACACTCCTAACCACTACACCAAACTGGCTTGTAAGTTTTCCGGCAGCAGAAATTCTCATGCAAAGCTGGATTGTTCCAGAGGTTTTTCTGTGCAGGCACTGTCCAAAATGATTCACCAAGATACCTGGACAAACTATCAGGGACTGTGATCTATACTAGAATCATAGAGCTGGAACACACCTCCAGGGTCATCTAGCCCAACCCCCTGCACAATACAGGAAGTTCACAAATAGCAAAGGTAAAGGTTTTCCTTGCTCGAAAGCCAGTCGAATCCGACTCCAGGGGTCGCGGTGCTCATCTCCGTTTCCAAGCCGAAGAGCCAGCGCTGTCCGAAGACGTTCCCGTGGTCATGTGGCCGGCGTGACTAGACACCGAGGCGCACGGGACGCTGTTCCCTTCCCACCGGAGCGGTACCTATTTATCTACTTGCACTTTCTTGCTTTCGAACTGTTAGGCTGGCAGGAGCTGGGACCAGAGACGGGAGCTCACTCCGTCCTGCGGCACTCGGTTCTCGAACTGCCGAACTACCGACCTTCCTGTCTGCAGTTCAGCGTCTTAATCACTGAGCCACCGCAGCTCCGGATAACCCCTCCCTTCACTACCCAAAGGAGTCTCAGAGCAGCTTACAAACTCCTCTCCCTTCCCCTCCCCACAACAGACACCCCGTGAGACAGGCGGGGCTGAGAGAACTCTGACAGAAATTGCTCTTCTTTTCAGGAACAGCTCTGAGAGAACTACGGCTTGCTCAAGGTCATCCAGCAGCAGCATGTGAAGGAGTGGGGGAATCAAACCCGGTTCTCCCAGATTAGAGTCTGCCGACTTAACCGCTACACCAAACTGGCACCAAACCGGAGTAGCCCCTGCCCCCAACCTGGGATTGACAACCCTATGCCCCGGCAAGCCCCCAAGGTGAACAAGAGGTTGGCAGGCCTTTTGTACGAGGAAACACTACAGAGCTGGAAGGGACCCCCAAGGGTCATCTAGACCCCTTGCGTAGTGCAGGAAATTCGCCGCTACCTCCCCCACGGTCCCACAGTGACCCCAGCTCTGTGCCCAGAGGAAGAAGAGAAGACAAAGAAGAGATTGGGTTTATCCCCCCCACCCTTCACTCAGAGTCTCAGAGCGGCTTACAATCCCCTTTCCCTTCCCCTCCCCACAACAGACACCCTGTGAGGTAGCTGGGGCTGAGAGAGCTCTGACAGAAACGGCTCTTTTTCAAGAACGGCTGTGCCAGAGCTTGTGACTGACCCAAGGTCACATCAGGAGGTGCAAGTGGAGGAGTGGGCATTACAGTCCGCGCACTTAACCACTACACCAAACTGGCAAAAGAACTCCAGGTGTGGCCTGGAGGAAAATTCTTTCCTGAACCCAAAGTGGCGATTGGCACTACTCTGGGCATATCAGAAAGGACCACAAGGGCCGAGCACGGTATCTCGTCCTTTCCTGGAGACACGTCAGAGGTTTATCCACATAGGCATGGGATGCAGAAAGCAGACTGAGTTTTTTTCCTCCTCTTCCCAAAATACTGGGACTCACGGGCACTCACGGAAGCTGACAGGCAGTAGACTCAGGACAGACAAAAGGAGATACTTCTTTACTCAATTAACTTGTCGAATCCACTGCCAGAGAGTGCTGTAGTGGCAGCCAAAGGCACAGACAGCTTTAGAAGATTTCATGGAGGAGACGCCCGTCAACAGCTGCGTGCCACAGTTCGTAAAGGGAAGTTCATAAAGCCAGCTTGGCGTAGTGGTTAAGTGCGCAGGGGACTCTAATCTGGGAGAACCGGGTTTGATTCCCCCATTCCTCCACTCGCAGCTGCTGGATGACCTTGGGCAAGCCTTAGTTCTGACAAGAGCTGTTCTTGAAAAAGAGCAGTTCCTATCAGAGCTCTCTCAGCCCCACCTGCCTCACAGGGTGTCTGTTGTGGGGAGGGGAAGGGAAAGGGAGTTTGTAAGCCGCTCTGAGGCTCCTTTGGGTAGTGAAGGGCAGGATATAAATCCAAACTCTTCTTCCACATTCAGAGGTAGTTGACCTCCGAGTCCCAGTGCTAGGAGGTGAAAATAGAGTAAGGTTCGTTTGTTGCCCCCTCCAAAGCAACTGGTCAGGCACTGTGCGAAACAGGATGATGGACTACATGGACCCCTGGTCCAGGAAGGGCATGTTTTTATGGACGAGAACATGAGAGATCTGAGTTCAGGTTCCCACACGGCCATGCACCTTGTTGGATGACTTGGGGCCAGTCACACAAAGAAGGAGAAGGAGAAGGAGAAGGAGAAGGAGAAGGAGAAGGAGAAGGAGAAGGAGAAGAAGGAGAAGAAGAAGGAGAAGGAGAAGAAGAAGAGGAGGAGGAGGAGGAGGAGGAGGAGGAGGTGGTGGAGGAGTAGTAGTTTGGATTTATTACCTCCCCCCTTCACTCCAAGACTCAGAGCGGTTTACAATCTCCTTTCCCTTCCCCTCCCCACAACAGACACCCTGTGAGGTAGGTGGGGCTGAGAGAGCTCTTTCAAGGACTCCTCTTTCAAGAACAGCTCTGACAGAACGACGGCTTGCCCAAGGTCATGCCAGCAGCTGCACGTGGAGGAGTGAGGGAATCAAACCTGGTTCTCCCAGATTAGAGCCCGCCCACTTAACCACTATGCCAAACATTGAGCCGCCTACCCTACCCCACAGGGCTGAAGATAATTGGGGAGGGTTCGTGGGGTCAAGGCTGGGACAAAGATATACTAGACAGACTAGTGTTTGCTGGGATACCAAGCAACTCTCCCCTTCTGGAGTTATGGGAGCCATATGTGTGATTGGGAATATGCCCCCCCCTGCCCAAACTGGCCTGGATAATCCAGCAGCATCACGGCCAGCCACAGCTTCCAGCATTGCACAACTGGGCATGAAATGGGACTGGAACACACGGAACTTGCTCACAAAGTAAGGGCACAGACTAGGAAGCTATTCGGTATTGTAGCTGCTTAGTCTGTGTCCAACCACTAGAGAGACGTGAACTTCCCAATTCTGTCTCCAGGTTAGAAAGGAAGAGAAGTATCCCGTGGGCAATCTCTTGGACTTTAATAACACAAGACATACTGGCCCATGCATCTTTCCCCCTAAAGATTCAGAGAATCAGAGAATCATAGAATGTTAGAGTTGGAAGGGACCTTGCAGGTCATCTAGTCCAACCCCATGCACTCTGCAGGAGCAGAGCTGAAAGACATACCTACAACATACCCCAAAGCAACTCAAAGCAATAGTTTCTGGGCTGAGAGGAAGAAGAAAGAAGAAGGAAGAAGGAGAAGAAGAATGAGGAGGAGGAGGAGGAGGAGGAGAAGAGGAGGAGGAGGAGACTGGGTTTATACCCCACCCTTCACTCAGAGTCTCAGAGCGGCTTACAATCTCCTCTCCCTTCCCCGCCCTACAACAGACACCCTGTGAGGCTGGTGGGGCTGAGAGAGCTCTTTTGAGGACTGCTCTTGAGAGAACTGTGTGTGGCTCAAGTGGTTAAGACGCTGAACTGCAGGCTGTGGAAGGTCAGTAGTTCAGCAGTTCGAGACCCGTGAGTGCCGCATGACGGGGTGAGCTCCTGTCTCTAGTTCCAGCTCCTGCCAACCTAGCAGTTCGAAAGCAAGAAATTGCAAGTAGATAAATAGGTACCACTTCGGTGGGAAGGTAACAGCGTTCCGTGCGCCTTGGCGTTTAGTCATGCCAGCCACATGACCATGGAAACGTCTTCGGACAGCGCTGGCTCTTCGGCTTTGAAACGGAGATGAGCACCGCAACCCTAGAGTCGGATTCGACTGGCTTTCGAGCAAGGGAACCTTTACCTTTACTTTTACTTGAGAGAACAGCTCTGAGAGAACTGTGGCTTGCCCAAGGTCACGCCAGCAGCTGCATGTGGAGGACTGGGGAATCGAACCTGGTTCTCCCAGATCAGAGTCTGCTTTCCGAACCACTACACCAAACTGGCTCTCAATCATGGACAGACGATTCCACCCAATTTGTAAGGAAGGAAATTCCAGGGCTGGGCGGGTTCTGCAGCTAGCGGAGGTGGGGTTCAGCCAGGGCGTCCTTTGGGGGTCAAAGGTTTCCTCCCGGCCACAACGTTTCCAGCCACCTGGGACCGTTCCTCGGAAGCACCTTTATTTCTGGCCTACATTACGGGTGTTTCGTGTATGGTATACCCAGGGGTCATTTCGTAGAAAAAGAGGTGCAGGCGCTCATTAGCATAACTCATTTGCATATGCCATACCCCCTGACATCACTGGAAGTGTGTCAGAAGGCAACACCCATTGCTCAGGCTCCACTGGACTGTTTTGGATTGCTAGCTATGGGGGCACGCAGATCTGCCCTCACAGTGGAGAGAGAGCTTGTACCTGAATAAACCTCGCCCAGGGCTGCTGGGAGCAGGGGGTGGGGCTTGTTGCATGTGCCCGCCCCTAGGCTCTTTACTGCCGGAGCTCCGCTCCTGTGCGCTCCTGCAGAAAATGACCCCTGGGTATACCCCAGTCTAGCCCAAGCTTGTCAGAGGTTGGGAGCCAAAGCAGTGTTGGCCATGGGTCAGTACTTGGATGGGAGACCACCAAGGAAGACCTGGGTTGCTACGCAGAGGCAGAGGCAGGCAACGACAGACCCCTTCTGTTTGTCTCTGCCCTGACCTGAACAGTCCCAGCTAGCTAGTCACATAGAAGCTTAAGCAGGGTCAGCCCTGGTTAGCACTTGGCTGGGAGACCACCAAGGAAGCCCAAGGTCGCTACGCAGAAGTAGGCAATGGCAAACCCACCTCTGCTCACCTCTGGCCTTGAAAAACCCATCGTCCTGAGCAGTGTTCCCTCTAAGCTGAGTGAGTGCGAGCTAGCTCACAGTTTTTTAGCCTCTGGCTCACACATTTTTTGTCTTCGCTTGGGAAGGGAGGGCTCCAGAGCAAACTAATCGATGCAGCAGCCAAATGGCTCGCTCACAACTTTGATGCCTGTAGCTCACCAAGTAGAATTCTTGCTCACAAGACTCCACAGCTTAGAGGGAACATGAACTCGGCAGGAGTCAGTTGGGACTTGACGATTATTGTCATTATGCGTGGAATGCCAAATAGTCCAGGGCTCTTTTTTGTAGCAGGGACTCCTTTGCATATTAGGCCACACCCTCCTAATGTAGCCAATCCTCCAAGAGCTTACAGAGCTCTTCTTACAGGGGCCACTGTAAGCTCTTGGAGGATTGGCTACATTGGGGGGGGTGTTGCATAATAGGCAAAGGAGTTCCTGCTACAAAAGGATCCCTGCAAATAGTGGAAAAATTCATAATCTTATAAACCTCGATCATGTCACCCCTCAGCCGTCGTTTCTCCAAGCTGAAGAGCCCCAAGCGTTTTAACCTTTCTTCATAGAGAAGGTGTTCCAACCCAACTAGAATGATAAAAGGGTTGGAACACCTTCCCTATGAAGAAAGGTTAAAACGCTTGGGGCTCTTTAGCTTGGAGAAACGACAGCTGAGGGGTGACATGATCGAGGTTTATAAGGTTATGCATGGGATTGAGCAGGTTGAGAAAGAAGTCCTTTTCTCCCTTTCTCACAATACGAGAACTCATGGGCACTCCATGAAATTGCTGAGCAGTCAGGTTAGAACAGATAAAAGGAAGTCCTTCTTCACCCAAAGAGTGATTAACATGTGGAATTCACTGCCACAGGAGGTGGTGGCAGCTACAAGCATGGACAGTTTCAAGAGGGAATTAGATAAACATCTGGAGCAGGGTATAGATGGGAACTCTCCGTCTGGGGCAGGTGATGCACTCTATTCTTGGTGCTGGAGGGGCAGCAGTGGGAGGGCTTCTGGTGCCCTGGCCCCACTGCTGGACCTCCTGATGGCACCTGGTATATTTTGGCCGCTGTGTGACAGAGTGTTGGACTAGATGGGCCATTGGTCTGATTCAACACTGGCTTCTCTTATGTTCTTATGAAATCTCTCCTCCCATCCTTTACAGGTCTGTGGGGTGGGGCTTTTTTTGGACCCAGGTTGATAACATCAAAATGAATATCGGAATTGCTTGTCAAACACAATCTAACATTGCTAATTGTCCTTATTCCACCCCCTCTCACATCCCTCATCTGGATGGCTCAGGATGACCCGATCTTGTCAGACCTCAGAAGCTAAGCGGGGTCAGCCCTGGTTAGTATTCGGATGGGAGACCACCAAGGAAGTCTGGGGTTGCCACGCAGAGGCAGGCAACGGCAAAACCCACCTCGGTTCCTCTCTTGCCTCGGAAACCTTACAGGGTCGCTGTAAGTCAGCTATGACTTGACGGCACGTCCCGCCCACCCCCAGCAGCGTCACAAACCATCGGCACAGCACCACGATCCGCATCCTTCTGGAGGAGGCGAAGGGTGTTTGCTCGGGGCCGAGAGATGTGGGGGGGAGGAGAAGAGGGGTGGGGTGAGATCTCTGGATTGAAAAGGAGTGGGAAACACTTGAGTGGCTGACTTCATGCAAGGTTACATAAGGGGAAAAGAGAAAAAGGTGTAGGTGGATTGCTTAGAAGTTAACCGTAGAGACGCCTAAGCAGAAAAACAAGAGCAGGAACTACCTGGGAGGCATCAATCAGTGAGGGTCCATCTAGTCCAGCCTCCCGTCTCACACAGGGGCCAGCCAGTTCCTCCGGAGGGCCAGCAACAGGGCAGGGAGGCCGGGGCCTCCCCCTGATAAGGACACCAGAAGAGCCCTGCTGGGTCAGACCAGGGAGGGTCCCTCCAGTCCAGCCTCCCGTCTCACACAGGGGCCAGCCAGTTCCTCTGGAGGGCCAGCAACAGGGCATAGAGGCCGAGGCCTTCCCCTAACAAGAACCTCAGAAGAGCCCTGCTGGATCAGACCAGGGAGGGTCCATCTAGTCCAGCCTCCCGTCTCACACAGGGGCCAGCCAGTTCCTCTGGAGGGCCAGCAACAGGGCATAGAGGCCGAGGCCTTCCCCTGACAAGAACCTCAGAAGAGCCCTGCTGGATCAGACCAGGGAGGGTCCCTCCAGTCCAGCCTCCCGTCTCACACAGGGGCCGACCAGTTCCTCTGGAGGGCCAACAACAGGGAAGAGAGGCCGAGGCCTTCCCCTGACAAGAACCTCAGAAGAACCCTGCTGGATCAGACCAGGGGGGGTCCATCTAGTCCAGCCTCCCGTCTCACACAGGGGCCAGCCAGTTCCTCTGGAGGGCCAGCAACAGGGCAGAGAGGCCGAGGCCTCCCCTGAGAAGGACACCAGAAGAGCCCTGCTGGGTCAAACCAGGGAGGGTCCATCCAGTCCAGCCTCCCGACTCACACAGGGGCCAGCCAGTTCCTCTGGAGGGCCAGCAACAGGGCATAGAGGCCGAGGCCTTCCCCTGACAAGAACCTCAGAAGAGCCCTGCTGGATCAGACCAGGGAGGGTCCATCTAGTCCAGCCTCCCATCTCACACAGTGGCCGACCAGTTCCTCTGGAGGGCCAACAACAGGGAAGAGAGGCCGAGGCCTTCCCCTGACAAGAACCTCAGAAGAACCCTGCTGGATCAGACCAGGGGGGGTCCATCTAGTCCAGCCTCCCATCTCACCCAGGGGCCAGCCAGTTCCTCTGGAGGGCCAGCAACAGGGCATAGAGACTGAGGCCTTCCCCTGATGTTGCCTCCTGGTTCTGGGATTCAAAGATTTAGTGCCTCTGAATGTGGAGGTTCCCCTCAGTCACCATGGCTAGTAGCTACAGACAGACTGATCCTCCATGAATCTATCTAATCCCCTTTACAAGCTGTCTAGGCCCATGGCCATCACTCCATCCTCTGGCAGCGAATTCCACATTTTAATCACTCTCTGTGTAAATCACGACTTCCTTTTGTCCAGCCTGAACCTACTGCCCGTCGGCTTCATTGGATGCTCTCAAGTTCTAGTATTTTGGGGGAGGGAGAAAAATTTCTCTTTGCCCCCTGCATAATTTTATAAATCTCTCTCATGCCCCCTCTTAGTCGCCTCCTTTCTAAACAAAAAAGTCCCAGACTCTTCAGCCTTGCGGACTGACGAAATTTGCGGCAGGGGAGGAGCTTCCACAAGTCACTGAGGAATTGAGCCGTGACTCACGAAAGCCCCCCCCCACCACCAATTTTGTTAGTCTTTAAGGTGCTGCTGGACTCTGGCTCTTTTCGACCCCGCAGATTTGTCAGGAATGCCACCCACCACAGAAGAAGATGAAGAAGGAGGAGGAGGAGGAGGAGGAAGAGGGGGGTGAGGAGGAGGAGATTGGATTTATACCCCGCTTGTCACTTGGAGTCTCAAAGCAGCTTACAACCTCCTTTCCCTTCCTCTCCCCACAACAGACACCCTGTGAGGTAGGTGGGGCCGAGAGAGCTCTCCTGAGGACTGCCCTGGAGAGAACAGCTCTGACAGAACTATGGCTTGCCCAAGGTCATCCAGCAGCTGTGAGCAGAGGAGTGGGTTCTCCCGGTTCTCCCAGATTAGAGTCTGCGCACTTCACCGCTACACCAAACTGGCTCTCAGAGTTGGACAGCAGAGGGAGATTCGAGTGCTAGCGAATAACATGGGTGACTGTGTTCAAAATGGCTCCAGAACGGGGAGAAGGGAAGGGTAGATGAAACCTGGGGGGCTGAGAGTCATGATAAACCACCAAACAAAGGGTCCCCATGGGCCTTCTCTTCTCACAGAACAGAAAATCCCTCCAAACTGGGAAGGTTGCACAAAAAATGCTTGGTGAGAAGATGGCGCCTGTGCCTGTCCCTCAGGGCTCCCCTGAACACCCCTTGGAGGCCCTGAGGAAAAGGAGGAAGAGGAGGAGGAGGAAACTTGTCCCAGCTGAGCTTCCTCCCCCCCCAGACTCTGCCATTCTCAGGTATTGCCCCCAAATCCACAAGGATTTCCCAGACTGGAATTATAAGGAGGAAGAACTTTGTGAGTTCAACCTCACTGGGAAGGGGCCATAACTCAGCTGCAGAGCCTCTGCTTGGCACGCAGAAGGTCCCAGGTTCAATCCCAGGCATCTCCAGTTGAAAGGACCAGGCAGGAGGTGATGGGAAAGACCTTGACCTGAGACCCTGGCTCAGTGGCAGAGCCTCTGCTGGGCATACAGAAGGTCCCAGGTTCAATCCCCGGCATCTCCAGTTGAAAGGACCAGGCAGGAGGTGATGGGGAAGACCTTGACCTGAGACCCTGGCTCAGTGGCAGAGCCTCTGCTTGGCATGCAGAAGGTCCCAGGTTCAATCCCCAGAATCTCCAGTTAAAAGGGACCAGGCAGGAGGTGATGAGAAAGACCTTGACCTGAGACCCTGGCTCAGTGGCAGAGCCTCTGCTGGGCATACAGAAGGTCCCAGGTTCTATCCCCGGCATCCCCAGTTAAAAGGACCCAGCAGGAGGTGATGGGAAAAACCTTGACCTGAGACCCTGGCTCAGTGGCAGAGCCTCTGCTGGGCATGCAGGAGGTTCCCGGTTCAATCCCCGGCATCTCCAGTTAAAAAGGACCAGGCAGGAGGTGATGGGAAAGACCCTGACCTGAGACCCTGGAGAGCCGCTGCCCGTCTGAGTAGACGTTTCTGACCTTGATGGACCAGTATAATGCAGCCTCTTGTGTTCACACCATCTGCCAAAATTCTGGCAAATTCACGAACGGGAGTAAAGCAGCGTGAAATGGAGATGCCCCATTAGATCCGAGAGACCTTTGCCCTTCCCTCCAGGGAACACCCCAAAGTTTTTGGACCTTCCCTAATGTGAGAATTGGGACTGCACTGGTGGTGGAAAGCATGGTGAAGTTGCAACCGGATTACGGAGACCCTTCATGGGGATTTCAAGGCAAGGGATGTTCAGAGGCGGTCTGCCATGGCCTGCCTCTGCGTAGCAACCCCGGACTTCCTTGGAGGTCTCCTCTCCAAGTTCTAACCAAAGCCGACCCTGCTTAGCTTCCGAGATCTGACGAGATCGGGCCGACCGGGGCCACCCAGGTCAGGAACCACACCAGGGTGCATGGTTTTCATTTGCGCACATCGCGTGTGACGCTGCAACATCCCAGTGCATCCCCCTTGTGTGAGCGCGCATGGTTTGTCGCTCAGACTCACATTCCATGACATTTAGAAGCCCACAGCGAGTGGGAGAGGATGCTCGGAGCTGGAAATTTTGGCACCAGCGACACAGGAGACTCGGAGTTTCGAACTGCGCCAATGTGCTCTCTCCAAACTGCTCACTGCCTCCCCGCCGCCACCGCCGCCACCAATGCACATTTTGTGCCCATCAAAAATAACAAGTTCTGTCTTCATTGGTACAGAA
This sequence comes from Gekko gecko, assembly GCA_029375565.1. Taxonomy (NCBI): domain Eukaryota; kingdom Metazoa; phylum Chordata; class Lepidosauria; order Squamata; family Gekkonidae; genus Gekko; species Gekko gecko. The sequence goes on from JAPDNY010000002.1 coordinate 296,011,278, forward strand.
CCCTAGCACCCCTTTGCAACGCAAGACCAGCTTTTCGGTTCTTCTCCTGCTCTACCCTTTACTCGCTCCCACGCAGAGGCAGGCAAGGCGGGATATAAATCTAAAATAATAAATAAATATTTGTCATGGTTCTCCCTTCTCCCCTGTTTCTCTGCCAGTATTCTGGCTTTGGGAGGGGAAGGTGGCATCGTATATAGCCTCATCAGATTCCGGAAGCTAAGCAGGGTCGGTATTTGGAAGGGAGACCACCAAGGAAGACTCTGCAGAGGAAGGCAACGGTAAACCATCTCTGTTTCTCACTTGCCTGGAAAGCCCCTTGTTGGGGTCACCATAAGTTAGAAGCTAAGCAGGGTTGGTGCTTGGATCGGAGACCACCAAGGAAGACTCTACAGAGGAAGGCCATGGCAAACCAGCTCTGCTTCTCCCTTCCCTTGAAAGCCCCTTGTTGGGGTTGCCAGAAGTTGGAAGCTAAGCAGGGTCAGTACTTGGAAGGGAGACCACCAAGGAAGGCTCTGCAGGGGAAGGTAAAGTCAAACCACCTCTGCTTCTCCCTTGCCTTGAAAGCCCCTTGCTGGGGTGGCCAGAAGTTGGAAGCTAAGCAGGGTCAGTACTTGGAAGGGAGACCACCAAGAAAGGCTCTGCAGGGGAAGGCCATGGCAATCTCTGCTTCTCATGTTTCTTGAAAGCCCCTTGCTGGGTCACCATAAATTGGACGCTAAGCAGGGTCAGTACTTGGAAGGGAGACCACCGAGGAAGGCTCTGCAGAGGAAGGCGATGGCGAGCCACCTCTGGCTTTCTCACTTGCCTGGAAAGCCCCTCCCTGGCTGCACCCGAACAGCACTTTATGCACATTTCATCTCTCCTCTCCAACACCCTTTCCCCTCCTCCCTCATTTCTCTCCTCTCCCCTGCCTACCCACAATCCCTCCGAGACTTCCAAAAGACATGGCACCATAAAAAAAAAAAGATAAGAAGGGCCATCGTCCATATAGTCCAGCATCTCATTTCCACACAACACCCGGCCAAATGCCTTCAGGAAGCCGGGAAGGAGGGCCGTTTGCCCTCAGTATCTGACGCCTGCCTCTGCACATGGAAGTTCTACCATGGCTAACAGCTGTTCACCAGACCAAATTTCCCCTGAATCTGCCACACCTCTGTTTTCTGAAGCCATGTATACTGGTGACAGACATCTTGTGGCAGGGAATTCCACAGGCTCCTCCTAAACCGATTGACAGACATCTTGTCCGGTGTTCCCTCTAAGCTGACTTAGTGTGAGCCGGCTCACAGTTTTTTAGCCTCCGGCTCACAGATTTTTGCCTCAGCTCAGGAAGGATGGCCCCAGAGCAAACTCATTGATGCAGCAGCCAAATCGCTCGGTCACAACTTGAGTGCCAGCAGCTCACAAAGTAGAATTTTTGCTCACAGGGCTCCGCAGCTTAGAGGGAACATTGCTCTCGTGGCAGGGGATTCCACAGGCTCCCAAAGCTCTTTCTCAACCCACCGCCAACCAGTTTTGTCAGGGAACCCCCCCCCTAGCTGAAACACCAGGAGAAAGGCCCTCCCTCCTCCAAATATCTCTTATGACAATTTTGTTCTCCTCCACAGATTTTGGTTCTTTATTTTGTTCTCCTCCCCATAGAGTTGCCAACTTACAGGCACAGCCTGGGAGATCTCCTGGCATGATGCGTGATCTCCAGACAACCGAGGTCAGTTCCCCTGGAGAAAATGGCTGCTTTGGAGGGTGGACCTCTGGGCATCGGGGTTGCCAACTTCCAGGCAGGAGGCCTGGAGATCTCTGACTGATCTCCAGGTGACAGACATCCGCCCTCCCTGGAGGAAATGGGCTGCTTTGAAGGGCGGACTCGACGGCCTCATGCCCTGCAGAGCTTCCCTCCACAAACCAGTGTTCCCTCTAAGCTGAGTGAGTGTGAGCTAGCTCACAGTTTTTTAGCCTCCGGCTCACACATTTTTGTCTTCGCTCAGGAAGGGCGGCTCCAAAGCGAAAACTGATTGATGCAGCAGCCAAACCCCTCGCTCGCAACTTTAATGCCAATGGCTCACCAAGTAGAATTTTTGCTCACAAGACTCAGCTTAGAGGGAACGTTGCCCCAAAGCCCACCCATCTCCAGGCCCCGCCCCTCAACCCCCCAGGTATTTCCCAACCCAGAGTTGGCAACCCTTTGGCCCACACCACCTGTCCTCTCAATGGGGTTTCCCCCTACTTTATCATCTCTTTGCACAAGGTGATGGGGAGAATTTGGGATTTTTCCAAACCAGGGGAAGCGGAGGGCCCAAAGCGGAGTTGCTGCCAGGATCCGGCTCCCGCTCGCCTGGTTTTGCCACCTGCTGCCCCCCCCCCCGCTTTGCCACGTGGGCCGAAGGCGACCTCCCCCTCCCTCCGGCAGACCTCCCCCCTCCCGGCTGCCACTCAAGGCGGCTCGGCCAATCAGGGAGAGGCAGAGGCAGAGCCCCCTCCCCCCCGGCGCCCGGCGGGTCCCACCCCCTCCCCTGCAGTCGCGCGCGCCTCCTTGCCCCCATCCCGAGCAATGCGCCAAAGCCCCGCGCGGGAAGCGGCGCCCGCCCGTGCCCTTGGCGGGCACCGGGCACCCCAGGGCGGGCGCCTTCCGCCGGGTGGGCCCCGGACAGACTCCCCCAACGCCGTTCTCGCTCCGGCCCGGGCTGCCCGTCGCCCGGCTGGGGCGGAGAGGGGGAAAGCGGCCCGCATCTCCCCTGCCCCAAATGGAGCCTCCAGCTCGAGAGGCAGTCTATCCCGGGGGGTGCGCGGAATGGGAGGGGGAGGCGAGGAAGGGCCGGGCCTCCCTGCGCGGGGGCGAGGCGGGCCTTTGGGCCTGATCCAGACGCGAGGAGCGGTTCCCGGGGCTTTGCGGGCTTCCCTTCCCGCCCGCAGACACGCTCGGGCCGGCTGGGACCGGCCGCCTCGCCGAAACCCGGGTCGGCTGTCGTTCCGCGCCCCGTCCTCACGTCCTTCAGACACCCGATGGGCCCCCGCCGCTCCCTCTTTAACCCCCCCCCTTCTCCAATTCCCTCCCTCCCCGTCTCTCCTCTCTTTTCTGAAATATGTTTCCCCGCTTGTTCATCTATCTCTCTATAATCAACTCTCGATCTATCTGTCAATCAATCGTCTATCAATCAATCGTCTATCATTCAATCAGTCTATCAATCAATCTATCTATCTATCTATCTATCTACCTCTCTATCTATCTATCTATCTATCTATCTATCTATCTATCTGATCCCAGTCGCCCCCCAAGCCACCCCCAAAAAGCGATCGGAGAGCAGGCGCGCTTTGGGCAAGACACGCGTGGCGCGTTCACACGTCCTCCTTGCCCTCTTCCATCGCGGAGCGGGGTTTGGCGGTGGTGGGGGGGAGCGGGCGGAGGAACCCCCATCCGGCAGCGGCGGGGCGGGGGCCGCGGAGCCGCTAGAAGCCGGGCCGCCCCCCCTCTCCCTCCCCCAGCCCAGCCCAGGCTCTGCAGTGGGGGCGGGCGGGTGGGGGGGCGGGAGATCCCTGTTGGGCTCGGGGAAAAACGCCCCCCCCGACCCGCCCACACCCCCTCCGTGGCTGATCTTTCCAGGTACGTCACCGGCGCTCCCTCTGCCTGCCTGCCCCCCCCCCCCGGCGTGTGCGCACATCCCCGTCCCCGCACTCACACGGTCAACCCGGGAATACGTCGCTGTCACCTTGAGATGCCAGCAGGCAGGCGTTGGAAGGGGAGAGAGAGAGAGAGAGAAGCCGCGTCCGGGTCGGGGGGGGGAGGAATGGATTTGGGGGGGGCTCCAAAGATGTCCAGCCGCCCCCCACCCACTTCTGCATTTAGCCAGCCCCCTCTCCTCCCCGCATGCCTTTGAATCCTGCATGGGCCGGACCTCCAGCTAATCGCCCCCCCCCCCGCTGCCTGGAAAAATATTCTGGGGTGCAAGCCGAGAGAGGGAGGGCTAGGAAGAAACACCCCCCCCCAGCACCCAAGCCCGGCTCCTTTCTGCAGTCCCTGGTCCACAAGGCATCCCAGCCGCATTGCCCCCCCACGTCCCCCCCCCATCTCTCTGCATTACATAGGAAGGAGGCTCTTCTACTGCAGCAGGAAAAGGGGGGTGTCTTTCTTCAAACACCCCCTCCCATTCAGGATCTGGGAGGGAGGGCTGGCCGGCTATTCATCCCCTCTCCCCCCCCCCGCCCCCCGCAAATGAGAAAGGCTCCCCGGGAGGAGGAAGAGGAAGAGGTACTCACCAGGCCATGCCAGGAACCAGAAGGCGGCTGGAGGGGTTGTCTGGTGGTGGTGACGGGTGGGGGGGGGAGAAGGAGGAAGTTGGGGGAATCCGCTGCAGAGAGAGGGGCAGAAAGCCGGTGGGGGGGGCGGGCGGAAAACACGGCCGGCTTCTCTAACCTCTGGCTTGGCCCGGATCCGGAGGGGGAGAGGGGAGACCGGCTGGCCAGATGTGACGCTGCCCCCCCCAGGAGGGGATCGGAGGGAAAGGGGGGGTGAGGGCAAGGGTTGGGGGAAAGCCGGTCCTCTTACAGCCCTGGGGATGCTGCGGCTGACATCGCAGCGCCTACATCCTGCAAGGATTGAAGAGGTTCCGCCGCCGAGCGCTGGTCGGGCTGCAAATCTCAGCAGAGGGGGGGAGAGGAGGAGGAGGAGGAGGAGGAGGGGAACCGAGGTTGGGAGGGGGGAGATGTCAGAGGAGGGGAAGAGCCAATCCTCGGTCCCCGGCCTCCTTTCCCCCCCACCTGTCAGCGGCGGGTCCTCCCCCAACCCCTGCTTTCCCCCTCCCCGCGCTCCCCGATGCCAGAGACACCCGGGGAGGCAGAGTTGGAACCCTCGGATGGTTGCTCCACCCCTCCCTCCCGGCCCAGAGATGGTACGTTCCGAGCGGCCCTTCTCCATCACTGATGGAAAGGATGCAGGGAGAGATGCAGGGATGCAGGGATGGGAGGACCATCGGGTGGTACCCGCCTGGGGAGCGCTCACAGCCATAGGCAGGCGGCTGCCGCTCAGGCAGGCGAGCGGGCAGGCAGGGCCGGGGAGATGAGCGGCCCGGTTGGGGGCGTTTGAGCCAGCGGCAAACGCTTCCAGGGTTAGGATCGGAATGGAGGCACGGGGGGGGAGGGGGGGATGCGTCCCAGGACTGAGAAGGGAGCCGGAGGCGATTGATCGTAGGTCCCCGTAGGTCCCTGTTTCTCGACAACGAAAGGCGCCTTTTGTTACTGATCCCAGATTCCTATTTTTTTTTGTTTCTGCGTTCAGAGTCGTTGGGGCTCGTGCCCCCCCCCTTCAGATAAGCAATCGTGTACATCAGCTGCAGAGAAAGACCAACACGTCGTCCCGGAGCGCCTCGCTGATTTTTGCAGCAGAAGTTTGCCTGCACTAGAACCCAGTTCCTCAGGTGGACGAAACGTTATCTTGAGCTCGGGGTTGGTGTGACAAGGCAGCGCTGTTATTTCTCCCCGCCTCTGCCCTGTTCACACTTACATAACCCCTTTTGGGGGGGAGGTTATTCTCTCCATAACCGTTACGACGACCCTCTCAGGTTGACCGGGATCCTTTTTCTTCGCACGCTGCAGAGGACGGGATCGCCCAAAGGCTTTTTCCGATGTAGGGACTCCCCAGTCCTTAATGTCCATCCTGGAGAGAGATCCGGATAGGTAGCCCTGTTACTCTGCAGCAGTAGAAAAGAGCGCCTTAAAAGTCTAACAGAATTTGTGACAGGGGAAGTTTTGTCAGAAGAAGAAGAGATTGGATTAATACCCCGCCTTTCACTACCCAAAGAAGTCTCAGAGCGGCTTACAATCGCCTTCCCCTCCCCACAACAGACACCTCGTGAAGTAGGTGGGGCTGAGAGAGAGCTCTTTCAAGGACTGCTCTGGAGAGAACAGCTCTGAGAGAACTTGGGACCGACCCAAGGTCACGCCGGCAGCCGCATGTGAAGAAGTGGGGAATCAAACCCAGTTCTCCCAGCTTAGAGTCCGCGCTCTTAAACACTGCACCGAACTGGTTCGTCTTTAAGAGTCTACTGGACCCTTACTCTTTTCTACTGTTCTACCCTAAAAAAATTGTTGTCATCCAATCCTTTATGTGTGGAATTCAGGGCCTAGATGAGATTATTTAGTAATGGTAATGGTGAGTCAGAGAGAGCCAGCATGGCGTAAGTGGTTAGAGTGTAGGAATAAGATCTGGGAGACCCAGGTTCGAATCCCCACTCTGCTACGGAAGCTCACTGAGTGACTTCAGGCCACTCCTAGACTCTTGGCCTAACCTACCTCACAGGGTCGTTGTGAGGATAAAATGAAGAGAAGGGCGCAAACCACTTTGGTTTTCCCTTGGGGAGAAAGATGGTGGTATAAATGAAGTCAGGAAATAAAATATTCAGAAATGAGAAGGCACTCTGCATATGCTCAGAAACCCTCTGCACATTCCTTTGATTTAGGACCATATGTTTGGGGTGTTCCAAGCAGCTTCTGGTATTAAGCCTTGGTACAAAGCGATGTTGAATTCATTTGTTATAAGGGCCGGATCTGAGATAAATGAGACCTTGTCGGGCCGGGCCACGTGTGCCATAAAAGGCAATGCCAGGTACGGGAGATATAAACTTTACGAAGGACACAGGTGAAGATATTATTTGTTTACTCAAAATACAAACATGCTTAAAACATTAACATTCTTACAGTATTTCCTTCCTGCATCTCCCTGATGCCCACTCCCAGTTTTGGTGTAGTGGTTAAGAGCATGGACTCTAATCTGGGAGAACTGGGTTTGATTCCCCACTCCTCCACATGCAGCCAGCTGGGTGACCTCGGGTCAGCCTCAGTTCTCTCAGAGCTGTTCTTTCAAGAGCAGTTTCTCTCAGAGCTCTCTCAGCCCCACCTACCTCACGGGGTGTCTGTTGTGGGGAGAGGGAGGGAAAGGAGATTTTCAGCTGCTCTGAGACTCCGAGTGAAGGGTGGGGTGTAAATCCAATCTCTTCTTCTTCTTCCACCTCCCATGACGCATCAGCACTGGGACAGTATGCAGGGACATAATGCACAGCCTCCGTCATTTGGCAAGAAAAGTATTGACCAGTCACTTGTGGGGCAGTTCTGGCCTGTGGGCTGTGTGTTTGACACCCCTGAAATTTTAGAGGGATTTACTCAGAACCAGGGCTGTTTTTGTAGAAAAAGCCCAGCAGGAACTCATTAGCATAACAGGCCACACCCAACAGCAGAAACTCATTAGCCTATTAGGCCACACCCCCATATTACCAGCCACACCCACATTTGCTTCTTGTTCTGTTTACCTTGTTCGTTGCCAAAACCCAGGGCTTTTTTTGGTAGCAGGAACTCCTTTGCATGTTAGGCCACATCCCCCTAATGTAGCCAATCCTAATGAGTTTCTTCTGTTGGGTGTGGCCTGTTATGCTAATGAGTTCCTGCTGGGCGTGGCCAACTCAGGGGGGGGCAGCCGGAACTCCATTCCTGTGCGCTCCTGCCCAAAAATAGCCCTGCTCAGAACTATGCCATGACTGGACTGCAAGGCGATCGAATCGGTCAATCCTAAAAGAAATCAACCCTGACTGTTCCCTGGAAGGCCAGAGACTGACGCTGGAGCTCAAATACTTTGGCCGCCCAATGAGAAGGGAGCTCTCGCTGGAGAAGACCCTGATGCTGGGAAAGACTGAAGGTCAAAGAAGAAGGGGACGGCAAAGGATGAGGTGGTCAGACAGTGTTATTGAGGCAACGGACATGAAATTAAGCAAACTCCGGAGGACGGTGGGAAGACAGGAGGGCCTGGAGTGATGTGGTCCTAGTGGGATGGCGAAGAGTCGGACTCGACTGTGCGATTGAACAACACCAACATGCCATGAGATGGGCTAGGTCAAAAGAGCCAGAGCTTATCGGAACTGAGTGAAGATCTGAATACGGAACTTCTTAGTTCACATTGGTGTAGATTCTCATCCGAGGCATTTCGAGGAGGGACCCGACAAAGACAGCCAGATGTTGGGGTGGGGGGAAAGACTTCTGTAACCCTTGCAGAGGTACATACATGAGGCAGTTTGGGTGAGTGCAACCAGACACTTCAAGGTTTTCTTTCACGATTCAGCTCCGAGCTCAGGAAAGTCCACTCAAGTCCTTTCCAGGTACCTTTCTGTGCTGCCTGGGGAAACACTCTGTATAACTTGAGAGCTTGCATTCAGTTTGGTGCAGTGGTTAAGTGCGCAGACTCTAATCTGGGAGAGCCGGGTTTGATTCCCCCACTCCTCCACTTTCAGCTACTGGATGACCTTGGGCAAGCCAGAGTTCTGACAAGAGCTGTCTTTGAAAAAGAGCAGTTTCTGTCAAGAGCTCTCTCAGCCCCACCGACCTCACAGGGTGTCTGTTGTGGGGAGGGGAAGGGAAAGGAGTTTGTAAGCCGCTCTGAGACGCCTTTGGGCAGTGAAGGGTGGGGTATAAATCCAATCTCTTCCTCTTCTTCTACCTGACAGGGTGTCTGTTGTGGGGAGGGGAAGGGAAAGGAGTTTGTCAGCCGCTCTGAGACTCCCTTTGGGTAGTGAAGGGCGGGGTATAAATCCAATCTCTTCTCTTCTTCTACCTCACAGGGTGTCTGTTGTGGGGAGGGGAAGGGAAAGGAGTTTGTAAGCCGCTCTGAGACGCCTTTGGGTAGTGAAGGTCAGGGTATAAATCCAATCTCTTCCTCTTCTTCTACCTCACAGTGTGTCTGTTGTGGGGAGGGGAAGGGAAAGGAGTTTGTAGGCCGCTCTGAGACGCCTTTGGGTAATGAAGGGCGGCGTATAAATCCAGTCTCTTCCTCTTCTTCTTCTACCTCACAGGGTGTCTGTTGTGGGGAGGGGAAGGGAAAGGAGTTTGTAAGCCGCTCTGAGACGCCTTTGGGCAGTGAAGGGCGGCGTATAAATCCATTCCAATCTCCTCCTCCTGTTTAAGGCCAACCCCCCCAATAAAATTAAATGTAAGTTCTGATGCCACCTAGCATAGCTGTGGCTGCACAGACCCCCTCCCTGGGAACAGGTGAATGGCACATGATAGACGCACCCAAGAGATTTGGGCTCCAGACTGGAAAGAAATCCAGAGCTATATAGAGCAGGGGAGTCAAACATGCAGCCCGGGGTCCGGACCAGGCCCCGGAGGGCTTCCATCAGGCCCACAGTGGAACTGGCCCTCTCCTGCTTCCAGTTCTGCTGCTGCTGCTGCTGCATCCTAGCTTCCTTCGCCAGACTCTTTCAATCACTCGGCCATTTCATGTTTTAACCCGGGTCCCAGACTCAGAACTCTGAGCATGAGATTTCTGTGGTGAATGTCAATAAATCAAAGGTTTGGTTTGCAGCTTACAGAGCTAATGTTTTAAGAATGATTTTATTTTAAGGGGTGGGGAAATCCTTGTGCCCTTTATAAAGTTTGTATCTCCGCTACCTGGCATTACATTTCATGACACACATGGTCCGGCCCAAAAAAGCTGGAACATTTTCCCTGTGAAGAAAGGTTAAAGCGCTTGGAGCTCTTTAGCTTGGAGAAACAACGGCTGAGGGGTGACATGATCGAGGTTTATAAGATTATGAATGGGATAGAGTAGGTTGAGAAAGAGGTACTTTTCTTTCGCACAATACAAGAACTCATGGGCACTCAATGAAGCTGCTGAGCAGTCGGGTTAGAACGGATAAAAGGAAGAAGTTCTTCACCCAAAGAGTGATTAAGACATGGAATCCACTGCCCCAGGAGGTGGCGGCGGCTACAAGCATGGACGGCTTCAAGTGGGAATTAGATTAGCATATGGAGCAGAGGTTCATCAGTGGCTATTAGCCACAAGGTACAGTAATGCTCTGTATTCTTGGGGGTGGGGAACAACAGTGGGAGGGCTTCTGGTGTCCTGGCCCCACTGCTGGACCTCCTGAGGGCAGCTGGTATTTTTGGCCGCTGTGTGACACAGAGTGTTGGACTGGATGGGCCATTGGCCTGATCCAACATTGGCTTCTCTTACGTTCTTATATCTCATTTATATCAGATCCAGCCCTCATAACAAATGAGCTCTCCCATATTAGAGTCTGCAAACTTAACCACTACACCAAACTGGCTATCAGGGGACTGTCGCCAGTGAATAGGGACAGCTGAAATGTAGGAGGAACTTGTTGGAGTGAGCAAGTCAGCATGCCTGGACACTGGGGGGCGCTACACCACTCTAAATGAGTATGGGAGTTCTCTCCTCTTTTTGTCGTCACCTGGGAGCTGCCCTTTGACCCTTCCTCTCTCCCGCTTTGTCCTCCCCCTCACTCAACATGGCCTTCCATGGAGACACATTTCTCTCTCTGCAGATCTCTCCTGTTGGCACAAGGCCCTCATACTCCCACACACACGAAGCCGGACAAACTGGCCGTTCGCAACAGGGAAAGTCCTCTTTGCTGGAGATGTTCCAGTCTGGCCTCTGGCTGGGTCATGAGACGGAGATGGCACTAGTCACTCTCACAGACGACCTCCGAAGGCATCTGGATCGAGGTGGCATGACAGTACTGGAGTTGTTGGATCTGTTGACGGCGTTCGACACCGTCGGCCACCCATTACTGACCCACTGCCTCGCCCACACTGGAATCCAAGGGCTTGCCTTGCAATGGCTCGTTTCCTTTCTCCAGGGCCGGGGACAGAACGTGGCGTTAGGGGAGCAGACGTCCCAGAGGCGGTGCCATCCCTGATGTTGTTTAACATCTACATGTGCCCTTTTGCCCAGATTGCCTGGAGGCACGGGCTGGGGTGTCATCAGTACGCCGATGACACCTAGCTATATCTGTTGTTGGGTGGCCGGTCCAACTCCAACCCAGATGACCTGGAGCGGGCGCTTCAGGCCGTGGCAGGCTGGCTTAGGCTGAGCCGATTGAAATTGAATCCAACGGAGACGGAGGCCCTGTGCCTTAGTTGGAGCGGGTCGGTGGTAGGGATCCCACTACCGACCTTCGGTGGGGCACCACTGGTGCCAGCCAATGATCCCTCTAAGCTGTGAAGTCATGTGAGCAAAAATTCTACTTTGTGAGCTATTGGCATTAAAGTTGTGAGCGAGCGATTTGGCCACTGCACCAATTAGTTCGCTCTGGAGCCCTCCTTCCTGAGCTAAGGCAAAAATGTGTGAGCCGGAGGCTAAAGAACTGTGAGCTGGCTCACACTAACTCAGTTTAGAGGGAACACTGGTGCCAGCGCCGAGGGTCAGGAGTCTGGGAGTGCCCCTGGATGCCGCCTTAACTATGGAGGCCCAGGTAGCAGCCACTGCCAAGGCGGCCTTTTACCGCCTACGGCTGATTAGGCAGTTGGTTCCCTTCCTCGAACGCAGTGACCTGGCAACAGTGATCCACACAATGGTCACCTCGAGATTAGACTACTGCAACGCTCTCTACATGGGGCTGCCCCTGTCCCAGATCCAGAGGCTGCAGCTAGTGCAGAATGCCGTGGCCAGGCTGCCGATGGGTCTCTCTATACGGGACCACCTCCAGCCTGTATTGAGGACACTGCACTGACTGCCTATAGCGTACCGGATACAATTCGAGGAGCTGGTTTTGACCTTTAAAGCCCTATAGGGTCAGGGGCCTGCCTACCTGAGAAACCGCCTTTCCCCGTATGTGCCCCAGAGAGCACTGAGGTCAGGGTCACAACACCGCTTGACCCTCCCTGGTTCGAAAGAAGCCAGGCTGAATATCACCAGAGCCGGGGCTTTCTCAGTGGTGGCCCCATACTTGTGAAACGAGCTCCCGGAGGACATCAGGGCCCCGTGGGACCTTCTACAGTTCCGCACGGCCTGTAAAACGGAGCTCTTCCACCAGGCTTTCGACTAGGGGCCGCCGCTAATGAATGGGCCCTGGAACGTCTTCCAGCCCGAAATCTAGAACATCTTCTGGCCTGAGACCCTGCCGGATGGGTGTGATTCGGCTGTGATTCGGATTATTGCCATCATCTGTCGGTTTTTACTTGCAAACTGCTGTTGTCTTAACTGGGTATTGTATTTTTTTTACTTGTTTTACTGTAAAACGGAGCTCTTCCGCCAGGCTTTCGACTAGGGGCCGCTGCTGACGAATGGGCCCTGGAACATCTTCCGGCCCGAAATCTAGAACATCTTCTGACCTGAGACCCTGCCGAATGTGTGTGATTCGGATTATTGCCATCATCTGTCGGTTTTTACTTGCAAACTGTTGTTGTCTTAACTGGGTATTGTATTTTTTTACTTGTTTTAACTCTGTACCGTTTAAGCTATTTTAACCCGGTGAGCCGCCTTGAGCCAGGGTGTCCGGCAAGGTGGGATACAAATAGAAATAATAAATAAATAAATATCTTTAAATGAGGCCTCTCTCTCTCTCTCCTTTTGACTGCAACCTGAAGGTGAGCTAGACGTACTTGAATCAATGTCAGTTTTCCTTTTTTGCAATATGCTTCTCAGGAGATTGATTTACTGCACTCCATGTCACGCTTCCATGCCTGGGCAAAACTCTGCTGTATTAACCAGATATCCCGACAGTACCACTCGCCAGTGGAAATGGGAAACTTTCTCAGTGGAGGGTGGTAAGCAGTGGGGTACCACAGGGATCAGTACTCGGTCCGATGCTTTTTAACTTGTTTATTAACGATTTGGAATTGGGAGTAAGCAGTGAAGTGGCTAAATTTGCAGATGACACGAAGTTGTTCAGGGTGGTGAAAACCAGGGAGGATTGTGAGGCACTCCAAAGGGATCTGTCGAGGATGGGTGAGTGGGCGTCAACGTGGCAAATGGGGTTCAATGTGGCCAAGTGCAAAGTGATGCACATTGGAGCCAAAAATCCTAAATATAAATACACGTCGATGGGGTCTGAACTAGCAGAGACGGACCAAGAGAGAGATCTTGGAGTGGTAGTAGATAACTCAATGAAAATGTCTAGACAGTGTGTAGCTGCAATAAAGAGGGCCAACGCTATGCTGCAGATTATTAGGAAGGGAACTGAAAACAAATCAGCCAGTATCATACTGCCCCTGTATAAATCACTGGTGTGACCTCATTTGGAATACTGTGTACAGTTCTGGTCGCCACATCTCAAAAAGGATATTATAGCATTGGAAAAAGTGCAAAAAAGGGCAACTAGACTGATAAAAGGGTTGGAACACCTTCCCTATGAAGAAAGGTTAAAACGCTTGGGGCTCTTTAGCTTGGAGAAATGACGGCTGAGGGGTGACATGATCGAGGTTTATAAGATTATGAATGGGATTGAGCAGGTTGAGAAAGAAGTACTTTTCTCCCTTTCTCACAATACAAGAACTCGTGGGCACTCCATGAAATTGCTGAGCAGTCGGGTTAGAATGGATAAGAGGAAGTCCTTCTTCACCCAAAGAGTGATTAACGTATGGAATTCACTGCCACGGGAGGTGGTGGCAGCTACAAGCATGGACAGTTTCAAGAGGGAATTAGATAAACATCTGGAGCAGAGGTCCATCAGTGGCTATTAGCCAGATGGGAACTCTCAGTCTGGGCAGGTGATGCACTCTATTCTTGGTGCTTGGGGGGGGGCAACAGTGGGAGGGGGCTTCTAGTGTCCTGGCCCCACTGTTGGACCTCCTGATGGCACCTGGTATATTTTGGCCGCTGTGTGACAGAGTGTTGGACTAGATGGGCCATTGGCCAGATTCATCATTGGCTTCTCGTATGCTCTTAGGTGTACAGTGTAAGTGGCCAGCCCTCATGGGAAAGGTTCTTCCAAAGATGGACCTGATTCTTTCGGGAGAGGCCATTTAAACGGAAGGAGGAGCGGAAGGCGATGCCCCGAGCGAATGTGATCCGTTGGGCAACACAATTAAATAATCACTATAAATTAGAATAGTGATAGTAATAATTTGAAACTGTTTATGCCTTTGATTCCTTTAGGGGCTGGAAGCGAACGGGATGGAGGCACTTAAAAAGCACGCCCTGAGATTGTCAGAGGCATCCGAATGTTTCCGTAAAATGCAGCGGCCAGCCACAGCTTCCGTCTCAAGGGAGAATTTTAAAAATCCCCTCGCCTGCTTTCTAAAGATTCAACTAGATGCCGCCCACGTGCGTCTCAAAAAGGGAGAGCTTTCCACGATACAGGGGCCAGTGCAGAAAAGCCCCAGCACCTTGAAGGTTGCCATCTTGTTGACACACACCCATTCCTTACTGGATACGGTGCAAGCTTTTCACTACAGCAGGCATTCACAGCGGGACTTTTCCGTGTGGATGGGGCAATCTAGGTGGCAAAGGACTGTGACAGCTTGGCAGTCATGCCGCCTCCAGCGCCAGGGACAGAGCCATAGAACAAGGCCTCATTCAGTGGTCTGACTCCATTGGTGGAAGGGAATAATGTCTCATCAGGAAGAAAGCCACAGTCCAGCACATTGTCTGTGTGCCAGTTTGGCATAGTGGTTAGGAGCGTGGGAGAACCGGGTTTGATTCCCCACTCCTCCACAGGCAGCTGCTGGTATGACCTTGGGTCAGTCACAAGTTCTTTCGGAGCTGTTCTCCTAAGAGCAGTCCTCGAAAGAGGTCTCTCAGCCCCGCCTCCCTCAGAGGGTGTCTGTTGTGGGGAGGGGAAGGGAAAGGAGATTCTAAGCCGCTCTGAGACTCCATCGGGCAGTGAAGGTTGGGGTATAAATCCAATCTCTTCTTCTTAAGCACCTCCTCTGTTAAACAAGACATTAGATGGATGGATGGACGGACAGGTAGAATAGGTAGATGGATAAGATAGATTAGGTAGACAGCCGAGAGAGAGAAAAGTAGATAAGGAGGACAGAAAGACTAATAGGTAGGATGAAACATAAGGTAGAGAGGTAGACTGAAAAGATAGATTAGGTAGACATAAGATAAAGACAGGTAGGTAGACAAACTAGAGAGATAAGCAGGCAGGTAGATGAGTAGGTAGCTAGATAAGGCATAAAGGTAAAGGTTTCCAAGTCAAACCCGACTCTAGGGTTGCGGTGCTCATCTCCGTTTCCAAGCCGAAGAGCCGGCACTGTCTGAAGACGTTTCTGTGGTCACATGGCCGGCATGATGCCAAGGCGTGCGGAACACCATTCCCTTCCCACTGTAGTGGTACCTATTTATCTACTTGCAATTTCTTGCTTTTGAACTGCCAGGTTGCCAGGAACTGGGACCAGAGACGGGAGCTCACTCCGTCATGCGGCACTCAGGTCCCAAACTGCCGAACTACCGACCTTCCAGCCTGCAGTTCAGCGTCTTAATCACTGAGCCACCGGAGCTCCAGATAAGACATAAGTAGATGTTATTGTTATTTAAATTTCTGAATTGCCCCATCCCTGAGTACACAGAACTCTGGGGCGATTTACTATAAATTAATACAGAAATGCAGTTTAAAATCAACTATCCGTTCATCCCAAAGTTTCACCGTCTTCTGATGGCGTTTATAGTTTGATCTGAAACCTGCCCTAGACTGTTCTTCCATCTCGTGGGCCGGTTAAGGAGGAGGCCGAAGCGGGCAGGATGGGGGAAAAGAAGAAAAGAGGAAGGTGCTGGCTATGACGGAAGCCGTCTCTGCCCTCAACTAAGAGCCCGACGGAACGTCTCTGCCTCACGGGCCCTGCGGAATTGCGTTAAGTCCCGCAGGACCCTGATGGGAGTTGGCAGAGAGTTCCACCAGGTCGGAGCCACCACTGAGAAGGCCCTGGCTCTGGTCGAGGACAGCCGGAAGTCTTTGGGGTCAGGGATCACCAGCAGGGGACATACCAGGGGAAACAGTCCCGACGGTAACCCTGGTCCCAGACCGCTCAAGGACTTAAAGTTCAATACCAACACCAGGGCTATTTTGGGGCAGGAACGCACAGGAATGGAGTTCCGGCTGGCTTCAGAGTTGGCCATGCCCACTACAGCCCAAACATCTGTGTGTGTGGCTACAGAGGGAAGGCCTGGAGAGCGACCCCCGGTGAGTCCGAGGCGGGTGGGCCGGGGGGGCACTGGAAGGATCGGGGAGGCATTTAAATGCCTCCCTGTGCCCTCCCTGGCCTGTCCAAGGGCCAGTTTGCCTGGGCTCCCCACAGCCGCGGGGCGCCCAGGCAAGCCAAGGGAAGGCATGAGGTGTGTGGCCTAATATGCTAATGAGCTGTGCTGTCAGGGGTGTGGCCTAATGTGCTAATGAGTTCCTGCTGTTGGGTGTGGCCAGTTATGCTAATGAGTCCCTGCTGGGCTTTTCCTACCAAAAAAAGCCCTGACCAGCACCTTGGATCTGACTCCGGTACTCCACTGGAAGCCAGTGTAGCTGGCACAGAATGTGCCGTCTGGACTTGCGCCGCCACATCCTGGCTCAGCTGGAGTTTCCGGGTCAGTCTCAAGGGAAGGCCAGTGCAGAGCGAGTTACAGTAGTCTAGTCTGGAGGTGGGCGTCGCATGGATTGCTGTGGCTAGGTCAGGGCGCGACAGGAACGGGGCTAATTGCCGTGCTTGGCGTAAGTGGAAAAATGCCAGTCTGGCAATATTTGTGACCTGGGCCTCTGTCGTTAAGGAGGCATCCAGGGCCATGCCCAAATTCTTGTGCCAGTATTAGCGGTGCCCTGTCAAGAATGGGAAGTGTATGCCCCAGTCCTGACGTGCCTCCCCCCAGCGACAGAACCTCCGTCTTCATTGGATTCGGCCTCGGCCTGTTCTGTTTTAACCATCCCCCCACAGCCTCCAAACCCTCGGCCAGATTATGCGGGGCATCTGTCCAGTAACAGAATTGGGTGTCATCAGCATACTGACGGCATCCCAGCCCAAAACTCTGGACCAGCAGGGCAAGGGGGTGCATGTAGTTGTTGAATAACATTGCGGAGAGGACTGCTCGCCGAGGGACCCCACACACTAAGGGGCACCTAGTTAACATCCTCTCTCCCAGCGCCACCCTCTGTTCCCGACCTTGGAGAAAGGAGGAAAGCCACTTTAAGACTATCCCCCCGAACTCCGACGTCGGCGAGGTGGTGAGTCCAAAGATTGTAATCAACTGTGTCAAACGCTGCGGTAAGGTGGAGCAGCCTAAATAGACAGACCCAGAGGAAACTGAAATATTGCGCTGAACATCTGTATGGTATAATTATTATCCAATATCCAAAATATATCAAAGAGTACGAAGTGGTGAGTTTTTATTGTTATTGATTCCTAGTTGTTAACGAAGTTCTCCGGAACGACGTACCGTCACTAGCGACCGTTCAACCTGCCCGTGCAGAATAGGCTGAGAAAACATGACTGCAATAGTCTGAAAGTCCTTGAAGAAGAGTCTACTGTCTAGATGTCGTATCCATAACGAGACACGCTGTTGTTCAGAGGAAGTCCCAACGAAACGATAACGTCCTTCCGGTGAACTTCGTTAACCACTATGAATTTAATAACCATGATTGTTTAAATTCACTACTTTGTACTTTTTGATATATTTTGAATATTGGATCATCTATTGTACCATATAGATGTTTAGCGCATTATTTCCGTTTCCTTTGGGTCTGATTATTTAGGTTACTGTAACTGTTATCCATCCCTTATATTGATGAAAGGGTTGGAACATTTTCCCTATGAAGAAAGGTTAAAGCGCTTGGGGCTCTTTAGCTTGGAGAAACGACAGCTGAGGGGTGACATGATCGAGGTTTATAAGATTATGCATGGGATAGAGCAGGTTGAGAAAGGTCCTTTTCTCCCTTTCTCACAATACAAGAACTCGTGGGCACTCCATGAAATTGCTGAGCGGTTGGGTTAGAACAGATAAAAGGAAGTCCTTCTTCACTCAAAGAGTGATTAACACGTGGAATTCACTGCCACAGGAGGTGGTGGCAGCTACAAGCATGGACAGTTTCAAGAGGGAATTAGATAAACATATGGAGCAGAGGTCCATCAGTGGCTATTAGCCACAGGGTATAGATGGGAACTCTCAGTCTGGGGCAGGTGATGCCCTCTATTCTTGGTGCTGGAGGGGGCAGCAGTGGGAGGGCTTCTAGTGCCCTGGCCCCACTGCTGGACCTCCTGAGGGCACCTGGTATATTTTGGCCGCTGTGTGACAGCGTGTTGGACTAGATGGGCCATTGGCCTGATTCAACATTGGCTTCTCTCATGTTCTTATGTTCCTGTGCCATGTAAGGTTGAGCAGCAACAGCAGCGCTGACCCGCCTCGATCCAGCTGTCTGCAGAGATCATCTGTCAGGGTGACCAACGTTGTCTTTGTCCCATGGCCAGGGCAGAAGCTGGATTGGAATGAATCCAATGCCGACGTGTCATCCAGAAAGCTCTGGAGCTGCTCTGTTACCACACTCTCAATCACCTTATCCAGAAATGATAAATTTGAAACTGTGCGGTAATTGGCTGGATCCATAGGATCCAAAGATGGCTTCTTCAAGAGTGGTACTGCCACCACCTCTTTCAGACCCTCTGGATAGACCCCTGACTCCGGGGACAGATTTCCAATGTCCATCAGTGGGCCCCATATCCTCTCACCACTAGCTTTCGCCAGCCATGAGGGACACGGATCCGAGAGGCAAGTGGTTGGCCTAACAGCACCCAGGATCCTGTCAACATCGGCGGAGGAGAGCAGGCCAAAGTTATCAAAACCTGAATCAGAAGACGGCCAAGGGACCTCCAGTTCACATACTGTTATCAATATTAGCGGGTAGGTTGTGTTGGAGTGACAAAACGTTATCCGCAAGAAAGCACGCAAATGCCTCTCAGCTAATGGCTGAATCACTGGTCTTTTGGTTCCTCTCTTGAGAGGGTTGTCAAGGATCTAATTACCCTAAACAATTGTGCTGGGCGTGAGCTAGTGGACACAACGGAGGCTGAGTAGAATTCCCTCTTTGCAGCCTTCACCGCTACCTCATAAGCTTTCATAAGCCTCCCATAAGATGTTCTTGAAGCTTCGTTGCGAGCACACCGCCAGGCTCGCTCTAGTTGTCTGAATTCCCCTTTCATCCCCCTAAGTTCTGCAGTATACGAGGGAGATGACTTTTGACGAGAACGAAGAGGACGTCAGGGAGTGACGACATTGGTGGCTTCAGAAAGACGTGAGTTCCAGTCTTCTGTCAGCTCATCCAGTGAGATGCCGGAAGACTTCAGATCCTGCAGAGCATTCTGGAACCCAATTGGGTCCATTAGTCTCCGCGGGCGAGCATAAATCAGCTTGTTGCCTAGACAGTGGGGAGTTGGAACAACCAGCCGGGCCTTCAGAACCAAGTGATCTGACCATAGCACTTCTTCCTTCTCAGATCCATATTCATCCCCTTAACAAAGATCAGATCCAGTGCGTGGCCCGCTTGGTGTGCGGGACCTGATACAAACTGGGAGAGCCCCAGTGTTGCCGTGCAGGACACTAGGCCTGAAGCCTGACTAGAGGTAGCAGCCTCATCAACATGGACGTTGAAGTCCCCCAGAACCAGTAGCCTCGGGAACACCAAGGCCCAGCCGGTTACCACCTCCAAGAAGCTCAGCAGGCTCAGGTAGACCAATAAGATAGAAAAGATAGATTGACAGGTAGGTAGGTAGTTGGACAGACAGATAAGAGAGAGAGAGGTAGACAGATATGTATATAGGTAGGTAGATGGACCGATAAGATAGATGGACAGATAGGTTGGTGGGTAGATGGACAGATAAGATAGAAAAGATAGGTAGGTAGATAGACAGATAAGAGGGATAGGTAGACAGACAGACATATATAGGTAATTAGATGGACAGATAAGGTAGAAAAGATAGGTTGACGGACAGGTCGGTAGACAGACGGACAGGCAGATAAGAGAGATAGGTAGACAGATAAGTATATAGGTAGGTAGATGGACCGATAAGATAGATGGACAGATAAGATAGAAAAGATAGGTAGACAGGTAGATATACAGACAGATAAGTATATAGGTAGGTAGATGGACAGATAAGATAGATAGACAGGTAGGTGGGTAGATGGACAGATAAGATAGAAAAGATAGGTAGACAGGTTGATATACAGACAGATAAGTATATAGGTAGGTAGATGGACAGATAAGATAGGTAGGTGGGTAGATGGATAGATAAGATAGAAAAGATAAGTTGACAGACAGGTAGGTAGATAGACAGATAAGAGAGATAGGTAGACAGATGAGTAGGTAGGTAGGCGGATAGACAAGATTGGTAGATAAGTTAGAGAGATAGGTCTGTAGGTAGACAGGTATGTGGGTAGGCAGATAAGTTAGAGGGGTAGATCAACCAGATACATAGATGACGGATAGCTAGTCTGGGCAGTTTGTGAGCTCTTCCTCCGGGCAGGTTGGCGGCCCCTCAAGCCCGAGTGCTTTCCCCCGATCCACAAAGCCCAATGATTTATTAATTTTTTTTTGCCTTGCCAAGCAGGTTGTTCTGAGCAAAGCCATCAGCTAATGGGCACCGCTGGCCGGGCCAGGCTGCCTCCCCCACCCGGAGCCCACCGGCAGCACTCACTCCGACCATGAATTATAGATGCCCCCTGATTTCCGCTCTTCGTGGTTCCCAGCTGGCAGAGACCCTGCTGGTCTTCTCGGAGTCTTCCAGCGGGGAAGGTCGAGATGAGGAACTGGATAGATTGTATGGGGGGGGGGGGTGTGAACAGGTAAGGGAGGTTATGGGTTGCAGGCCTTCTCTCAGTCAACAGATGCTTCGGGACAAGGCCAGAGAGGCCTACGGTTCGGGGAGGAATGACAGGCCTTCCACCCGCACCCAGATTTCATTCCTAGCAACACTGCAAAAAAAAGAAAGAGGCCCACGGCGTTCCACGCTGTGCCCACGCTCAGAGGGGACAGGGTGGAAACTTTCTTCAGGGGCATCAAATTCCCGGCGTCATTGTCAGACGTCGCTCCGAGTTCCGCTTCGATTATGTAAGAGGCGCTGGTGACTGAATGTAAAATTTCGGGCCAGTGCCTAGGGAGATAAACACAGCTGTGCCCCTTAGCGTGCGGCCTGCTTGGCTTCCCCCCTCCCCTTGCCGATATCCTAGCAACAGGCGCGAGAGAAGTCAGCGGTGAGGGAGCAGAGATGCGGAGCTTCATCCCATCTGGAAACGGATCGAAGACTTGGGGTGCCCCCCTTGCTATGATTCTCTTCCCCCGACTCTGAAATCCCTCCTCCATTCCTTGGACTACGAAGACGGAAGCAGCCTCTAGAGTTGCCAGCTCTGGGTTGGGAAATACCTGGAGATTTGGGGGGCAGAGCCTGGGTGGCAGGTGTTGGGGAGGCGAGGGACCTCAGCGGGGTGCTTTCCCATAGAGTCCAACCTCCAAAGCAGTAATTTTCTCCAGGGAAACTGATCTCTGTAGTCTGGAGATTATAAGGACATAAGAGAAGCCAATGTGGGATCAGACCAATGGCCCATCCAGTCCAACACTCTGTGACACACAGTGGCCAAAAATACCAGGGGCCATCAGGAGGTCCAGCAGTGGGGCCAGGACACTAGAAGCCCTCCCACTGTTGCCCCCCCCAGCACCAAGAATAGAGTGCATCACCTGCCCCAGGCCGAGAGCTCCTATCTGTACCTAGTGGCTAATAGTCCCTGATAGACCTCTGCTCCATATGCTTATCCAATCCCCTCTTGAAACTGTCCATGCTTGTAGCTGCCACCAACTCCTGTGTTAATCATCTTCTTCCTCCTCCTCCTCTTCTTCTTCTTAACATAAGCACCAAGAATACAGAGCATCACTTGTCCCAGACTAAGAGTTCCTACCTATACCTTGTGGCTAATAGCCCCTGATGGACCTCTGCTCCATATGCTTATCCAATCCCCTCTTGAAACTGTCCATGCTTGTAGCTGCCACCACCTCCTGTGTTAATCATCTTCTTCCTCCTCCTCCTCCTCTTCTTCTTAACATAAGCACCAAGAATACAGAGCATCACTTGCCCCAGACCGAGAGTTCCTACCTATACCTTGTGGCTAATAGCCCCTGATGGACCTCTGCTCCATATGCTTATCCAATCCCCTCTTGAAATTGTCCATGCTTGTAGCTGCCATCACCTCCTGTGTTAATCATCTTCTTCTTCCTCTTCCTCTTCCTCCTCTTCCTCTTCTTCTTCTTAACATAAGCACCAAGAATACAGAGCATCACTTGCCCCAGACTGAGAGTTCCTACCTATACCTTGTGGCTAATAGCCCCTGATGGACCTCTGCTCCATATGCTTATCCAATCCCCTCTTGAAATTGTCCATGCTTGTAGCTGCCACCACCTCCTGTGTTAATCATCTTCTTCTTCCTCTTCCTCTTCCTCCTCTTCCTCTTCTTCTTCTTAACATAAGCACCAAGAATACAGAGCATCACTTGCCCCAGACTGAGAGTTCCTACCTATACCCTGTGGCTAATAGCCCCTGATGGACCTCTGCTCCATATGCTTATCCAATCCCCTCTTGAAACTGTCCATGCTTGTAGCTGCCACCAACTCCTGTGTTAATCATCTTCTTCCTCCTCCTCCTCTTCTTCTTCTTAACATAAGCACCAAGAATACAGAGCATCACTTGTCCCAGACTAAGAGTTCCTACCTATACCTTGTGGCTAATAGCCCCTGATGGACCTCTGCTCCATATGCTTATCCAATCCCCTCTTGAAACTGTCCATGCTTGTAGCTGCCACCACCTCCTGTGTTAATCATCTTCTTCCTCCTCCTCCTCCTCTTCTTCTTAACATAAGCACCAAGAATACAGAGCATCACTTGCCCCAGACTGAGAGTTCCTACCTATACCTTGTGGCTAATAGCCCCTGATGGACTTCTGCTCCATATGCTTATCCAATCCCCTCTTGAAATTGTCCATGCTTGTAGCTGCCATCACCTCCTGTGTTAATCATCTTCTTCTTCCTCTTCCTCTTCCTCCTCTTCCTCTTCTTCTTCTTAACATAAGCACCAAGAATACAGAGCATCACTTGCCCCAGACTGAGAGTTCCTACCTATACCTTGTGGCTAATAGCCCCTGATGGACCTCTGCTCCATATGCTTATCCAATCCCCTCTTGAAATTGTCCATGCTTGTAGCTGCCACCACCTCCTGTGTTAATCATCTTCTTCTTCCTCTTCCTCTTCCTCCTCTTCCTCTTCTTCTTCTTAACATAAGCACCAAGAATACAGAGCATCACTTGCCCCAGACTGAGAGTTCCTACCTATACCCTGTGGCTAATAGCCCCTGATGGACCTCTGCTCCATATGCTTATCCAATCCCCTCTTGAAATTGTCCATGCTTGTAGCTGCCACCACCTCCTGTGTTAATCATCTTCTTCTTCCTCTTCCTCCTCTTCCTCTTCTTCTTCTTAACATAAGCACCAAGAAGACAGAGCATCACTTGCCCCAGACTGAGAGTTCCTACCTATACCCTGTGGCTAATAGCCCCTGATGGACCTCTGCTCCATATGCTTATCCAATCCCCTCTTGAAACTGTCCATGCTTGTAGCTGCCACCACCTCCTGTGTTAATCATCTTCTTCCTCCTCCTCCTCTTCCTCTTCTTCTTCTTAACATAAGCACCAAGAATACAGAGCATCACTTGCCCCAGACTGAGAGTTCCTACCTATACCTTGTAGCTAATAGCCCCGATGGACCTCTGCTCCATATGCTTATCCAATCCCCTCTTGAAACTGTCCATGCTTGTAGCTGCCACCACCTCCTGTGTTAATCATCTTCTTCCTCCTCCTCCTCTTCCTCTTCTTCTTCTTAACATAAGCACCAAGAATACAGAGCATCACTTGCCCCAGACTGAGAGTTCCTACCTATACCTTGTGGCTAATAGCCCCTGATGGACCTCTGCTCCATATGCTTATCCAATCCCCTCTTGAAATTGTCCATGCTTGTAGCTGCCATCACCTCCTGTGTTAATCATCTTCTTCTTCCTCTTCCTCTTCCTCCTCTTCCTCTTCTTCTTCTTAACATAAGCACCAAGAATACAGAGCATCACTTGCCCCAGACTGAGAGTTCCTACCTATACCTTGTGGCTAATAGCCCCTGATGGACCTCTGCTCCATATGCTTATCCAATCCCCTCTTGAAACTGTCCATGCTTGTAGCTGCCACCACCTCCTGTGTTAATCATCTTCTTCCTCCTCCTCCTCCTCCTCCTCTTCTTCTTAGCATAAGCACCAAGAATACAGAGCATCACTTGCCCCAGACTGAGAGTTCCTACCTATACCTTGTGGCTAATAGCCCCGATGGACCTCTGCTCCATATGCTTATCCAATCCCCTCTTGAAACTGTCCATGCTTGTAGCTGCCATCACCTCCTGTGTTAATCATCTTCTTCCTCCTCCTCCTCTTCCTCTTCTTCTTCTTAACATAAGCACCAAGAATACAGAGCATCACTTGCCCCAGACTGAGAGTTCCTACCTATACCTTGTGGCTAATAGCCCCTGATGGACCTCTGCTCCATATGCTTATCCAATCCCCTCTTGAAATTGTCCATGCTTGTAGCTGCCACCACCTCCTGTGTTAATCATCTTCTTCTTCCTCTTCCTCTTCCTCCTCTTCCTCTTCTTCTTCTTAACATAAGCACCAAGAATACAGAGCATCACTTGCCCCAGACTGAGAGTTCCTACCTATACCTTGTGGCTAATAGCCCCTGATGGACCTCTGCTCCATATGCTTATCCAATCCCCTCTTGAAACTGTCCATGCTTGTAGCTGCCACCACCTCCTGTGTTAATCATCTTCTTCCTCCTCCTCCTCCTCTTCTTCTTAACATAAGCACCAAGAATACAGAGCATCACTTGCCCCAGACTGAGAGTTCCTACCTATACCTTGTGGCTAATAGCCCCTGATGGACTTCTGCTCCATATGCTTATCCAATCCCCTCTTGAAATTGTCCATGCTTGTAGCTGCCATCACCTCCTGTGTTAATCATCTTCTTCTTCCTCTTCCTCTTCCTCCTCTTCCTCTTCTTCTTCTTAACATAAGCACCAAGAATACAGAGCATCACTTGCCCCAGACTGAGAGTTCCTACCTATACCTTGTAGCTAATAGCCCCGATGGACCTCTGCTCCATATGCTTATCCAATCCCCTCTTGAAACTGTCCATGCTTGTAGCTGCCACCACCTCCCGTGTTAATCATCTTCTTCCTCCTCCTCCTCTTCTTCTTCTTAACATAAGCACCAAGAATACAGAGCATCACTTGTCCCAGACTAAGAGTTCCTACCTATACCTTGTGGCTAATAGCCCCTGATGGACCTCTGCTCCATATGCTTATCCAATCCCCTCTTGAAATTGTCCATGCTTGTAGCTGCCATCACCTCCTGTGTTAATCATCTTCTTCTTCCTCTTCCTCTTCTTCTTCTTAACATAAGCACCAAGAATACAGAGCATCACTTGCCCCAGACTGAGAGTTCCTACCTATACCTTGTAGCTAATAGCCCCGATGGACCTCTGCTCCATATGCTTATCCAATCCCCTCTTGAAACTGTCCATGCTTGTAGCTGCCACCACCTCCTGTGTTAATCATCTTCTTCCTCCTCCTCCTCTTCCTCTTCTTCTTCTTAACATAAGCACCAAGAATACAGAGCATCACTTGCCCCAGACTGAGAGTTCCTACCTATACCTTGTGGCTAATAGCCCCTGATGGACCTCTGCTCCATATGCTTATCCAATCCCCTCTTGAAATTGTCCATGCTTGTAGCTGCCATCACCTCCTGTGTTAATCATCTTCTTCTTCCTCTTCCTCTTCTTCTTCTTAACATAAGCACCAAGAATACAGAGCATCACTTGCCCCAGACTGAGAGTTCCTACCTATACCTTGTAGCTAATAGCCCCGATGGACCTCTGCTCCATATGCTTATCCAATCCCCTCTTGAAACTGTCCATGCTTGTAGCTGCCACCACCTCCTGTGTTAATCATCTTCTTCTTCCTCCTCCTCCTCTTCTTCTTAACATAAGCACCAAGAATACAGAGCATCACTTGCCCCAGACTGAGAGTTCCTACCTATACCTTGTGGCTAATAGCCACAGATGGAGCTCTGCGCCATATGTTTATCCAGTTCCCTCTTGAAGCTGTCTGTGCTTGTAACTGCCACCACCTCCTGTGTTAATCACTCTTCTTCTTCCTCCTCCTCCTCTTCTTCTTAACATAAGCACCAAGAATACAGAGCATCACTTGCCCCAGACTGAGAGTTCCTACCTATACCTTGTGGCTAATAGCCCCTGATGGACCTCTGCTCCATATGCTTATCCAATCCCCTCTTGAAACTGTCCATGCTTGTAGCTGCCACCACCTCCTGTGTTAATCATCTTCTTCCTCCTCCTCCTCCTCCTCCTCTTCTTCTTAGCATAAGCACCAAGAATACAGAGCATCACTTGCCCCAGACTGAGAGTTCCTACCTATACCTTGTGGCTAATAGCCCCGATGGACCTCTGCTCCATATGCTTATCCAATCCCCTCTTGAAATTGTCCATGCTTGTAGCTGCCACCACCTCCTGTGTTAATCATCTTCTTCTTCCTCTTCCTCTTCCTCCTCTTCCTCTTCTTCTTCTTAACATAAGCACCAAGAATACAGAGCATCACTTGCCCCAGACTGAGAGTTCCTACCTATACCTTGTGGCTAATAGCCCCTGATGGACCTCTGCTCCATATGCTTATCCAATCCCCTCTTGAAATTGTCCATGCTTGTAGCTGCCACCACCTCCTGTGTTAATCATCTTCTTCTTCCTCTTCCTCTTCCTCCTCTTCCTCTTCTTCTTCTTAACATAAGCACCAAGAATACAGAGCATCACTTGCCCCAGACTGAGAGTTCCTACCTATACCTTGTGGCTAATAGCCCCTGATGGACCTCTGCTCCATATGCTTATCCAATCCCCTCTTGAAATTGTCCATGCTTGTAGCTGCCACCACCTCCTGTGTTAATCATCTTCTTCTTCCTCTTCCTCTTCCTCCTCTTCCTCTTCTTCTTCTTAACATAAGCACCAAGAATACAGAGCATCACTTGCCCCAGACTGAGAGTTCCTACCTATACCTTGTGGCTAATAGCCCCTGATGGACCTCTGCTCCATATGCTTATCCAATCCCCTCTTGAAATTGTCCATGCTTGTAGCTGCCACCACCTCCTGTGTTAATCATCTTCTTCTTCCTCTTCCTCTTCCTCCTCTTCCTCTTCTTCTTCTTAACATAAGCACCAAGAATACAGAGCATCACTTGCCCCAGACTGAGAGTTCCTACCTATACCTTGTGGCTAATAGCCCCGATGGACCTCTGCTCCATATGCTTATCCAATCCCCTCTTGAAACTGTCCATGCTTGTAGCTGCCACCACCTCCTGTGTTAATCATCTTCTTCCTCCTCCTCCTCTTCCTCTTCTTCTTCTTAACATAAGCACCAAGAATACAGAGCATCACTTGCCCCAGACTGAGAGTTCCTACCTATACCTTGTGGCTAATAGCCCCTGATGGACCTCTGCTCCATATGCTTATCCAATCCCCTCTTGAAACTGTCCATGCTTGTAGCTGCCATCACCTCCTGTGTTAATCATCTTCTTCTTCCTCTTCCTCTTCCTCCTCTTCCTCTTCTTCTTCTTAACATAAGCACCAAGAATACAGAGCATCACTTGCCCCAGACTGAGAGTTCCTACCTATACCTTGTGGCTAATAGCCCCTGATGGACCTCTGCTCCATATGCTTATCCAATCCCCTCTTGAAATTGTCCATGCTTGTAGCTGCCACCACCTCCTGTGTTAATCATCTTCTTCTTCCTCTTCCTCTTCCTCCTCTTCCTCTTCTTCTTCTTAACATAAGCACCAAGAATACAGAGCATCACTTGCCCCAGACTGAGAGTTCCTACCTATACCTTGTGGCTAATAGCCCCTGATGGACCTCTGCTCCATATGCTTATCCAATCCCCTCTTGAAATTGTCCATGCTTGTAGCTGCCACCACCTCCTGTGTTAATCATCTTCTTCTTCCTCTTCCTCTTCCTCCTCTTCCTCTTCTTCTTCTTAACATAAGCACCAAGAATACAGAGCATCACTTGCCCCAGACTGAGAGTTCCTACCTATACCTTGTGGCTAATAGCCCCTGATGGACCTCTGCTCCATATGCTTATCCAATCCCCTCTTGAAATTGTCCATGCTTGTAGCTGCCACCACCTCCTGTGTTAATCATCTTCTTCTTCCTCTTCCTCTTCCTCCTCTTCCTCTTCTTCTTCTTAACATAAGCACCAAGAATACAGAGCATCACTTGCCCCAGACTGAGAGTTCCTACCTATACCTTGTGGCTAATAGCCCCTGATGGACCTCTGCTCCATATGCTTATCCAATCCCCTCTTGAAATTGTCCATGCTTGTAGCTGCCACCACCTCCTGTGTTAATCATCTTCTTCTTCCTCTTCCTCTTCCTCCTCTTCCTCTTCTTCTTCTTAACATAAGCACCAAGAATACAGAGCATCACTTGCCCCAGACTGAGAGTTCCTACCTATACCTTGTGGCTAATAGCCCCGATGGACCTCTGCTCCATATGCTTATCCGATCCCCTCTTGAAACTGTCCATGCTTGTAGCTGCCACCACCTCCCGTGTTAATCATCTTCTTCCTCCTCCTCCTCTTCTTCTTCTTAACATAAGCACCAAGAATACAGAGCATCACTTGCCCCAGACTGAGAGTTCCTACCTATACCTTGTGGCTAATAGCCCCTGATGGACCTCTGCTCCATATGCTTATCCGATCCCCTCTTGAAACTGTCCATGCTTGTAGCTGCCACCACCTCCTGTGTTAATCATCTTCTTCCTCCTCCTCCTCCTCCTCCTCTTCTTCTTAGCATAAGCACCAAGAATACAGAGCATCACTTGCCCCAGACTGAGAGTTCCTACCTATACCTTGTGGCTAATAGCCCCTGATGGACCTCTGCTCCATATGCTTATCCAATCCCCTCTTGAAACTGTCCATGCTTGTAGCTGCCATCACCTCCTGTGTTAATCATCTTCTTCCTCCTCCTCCTCTTCCTCTTCTTCTTCTTAACATAAGCACCAAGAATACAGAGCATCACTTGCCCCAGACTGAGAGTTCCTACCTATACCTTGTGGCTAATAGCCCCTGATGGACCTCTGCTCCATATGCTTATCCAATCCCCTCTTGAAATTGTCCATGCTTGTAGCTGCCATCACCTCCTGTGTTAATCATCTTCTTCTTCCTCTTCCTCTTCTTCTTCTTAACATAAGCACCAAGAATACAGAGCATCACTTGCCCCAGACTGAGAGTTCCTACCTATACCTTGTGGCTAATAGCCCCTGATGGACCTCTGCTCCATATGCTTATCCAATCCCCTCTTGAAATTGTCCATGCTTGTAGCTGCCATCACCTCCTGTGTTAATCATCTTCTTCTTCCTCTTCCTCTTCCTCCTCTTCCTCTTCTTCTTCTTAACATAAGCACCAAGAATACAGAGCATCACTTGCCCCAGACTGAGAGTTCCTACCTATACCTTGTGGCTAATAGCCCCTGATGGACCTCTGCTCCATATGCTTATCCAATCCCCTCTTGAAACTGTCCATGCTTGTAGCTGCCATCACCTCCTGTGTTAATCATCTTCTTCCTCCTCCTCCTCTTCCTCTTCTTCTTCTTAACATAAGCACCAAGAATACAGAGCATCACTTGCCCCAGACTGAGAGTTCCTACCTATACCTTGTGGCTAATAGCCCCTGATGGACCTCTGCTCCATATGCTTATCCAATCCCCTCTTGAAATTGTCCATGCTTGTAGCTGCCATCACCTCCTGTGTTAATCATCTTCTTCTTCCTCTTCCTCTTCCTCCTCTTCCTCTTCTTCTTCTTAACATAAGCACCAAGAATACAGAGCATCACTTGCCCCAGACTGAGAGTTCCTACCTATACCTTGTGGCTAATAGCCCCTGATGGACCTCTGCTCCATATGCTTATCCAATCCCCTCTTGAAACTGTCCATGCTTGTAGCTGCCACCACCTCCTGTGTTAATCATCTTCTTCCTCCTCCTCCTCCTCCTCCTCTTCTTCTTAGCATAAGCACCAAGAATACAGAGCATCACTTGCCCCAGACTGAGAGTTCCTACCTATACCTTGTGGCTAATAGCCCCTGATGGACCTCTGCTCCATATGCTTATCCAATCCCCTCTTGAAACTGTCCATGCTTGTAGCTGCCATCACCTCCTGTGTTAATCATCTTCTTCCTCCTCCTCCTCTTCCTCTTCTTCTTCTTAACATAAGCACCAAGAATACAGAGCATCACTTGCCCCAGACTGAGAGTTCCTACCTATACCTTGTGGCTAATAGCCCCTGATGGACCTCTGCTCCATATGCTTATCCAATCCCCTCTTGAAATTGTCCATGCTTGTAGCTGCCATCACCTCCTGTGTTAATCATCTTCTTCTTCCTCTTCCTCTTCCTCCTCTTCCTCTTCTTCTTCTTAACATAAGCACCAAGAATACAGAGCATCACTTGCCCCAGACTGAGAGTTCCTACCTATACCTTGTGGCTAATAGCCCCTGATGGACCTCTGCTCCATATGCTTATCCAATCCCCTCTTGAAACTGTCCATGCTTGTAGCTGCCATCACCTCCTGTGTTAATCATCTTCTTCTTCCTCGTCCTCTTCCTCCTCTTCCTCTTCTTCTTCTTAACATAAGCACCAAGAATACAGAGCATCACTTGCCCCAGACAGAGAGTTCCTACCTATACCTTGTGGCTAATAGCCCCTGATGGACCTCTGCTCCATATGCTTATCCAATCCCCTCTTGAAACTGTCCATGCTTGTAGCTGCCATCACCTCCTGTGTTAATCATCTTCTTCCTCCTCCTCCTCTTCCTCTTCTTCTTCTTAACATAAGCACCAAGAATACAGAGCATCACTTGCCCCAGACTGAGAGTTCCTACCTATACCTTGTGGCTAATAGCCCCTGATGGACCTCTGCTCCATATGCTTATCCAATCCCCTCTTGAAATTGTCCATGCTTGTAGCTGCCATCACCTCCTGTGTTAATCATCTTCTTCTTCCTCTTCCTCTTCCTCCTCTTCCTCTTCTTCTTCTTAACATAAGCACCAAGAATACAGAGCATCACTTGCCCCAGACTGAGAGTTCCTACCTATACCTTGTGGCTAATAGCCCCTGATGGACCTCTGCTCCATATGCTTATCCAATCCCCTCTTGAAACTGTCCATGCTTGTAGCTGCCACCACCTCCTGTGTTAATCATCTTCTTCCTCCTCCTCCTCCTCCTCCTCTTCTTCTTAGCATAAGCACCAAGAATACAGAGCATCACTTGCCCCAGACTGAGAGTTCCTACCTATACCTTGTGGCTAATAGCCCCTGATGGACCTCTGCTCCATATGCTTATCCAATCCCCTCTTGAAACTGTCCATGCTTGTAGCTGCCATCACCTCCTGTGTTAATCATCTTCTTCCTCCTCCTCCTCTTCCTCTTCTTCTTCTTAACATAAGCACCAAGAATACAGAGCATCACTTGCCCCAGACTGAGAGTTCCTACCTATACCTTGTGGCTAATAGCCCCTGATGGACCTCTGCTCCATATGCTTATCCAATCCCCTCTTGAAATTGTCCATGCTTGTAGCTGCCACCACCTCCTGTGTTAATCATCTTCTTCTTCCTCTTCCTCTTCCTCCTCTTCCTCTTCTTCTTCTTAACATAAGCACCAAGAATACAGAGCATCACTTGCCCCAGACTGAGAGTTCCTACCTATACCTTGTGGCTAATAGCCCCTGATGGACCTCTGCTCCATATGCTTATCCAATCCCCTCTTGAAATTGTCCATGCTTGTAGCTGCCATCACCTCCTGTGTTAATCATCTTCTTCTTCCTCTTCCTCTTCCTCCTCTTCCTCTTCTTCTTCTTAACATAAGCACCAAGAATACAGAGCATCACTTGCCCCAGACTGAGAGTTCCTACCTATACCTTGTGGCTAATAGCCCCTGATGGACCTCTGCTCCATATGCTTATCCAATCCCCTCTTGAAATTGTCCATGCTTGTAGCTGCCACCACCTCCTGTGTTAATCATCTTCTTCTTCCTCTTCCTCTTCCTCCTCTTCCTCTTCTTCTTCTTAACATAAGCACCAAGAATACAGAGCATCACTTGCCCCAGACTGAGAGTTCCTACCTATACCTTGTGGCTAATAGCCCCTGATGGACCTCTGCTCCATATGCTTATCCAATCCCCTCTTGAAATTGTCCATGCTTGTAGCTGCCACCACCTCCTGTGTTAATCATCTTCTTCTTCCTCTTCCTCTTCCTCCTCTTCCTCTTCTTCTTCTTAACATAAGCACCAAGAATACAGAGCATCACTTGCCCCAGACTGAGAGTTCCTACCTATACCCTGTGGCTAATAGCCCCTGATGGACCTCTGCTCCATATGCTTATCCAATCCCCTCTTGAAACTGTCCATGCTTGTAGCTGCCACCACCTCCTGTGTTAATCATCTTCTTCCTCCTCCTCCTCTTCCTCTTCTTCTTCTTAACATAAGCACCAAGAATACAGAGCATCACTTGCCCCAGACTGAGAGTTCCTACCTATACCCTGTGGCTAATAGCCCCTGATGGACCTCTGCTCCATATGCTTATCCAATCCCCTCTTGAAACTGTCCATGCTTGTAGCTGCCACCACCTCCTGTGTTAATCATCTTCTTCCTCCTCCTCCTCTTCCTCTTCTTCTTCTTAACATAAGCACCAAGAATACAGAGCATCACTTGCCCCAGACTGAGAGTTCCTACCTATACCCTGTGGCTAATAGCCCCTGATGGACCTCTGCTCCATATGCTTATCCAATCCCCTCTTGAAACTGTCCATGCTTGTAGCTGCCACCACCTCCTGTGTTAATCATCTTCTTCCTCCTCCTCCTCCTCCTCCTCTTCTTCTTAACATAAGCACCAAGAATACAGAGCATCACTTGCCCCAGACTGAGAGTTCCTACCTATACCTTGTGGCTAATAGCCCCTGATGGACCTCTGCTCCATATGCTTATCCAATCCCCTCTTGAAATTGTCCATGCTTGTAGCTGCCACCACCTCCTGTGTTAATCATCTTCTTCTTCCTCTTCCTCTTCCTCCTCTTCCTCTTCTTCTTCTTAACATAAGCACCAAGAAGACAGAGCATCACTTGCCCCAGACTGAGAGTTCCTACCTATACCCTGTGGCTAATAGCCCCTGATGGACCTCTGCTCCATATGCTTATCCAATCCCCTCTTGAAACTGTCCATGCTTGTAGCTGCCACCACCTCCTGTGTTAATCATCTTCTTCCTCCTCCTCCTCTTCCTCTTCTTCTTCTTAACATAAGCACCAAGAATACAGAGCATCACTTGCCCCAGACTGAGAGTTCCTACCTATACCTTGTGGCTAATAGCCCCTGATGGACCTCTGCTCCATATGCTTATCCAATCCCCTCTTGAAATTGTCCATGCTTGTAGCTGCCACCACCTCCTGTGTTAATCATCTTCTTCTTCCTCTTCCTCTTCCTCCTCTTCCTCTTCTTCTTCTTAACATAAGCACCAAGAATACAGAGCATCACTTGTCCCAGACTGAGAGTTCCTACCTATACCTTGTGGCTAACAGCCCCTGATGGACCTCTGCTCCATATGCTTATCCAATCCCCTCTTGAAATTGTCCATGCTTGTAGCTGCCATCACCTCCTGTGTTAATCATCTTCTTCTTCCTCTTCCTCCTCTTCCTCTTCTTCTTCTTAACATAAGCACCAAGAATACAGAGCATCACTTGCCCCAGACTGAGAGTTCCTACCTATACCTTGTGGCTAATAGCCCCGATGGACCTCTGCTCCATATGCTTATCCAATCCCCTCTTGAAACTGTCCATGCTTGTAGCTGCCACCACCTCCTGTGTTAATCATCTTCTTCTTCCTCTTCCTCTTCCTCCTCTTCCTCTTCTTCTTCTTAACATAAGCACCAAGAATACAGAGCATCACTTGCCCCAGACTGAGAGTTCCTACCTATACCTTGTGGCTAATAGCCCCGATGGACCTCTGCTCCATATGCTTATCCAATCCCCTCTTGAAACTGTCCATGCTTGTAGCTGCCATCACCTCCTGTGTTAATCATCTTCTTCTTCCTCTTCCTCTTCCTCTTCCTCCTCTTCCTCTTCTTCTTCTTAACATAAGCACCAAGAATACAGAGCATCACTTGCCCCAGACTGAGAGTTCCTACCTATACCTTGTGGCTAATAGCCCCGATGGACCTCTGCTCCATATGCTTATCCAATCCCCTCTTGAAATTGTCCATGCTTGTAGCTGCCATCACCTCCTGTGTTAATCATCTTCTTCTTCCTCTTCCTCTTCCTCCTCTTCCTCTTCTTCTTCTTAACATAAGCACCAAGAATACAGAGCATCACTTGCCCCAGACTGAGAGTTCCTACCTATACCTTGTGGCTAATAGCCCCTGATGGACCTCTGCTCCATATGCTTATCCAATCCCCTCTTGAAATTGTCCATGCTTGTAGCTGCCACCACCTCCTGTGTTAATCATCTTCTTCTTCCTCTTCCTCTTCCTCCTCTTCCTCTTCTTCTTCTTAACATAAGCACCAAGAATACAGAGCATCACTTGCCCCAGACTGAGAGTTCCTACCTATACCTTGTGGCTAATAGCCCCGATGGACCTCTGCTCCATATGCTTATCCAATCCCCTCTTGAAACTGTCCATGCTTGTAGCTGCCATCACCTCCTGTGTTAATCATCTTCTTCCTCCTCCTCCTCTTCCTCTTCTTCTTCTTAACATAAGCACCAAGAATACAGAGCATCACTTGCCCCAGACTGAGAGTTCCTACCTATACCTTGTGGCTAATAGCCCCTGATGGACCTCTGCTCCATATGCTTATCCAATCCCCTCTTGAAACTGTACATGCTTGTAGCTGCCATCACCTCCTGTGTTAATCATCTTCTTCCTCCTCCTCCTCTTCCTCTTCTTCTTCTTAACATAAGCACCAAGAATACAGAGCATCACTTGCCCCAGACTGAGAGTTCCTACCTATACCTTGTGGCTAATAGCCCCTGATGGACCTCTGCTCCATATGCTTATCCAATCCCCTCTTATAAAAACATAAGAGAAGCCAGTGTTGGATCAGGCTAATGGCTCATCCAGTCCAACACTCTTGTCACACGGTGGCCAAAAATGCCAGGTGCCATCAGGAGGTCCACCAACAGGGCCAGAACCCCACAAGCCCTCCCACTGTTGCCCCCCACCCAAACACCAAGAATACAGAGCATCACTCACCCCAGACTAAAAGTCCCTATCTATACCTTGTGGCTAATAGCCACAGATGGACCTCTGCGCCATATGTTTATCCAGTTCCCTCTTGAAGCTGTCCGTGCTTGTAACTGCCACCACCTCCTGTGTTAATCACTCTTCTTCTTCTTCCTCCTCCTCCTCCTCTTCCTCTTCTTCTTCTTAACATAAGCACCAAGAATACAGAGCATCACTTGCCCCAGACTGAGAGTCCCTATCTATACCTTGTGGCTAATAGCCACTGATGGGCCTCTGCTCCATATGCTTATCCAATTCCCTCTTGAAGCTGTCCATGCTTGTAGCCGCCACCACCTCCTGTGGCAGTGAATTCCATGTGTTAATCTCTCTTTGGGTGAAGAAGGACTTCCTTTTATCCGTTCTAACCCGACCGCTCAGCAATTTCATTGAGTGCCCACGATTTCTTGTATTGTGAGAAAGGGGAAAAGGTACCTCTTTCTCTGTCTGCTCCATCCCATGCATAATCTTGTAAACCTCGATCACGTCACCCCTCAGCCGTCGTTTCTCCAAGCTAAAGAGCCCCAAGTGCTTTAACCTTTCTTCATAGGGAAGGTGTTCCAACCCTTTTTATCATTCCAGTTGCCCTTTTCTGCACTTTCCCCAATGCTATAATAGCCTTTTTGTGGGCATAAGACCACAGAGTCCACGTTCCAAAGCATCCATTTTCTCCAGGGGAACTGACCTCTCGAGTTCGGAGATCCGTGGTAATGCTGGTAATATCTCCAAGGTAGGGTTGCCGGCTCTGGGCTGGGAAATTCCTGGATATTTGGGGGGTGGAGCCAGAGGAGGGCGGGGTTTGGGGAGGAGAGGGGCTTCAGTGTGGTACAATGCCATAGAGTCCAACTTCCCAAGCAGCCATGGTTACTAGACCCCATGAAAAGTAATATATGAACAGTGTCTGCTGAAAGCCAGGGTCACCATCTTGGGCAGCATGTGTCTGACCTCGGTTGCCAGTTGGCGAGGCACGGGGGAACCACCCTGCCCTGTTGCTCAGGGATCCCCAACGTTGTGCCCCTGGGCGCCCTGGCACCCGCCACACCTTTCCTGGTGCCCACCAAGTGTTTTTACCAAGTGGGCGGGGCTCGGTGGGCCTTTTGCCCAGCAGGGTTCCTGATTGGCTGCACAGATTAAAAGGGCATCCTGGCTGAAACTATTAGAGTTATATACTATTAGAATAGGTACAATTAGAGTTATATATAAACTCACTTCCTGACACATTGCAGAGGGTTGCCAGTTACAGCATGGACACTCTAGTATTCAGCTTGAAAACTCTATGGTACCATAGAGTTTTCAAGCCGAATGCTACAGCGTCCACTGGCGACATGCCCAGCACAATGACGCCACCTCCAGAGGCTCAGAGGCCCTTTAAGTGGGCAAATCCCCACCCACCCCCGGGGACCTGGTAGCCCTAATATTGTAGTTGATTCTGCCTCCCGTGGCAGCCATTTTGTTTTACTGTGCCCACCACACTGTGTCAGAATTCCAAAGGTGTTTGTAGGCTCAGAAAGGCTGGGGACCCCTGCTGTAACACTTGTGCCTCGACCCGCCAGTTGTGGAATGCAGAAACCAGCCGGCGAGGCTTCTCACAGTACAGAGAAGATAAAACCTTGCTGCAGACCAGGCGGTTAAATGTGCCGTCGTGTAAGGCAGGGCAGAAGTGGGTGACCAGGCCTTGTTCAAGCCATGTAATTATGTCTCCAGACTCGGAGCACTGACGTTTCTGTCCAATCCGCAGGTTCTACACTCTGAGTCATTTTCGTTATAAGTGTTTGATGCCTGCCAAAGGCACAGATGTGTTTACTTAAAACAACAAAAAAGTGTGTTATGAGATTCTTAGACTTGTGTTGCTAAGTGCTGCAGATACTAGAAAGAACAAAACGAGGGACCCGCGAGGACTTGCGGGAGGAGGGAATCTCATTTTCTCTCCCCCACCACACTATTTCCTCTTTCCCTTCCCCGAAACCTGTTATAGCCCCTTTCCTATATCCTTCCCACCCACCAGCCAACCTACCTTTACCTGCCCCCCTCCCCATTTTCAGTTTTCCCTCCTTCTCTCTGCCTGGGAAAAGTCTGCACAGTCCTCGCTGTTGGGTTAGGCTGGAGCCAGTTGCACAGGCCAGGTCCAGTTGCACAGTGGGGAACCTGCAAGGACTTGCGGGTGGGGGGTTCACACTTTCCCCTCCATCTCACTCCCCTTGCTATTTACTCCTTCCCTCCTCCTGGCAGCCTCCCTACACTCTTCCCTTCCCCTGCTTCCTTTTCTCTTTCCTACCCAACAGCCAACTTACCTTTTATTTGCCTGCCCCCCCCTCCCCAGCTATATTTATTAATCCTTTACTTCTTCTGTTCCCTGTCTTTTCCCCACTAGGGACCCAAAGAAGTGTACACCATTCTCCTTTCCTCCCTTTTATCTTCAAAACAACCCTGCGAGGTGGGTTAGGCCAAGAATATGTTCCTGGCCCAAGGTGAGTTTTCATGGCACAGTGATGATTTGAACCTGCATCTTCCCAGATCCTAGCTCTAACCCTTACACTGGCTTTTGTGCGGTTGCTGCGACTGAACAGAAGCAAACTTGTCACTCCTGGCTGAGTCATGCAAGTTGGTGGTAACAAATCACTTGGTGGCCGCCGCTGGGCCCAGCCTGAATAAGTCCTCTCTCAAAGGCCCAAACAGCCTGAAGAAAGGGCCCTCCTCATCCGCCTATTTTTTCCTCACAGAAACCAAGACTCCAATGTTGTCATGGTTACCTAGCAACAGCCACTGAAGGCGTCTGTTTCTTAAAGCTACAGGTGGTCCTTTTATTATTCTGGGTTTTTAAAAAACAATGTGGGGTTTTTTAATGATTTCAGATTTTTCTGCCAATCTTGGGATTTTTTCAGTCTTGTAGAGAACCCGGGTGGTGTAGTGGTTAAGAGCGGCGGGCTCTAATGTGGAGAACCGGGTTTGATTCCCCACTCCTCCTCCTCCACATGAAGCCTGCTGAGGGACTTCGGGCCAGTCACGGTTCTCTCAGAACTCTCTCAGCCCCACCTGCTTGACAAGGTGCCTGTTGTGGGGAGAGGAAGGGAAGGAGATAGTTGTAAGCCACTTTGGGACTCCTTCAGGTGGAGAAGAGCAGTGCATAAAAAAACAACTCGTCGTCTTCTTGTTGTAGAAAGATCTGTCTTGTTATGTCTGTCCATGGCTCCAGCCTCCGGGTTTATATATCCATAAGTGAAGCCATGTCAGTTCAGAATTAGATATATTGAATTAAAACCCATAGAATTGAGTTAATATACAGGATGGGAGGTGGGTGGATGTGCTTGTGAAATTTCACCATAAATGTACACAAGGAGGAATCTTTAAGCCTTGGTTTGCAGGGGCCTCAGAGTTTAAGACGCTGAGCTGCAGACTGGAAGGTCGGTAGTTCGGCAGTTCGAGACCCAAGTGCCGCGTGACGGAGTGAGCTCCCATCTCCATCCCCAGCTCCTGCCAACCTAGCAGTTCAAGAGCAAGAAATTGCAAGCAGATAAATAGGTACCGCTTCGGTGGGAAGGGAACAGCGTTCCATGCACCTCGGCGTCCAGTCATGCCGGCCACATGACCACAGAAATGTCTTCGGACAGCGCTGGCTCTTTGGCTTGGAAACGGAAATGAGCCCCGCCCCCTAGAGTCGGATTCGACTGGCTTTCGAGTAAGGGAAGCCTTTACCTCTACCTTGACCCCCTGCACTGTAGTCTGAAATGACACTGGTCCTTTCCTCATTGGCCTGCCACTCTGGTTTTTCTCAGTGTTCGAGTCGAGGCAATTTAAGTCCACAGTGAAACAGCATCCAAATAACCCCGGGACAACAGCAGACTGAAACCGAGCTGACCACTGAAGGGAGGGAATGCAATGCAAAATAGAGGAGAAAAGGAATGAAAAGAAGGCAGAACTCGATTTGAGTGCATAACGGGGGGTGGGGGGGTGGACTTTATTTAAAAAGAAGGTTGAATTTGAATTTGATTTTAGTGCACTATCGCTTGGAGGACACCGCGGTGGACATGGATTAAAAGCAGGGCGCACAGAGGGCCCTTCTTGCTGGATGCCCTCCCCAAACCAGAGCTTTTAAAAAGGTAAACCAGGAAGGGCACCGTGGGCTGCGCTCGTCCTCTTCACCCAGAGCATGCGCAAATACAGCATACCTGTGCATTTCCTTCACATAAGAACATAAGAGAAGCCAGTGTGAGATCAGGCCAACGGCCCATCCAGTCCACCACTCTGTCACACAGTGGCCAAAAATACCATGTGCCATCAGGAGGTCCAGCAGTGGGGCCAGGACACTAGAAGCCCTCCCACTGTTGCCCCCCACCCCCAAGCACCAAGAATCACCTGCACCAGACCGAGAGTTCCCATCTATACCTTGTGGCTAATAGCCACTGATGGACTTCTGCTCCGTATGTTCATCTAATTCCCTCTTGAAGCTGTCCATGCTTGTAGCTGCCACCACCTCCTGGTGGCAGTGAATTCCATGGGTTAATCAGTCTTTGGGTGAAGAAGGACTTCCTTTTATCCGTTCTAACCCGACCACTCAGCGATTTCATGGAGTGCCCACGAGTTCTTGTACTGTGAGAAACGGGGGAAAGGACTTCTTTCTCGACACGCTCTATCCCATGCCTAATCTTATAAACCTCAATCATGTCACCCCTCAGCTGTCGTTTCTCCAAGCTAAAGAGCCCCAAGCGCTTTAACCTTTCTTCATAGGGAAAGTGTTCCAATCCTTTCATCATTCTAGTTGGCCTCTTCTGCACTGTTTCCAGTGCTCCCCTGTGCGCACACTTTCAGAGTCGTGTTCCATGCCATTTAGAAACCTGCATCGATGGGAGGAAATCCTCAGCGTGGATAATCTCACAAGGCTAACACAGCCAACTGGAAATCTTTGAGCAGCACAGATGTCCTTTTGGAACTGCACACTTGGTCTTGAAACGGCACATTTGGTGTCTGGCTGCACATCACACACAAAAAAGAGAGAGAGAGAGAGAAGGCATGCCCCAAACCAAAAACAGGACAGGGACAGTAACAGAGATCTCTCCCAGTGTCTGGGTCCCCGAGATCAAACTGTTGGGATATTTGGTGAATATAGCAGAGTTTGCCTAGTCACAGAAGCGTGACACTGAGTACAGTAAACAAATCTTCCAAGAAGAATATTGCAAAAACCTAAGTTTACAGTGATTCAAGTTGATTTGATGTAGTGGTTAAGTGCGCGGACTCTAATCTGGGAGAAGCGGGTCTGATTCCCCACTCCTCTGCTTGCACCTGCTGGATGACCTTGGGCAAGTCACAGTTCTGGCACAGCTGTCCTTGAAAAAGAGCAGTTTCTGTCAGAGCTCTCTCAGCTCCGCCTCCCTCACCGGCAGTGTTCCCTCTAAGCTGAGTGAGTGTGAGCTAGCTGACAGGTTTTTTAGCCTCCAGCTCACACATTTTTGTCTTAGCTCAGGAAGGAGGGCTCCAGAGCGAGCTAATTTACGCAGTAGCCAAACCACTCACTCACAACTTTAATGCCGGTAGCTCACAAAGTAGAATTTTTGGTCATGAGACTCCACAGTTTAGATGGAGCATTACTCACCAGGTGTCTGTTGTGGGGAGGGGAAGGGAAAGGAGTTTGTGAGCCGCTCTGAGACTCCTTTGGGTAGTGAAGGGCGGGGTATAAATCCCATCTCTTCTTCTTCTTCTACCTCACAGGGGGTGTCTGTTGTGGGGAGAGGAAGGGAAAGGAGTTTGTGAGCCGCTCTGAGACTCCTTTGGGTAGTGAAGGGCGGGGTATAAATCCCATCTCTTCCTCTTCTTCTACCTCACAGGGTGTCTGTTGTGGGGAGGGGAAGGGAAAGGAGTTTGTAAGCCGCTCTGAGACTCCTTTGGGTAGTGAAGGGTGGGGTATAAATCCCATCTCTTCCTCTTCTTCTACCTCACAGGGGGTGTCTGTTGTGGGGAGGGGAAGGGAAAGGAGTTTGTAAGCCGCTCTGAGACTCCTTTGGGTAGTGAAGGGCGGGGTATAAATCCCATCTCTTCCTCTTCTTCTACCTCACAGGGGGTGTCTGTTGTGGGGAGGGGAAGGGAAAGGAGTTTGTGAGCCGCTCTGAGACTCCTTTGGGTAGTGAAGGGCGGGGTATAAATCCCATCTCTTCCTCTTCTTCTACCTCACAGGGGGTGTCTGTTGTGGGGAGGGGAAGGGAAAGGAGTTTGTGAGCCACTCTGAGACTCCTTTGGGTAGTGAAGGGCGGGGTATAAATCCCATCTCTTCCTCTTCTTCTACCTCACAGGGGGTGTCTGTTGTGGGGAGGGGAAGGGAAAGGAGTTTGTGAGCCGCTCTGAGACTCCTTTGGGTAGTGAAGGGCGGGGTATAAATCCCATCTCTTCCTCTTCTTCTACCTCACAGGGGGTGTCTGTTGTGGGGAGGGGAAGGGAAAGGAGTTTGTAAGCCGCTCTGAGACTCCTTTGGGTAGTGAAGGGCGGGGTATAAATCCCATCTCTTCCTCTTCTTCTACCTCACAGGGGGTGTCTGTTGTGGGGAGGGGAAGGGAAAGGAGTTTGTGAGCCGCTCTGAGACTCCTTTGGGTAGTGAAGGGCGGGGTATAAATCCCATCTCTTCCTCTTCTTCTACCTCACAGGGGGTGTCTGTTGTGGGGAGGGGAAGGGAAAGGAGTTTGTGAGCCACTCTGAGACTCCTTTGGGTAGTGAAGGGCGGGGTATAAATCCCATCTCTTCCTCTTCTTCTACCTCACAGGGGGTGTCTGTTGTGGGGCGGGGAAGGGAAAGGAGTTTGTGAGCCGCTCTGAGACTCCTTTGGGTAGTGAAGGGCGGGGTACAAATCCCATCTCTTCTTCTTCTTCACATTCTAGCTGCAGTCGAAAGGAGAAGCCTAATCTAAAGACTAATTTCCCACCTTCTTTGATTATATCACTAACTCTGCCTCAAAGGGCAACAAACCACCTAGGAAATATGCTCACCTTTTTTTCCTGTGTTAATTATCTGGTTGTATGAAATGTTTCTTCACCATTCAAAGTTATGTTGTTTTGTTAAATCATTGTTCTCATCGTGTGCACTTGAAATCTTTATTGCTAATCGTTATTGTTCAAGCTTCATATTTTATTAATAAATAAATAAAATAAAGAGTACTTTCCCTATCACAATTGGCCCGCTGGTCTGGCATTATATTTCTGGACGTAGGAGGGCGTGGCACCCACGGGGTAATTAATTAATTAATTAATGTGCGGCAGTGGGTGTAGTATAGTCAGGAGGATCAAAGATTGTCTGGCAGCCTGAAGCTCTAACTTTTTTTGTGGTGAGTGGGGGAGGGGTTATTTTTTGGGGGGGCTGAGAGAACCGTGACTGACCCAAGGTTGCCCAGCTGACTTCAAGTGGAGGAGTGGGGGATTGAGCCCGGTTCTCCCAGATTAGAGTCCGCCGCTCTTCATCACTACACCAAACTGGCTCTCAGGAGAGACCTGTGGAGACGTGTGACTCCATGGAAGGCCATGTGCAGTGTGTGAGAGGACAAAGGGAGAGACGGAAGGGTCTGAGGGTGGATCCGGGTTAAGGCAAAGAGAGGCTTCCCGGGTTAAGGCAAAGAGAGCCAGTTTGGTGTAGTGGCTAAGTGCGCGGATTCTTATCTGGGAGAACCGGGTTTGATTCCCCCACTCCTCCACTTGCACCTGCTGATGTGACCTTGGGTCAGTCACAAGCTCTGGCACAGCTGTTCTCTCAAGGACACTTTCTGTCAGAAGTTCTCTCAGCCCCACCTCCCTCACAGGGTGTCCGTTGTGGGGAGGGGAAGGGAAAGGAGTTTGTAAGCCGCTCTGAGACGCCTTCGGGTAGTGAAGGGTGGGGTATAAATCTCATCTCTTCCTCTTCTTCTACCTCACAGGGTGTCCGTTGTGGGGAGGGGAAGGGAAAGGAATTTGTAGGCCGCTCGGAGACGCCTTCGGGTAGTGAAGGGTGGGGTATAAATCCCATCTCTTCCTCTTCTTCTACCTCACAGGGTGTCTGTTGTGGGGAGGGGAAGGGAAAGGAATTTGTAGGCCGCTCTGAGACTCCTTCGGGTAGTGAAGGGCGGGGTATAAATCCCATCTCTTCCTCTTCTTCTACCTCACAGGGTGTCCGTTGTGGGGAGGGGAAGGGAAAGGAATTTGTAGGCCGCTCTGAGACTCCTTCGGGTAGTGAAGGGCGGGGTATAAATCCCATCTCTTCCTCTTCTTCTACCTCACAGGGTGTCCGTTGTGGGGAGGGGAACGGAAAGGAATTTGTAGGCCGCTCTGAGACGCCTTTGGGCAGTGAAGGGCGGGGTATAAATCCAATCTCTTTTCTTCTTCTTCTTCTTAATGAGATACCACCTATAAACCCTTAGAATGATGTAGCGCCCCCCCCCCCCCAATGTCCGAGTATACTGAGTGACTCTTAACACAAAAATGTTTTGAGAGTTTCGTGATGGGAACTTTATTCCCAGGAATATGTGAGATGA
Organism: Gekko gecko; assembly: GCA_029375565.1. Lineage (NCBI taxonomy): Eukaryota > Metazoa > Chordata > Lepidosauria > Squamata > Gekkonidae > Gekko > Gekko gecko. The sequence goes on from JAPDNY010000002.1 coordinate 296,054,884, forward strand.
ATCTGGTTCAAGTCCACGGCACTCAGGGAAGGGGTGCTCGACTCTCTTCCCCCGGCATCATTTCCCCATCCTGAAATAACCCCAGGGGGTAATAATGGTCCTATTGGGGGAAACATGGGTGTTCCCCATCAGTATATGGGAGGGCGGGGTTTGGGGAGATGGGGAGGGACCTCAGCTGGGTATAAGGCCACGGAGTCCACCCTCCAAAGCGGCCACTTTAAAAGGGTGTCAGATAGATTTGTGCTGGATAAGTCTTATCAATGGGTACTAGCCATGGTGGCTGACGGGAACCTCCACATTCAGAGACAGTCAACCTCTGAATCCCAGTGTATGGAGGCAACATCAGGGGCAGGCCTCGGCCTCTCTGCCGTGTTGCTGGCCCTCCAGAGGAACTGGCTGGCCCCTGTGTGAGACGGGAGGCTGGACTGGAGGGACCCTCCCTGGTCTGACCCAGCAGGGCTCTTCTGAGGTTCTTATCAGGGGAAGGCCTCGGCCTCTCTGCCCTGTTGCTGGCCCTCCAGAGGAACTGGCTGGCCCCTGTGTGAGATGGGAGGCTGGACTGGAGGGACCCTCCCTGGTCTGACCCAGCAGGGCTCTTCTGAGGTTCTTATCAGGGGAAGGCCTCGGCCTCTCTGCCGTGTTGCTGGCCCTCCAGAGGAACTGGCTGGCCCCTGTGTGAGACGGGAGGCTGGACTGGAGGGACCCTCCCTGGTCTGACCCAGCAGGGCTCTTCTGAGGTTCTTATCAGGGGAAGGCCTCGGCCTCTCTGCCCTGTTGCTGGCCCTCCAGAGGAACTGGCTGGCCCCTGTGTGAGACGGGAGGCTGGACTAGATGGACCCTCCCTGGTCTGACCCAGCAGGGCTCTTCTGAGGTTCTTATCAGGGGAAGGCCCCGGCCTCTCTGCCCTGTTGCTGGCCCTCCAGAGGAACTGGCTGGCCCCTGTGTGAGACGGGAGGCTGGACTGGATGGACCCTCCCTGGTCTGGCCCAGCAGGGCTCTTCTGGTGTCCTTATCAGGGGGAGGCCTCGGCCTCTCTGCCTTGTTGCTGGCCCTCCAGAGGAACTGGCTGGCCCCTGTGTGAGACGGGAGGCTGGACTGGATGGACCCTCCCTGGTCTGACCCAGCAGGGCTCTTCTGGTGTCCTCAGGGGGAGGCCTCGGCCTCTCTGCCCTGTTGCTGGCCCTGCAGAGGAACTGGCTGGCCCCTGTGTGAGACGGGAGGCTGGACTGGATGGACCCTCCCTGGTCTGACCCAGCAGGGCTCTTCTGGTGTCCTTCTCAGGGGGAGGCCTCGGCCTCTCTGCCTTGTTGCTGGCCCTCCAGAGGAACTGGCTGGCCCTTCTGTGAGACGGGAGGCTGGACTGGATGGACCCTCCCTGGTCTGACCCAGCAGGGCTCTTCTGGTGTCCTTCTCAGGGGGAGGCCTCGGCCTCTCTGCCCTGTTGCTGGCCCTGCAGAGGAACTGGCTGGCCCCTGTGTGAGACGGGAGGCTGGACTGGATGGACCCTCCCTGGTCTGACCCAGCAGGGCTCTTCTGGTGTCCTTCTCAGGGGAAGGCCTCGGCCTCTCTGCCTTGTTGCTGGCCCTCCAGAGGAACTGGCTGGCCCTTCTGTGAGACGGGAGGCTGGACTGGATGGACCCTCCCTGGTCTGACCCAGCAGGGCTCTTCTGGTGTCCTTCTCAGGGGGAGGCCTCGGCCTCTCTGCCCTGTTGCTGGCCCTGCAGAGGAACTGGCTGGCCCCTGTGTGAGACGGGAGGCTGGACTGGATGGACCCTCCCTGGTCTGACCCAGCAGGGCTCTTCTGATGTTCTTATCAGGGGAAGGCCTCTGCCTCTCTGCCCTGTTGCTGGCCCTCCAGAGGAACTGGCTGGCCCCTGTGTGAGGCAGGATGCTGGACTAGATGGACTATTGGTCTGATCCAGCAGGGCTTTTATTATGTTCTTATGCACGCAAACGGGCACCGGTGTTCCGAGTGAGAACGATGCTTCTTCCAAGCCACACAAAACGGTCCACAGCAGTGATGGAATGTCAACGATCACTAACTTTATTGGACACCTTTACAGGAGTTAATATTGCACATCGTTTAAAAGAACATCACTTTTCTTTTTAATTAAAAAAAAAACAAGGCATCTTTCTTTCAAAGAGAGAGCAAAGTCATGAGGTTCCCTACATCTGGACAGAAAGCCTAAGCTGTAGAAGTTTAAAAATCCCAGCCCGAGGAAAGCTTCCAGCAACAAGATTTTTGCAGAAAACAGGTACCAATATTCGTTAAGACTTTGTTTATTTCTTCCACCGTGATCTTGCGAGATATGCCAACCCAGGGACTGGATAAAGCATTCATCTATGGCTAAGAACTGCTTTGCCGCCCGCCGCCCTCTTTGTCCTTTCCTTGAGCCAGAAGGTTTCGGACTGCATCCTGGAATAAACGCGCCTAGCGCCACCTACCAGCGTTGAAAGGAATAGCCACATAATGCCCTTCAAGCGGCCGCTGCTTGTCGAATTTTAACGCACTGGAGGATAAAGCCTCAAGAGATGGCTACGTAAACGGTTACTAAGTGGCTGCTCTCTGTCGTACGAAGGGGGAGAGAAAGAGGAACGGAAACAAGGTCCCTTGAGCTAAAGAGAGCCTTCCCCCCCCGGGCATCCCTAAGACTACAAAACTCAAATTATTTCCCTTATGGTGCTCTTTGTTGCACGAGCATTTCTCTCTCTTTTTTTTTTGCAGGAACAGGTCTAAAAAGCCGTGCAATGTGGGTGATGCGGGGTCCTTCGTCGGTGGGGCCTAGCCCTTTGGGATGTAGCTTGGGCTGGATCGTGCCACAAAAATCTTGTCTTTCCCGCCCTACGTACACTCAGAATGTAACGCGGCTTTATGCGTTGGGTCTCGGCTGAAGACTGCGGCATTACTGTTCCCGGCAGCTTCCCGGGGATCACCGGGTGATTTCCTACATTCAGTCCCGTCCTCCTCCTCCCTTCCTCCTTGGTTGGGGCAAGAAATAGCAGATTAGTGCAGGGGTCCCCAACACGGTGCCAGGGGGCACCACGGTGCCCACCGAGTGTTTTCAGAAAGCAGGCAGGACCTGGTGGGGCTTCTGCCCAGTGGGCCTTCTGACTGACCCCTGGAGATCTGATAGGCCACGTGGATTTCTAAAAAAACATTACTTTGGCTGCAGCTGCCGCAGCAGCACAAGGATCTTTGCTGCATGACTGCAGGTACGCCGGGGCTGCTGCTGTGTCACCTCCCGCGGCGGCCTTTCTGTGGCAGCTGTCTCGTGGCCGCTCCCATGCTCTGTGTCAGAATCCCATACAGTGCCCACGGGCGACCCCTAGGGTTAGTGCTTTGAAATGGGGGTTGTATTCCAGGTTGCGGGGCCTGCCAGGTTGCGGGAGGCGGGATGGAACTTCAAGGGGAAGTTATCTAGGGAAAGGACTGTCTCGGGGGAGGGACCAGAAGGAAGGGGCGGGGTTTTTTTTCCCTGCTTCCGTAGAGACTCTCTGCTCCCCCGCCCTTCACGTGTCCACGAAACTTCTACGTTGGGACACGAGTTGTAACTTGGCTGTTTCCCGGCCCGAGAAATAGAGAAGTCTCTGGAAGCCACTGCTATGGAATAAAAGAGACCGGTGGGTTGCCAGCTTTAGGTTGGGAGAATACCTGGAGATTTGGGGGGACGGTTGCCAGATCCCCCCTGGCCACCAGTGAAGGATGGGGGTGGGGGTTGCCAGATCCAGTTTGGGAGACTCCTGGGGGATTGGGGTAAGGACAAGGACATTGGTGGGGCTCAATGCCACAGAGTCCCCCCTCCAAAGCAGCCTTTTTCTCCAGGGGAACTGATCTCTGTTGCCTGGGGATGAGCTGGAATTCCGGGGGATCCCCAGGCCCTGCCTGGAGGCTGGCATCCCAAGGCAGGACCCTGAGAAGGGTGGGCTTTGGGGAAGAGAGGGACCTCGCCCGGATACAATGGAGTGCCCCTCCAGAGCTGCCCTTCCCTCCAGGGGGACCGATCTCTGCCATCCGGAGATCCGTTGTCATTCTGGGACATCTCCGGACACGACGTCCTCCCACCCCACCCCGCAAGGCTGAACTTTGTAAGGAAAACAACCTTAGGTAACGGAAGTCCGTGTTTAGAGAAAAATAAATCATCTTTATTGAGAGCCAGTTTGGTGTCATGGTTAAGTGCACAGGGGACTCTAATCTGGGAGAACCGGGTTTGATTCCCCACTCTTCCACTTGCACCTGCTGGATGACCTTGGGCAGGCTGTAGTTCTGTCAGAGCTGTTCTTGAAAAGGGCAGTTTCTGTCAGAGCTCTCTCAGCCCCACCTGCCTCACAGGGTGTCTGTGGTGGGGAGGGGAAGGGAAAAGGAGTTTGTAAGCCACTCTGAGACTCCCTTGGGTAGTGAAGGGCGGAGTATAAATCCAATCTCTCTCTCTTCTCTTCTTCTCTAATTATCCAGTGAAAAACAATTAGTTAAAGTGGTATCCTTTGAAGCAAATGACGTAACAAAACAATGTGAGTTAGAAAGGAAGAAGGAGTTGCAGAGAAAATAGGAAAGGCGTAAAGTCTCCTCTGATGAAACCCTGAGCGAAACGGTCTAGGAACCGTCAGCAACACTTGAGACCAATTTACTTCAGAGGATAGAACTTTAACGAATTGTTTTTCACTGGATAACTAAAGAAGATTTATTTTTCTCTGAACACGGACTTCCGTTACCTTATCATGGTTGTTTGCCTTACGAAGTTCAGCCTGTCCCGTGACCTCTCGTCCTTGACACACACACCCCCCCGGGAGATTGGCAACCTGAGCATGGGTCCATCAAGCCCAGTGTCCTCTTCCGCACACAGGCCAGCCAGCTGCTCCGGAGGGCCGACAGACGGGGCCCAGAATCGGAGGCTGCTGGCGGAGAGGAGGAAGCAGAGCTCGGTGGAGTTGGCGGCTCGGCGGGGGCACGGTCACATCCTGGCGTGCCCTAGAGAAATGCCGGGGACGCGAGTGCCACTTGCTGCGTGTGGCACGGCCGCGTCGTTCTCTTCCGTGGGAAGACCCCGCCGCTCTTCCGATCGCCTACCGAGGCAGAAATGGGGGGCTTCTGCAGGCGTCGTCCTGACCGCTCACAACCGCCAGCTAGGGCCTGAATCACTGCATGTGATGCTCGGCAAATCTATAGGTGACGCTTAGGGACATGTGGGCCCAGCTTTGGTTAGGAGGACCAGTGTCTTCCATAATGTGGGAATGGCCGTAGCATTATGTGGCTGTTGTTGGTATGGGGACAACCGGGCTGAATTGGATGGCCCAGGCTACCCAGATCTCGTCGGATCTCGGAAGCTAAGCGGGGTCAGTCCTGGTTATTCCTTAGATGGGGGACCGCCAAGGAAGTCCAAGGTCGCTTTGCAGAGGCAGGTGATGGCAAACCCACCTCTGAACGTCTCTGGCCTTGACCTGGAAGGCCAAGGTTAGCCCAATCTCATCAGATCTTGGAAGCTAAGCAGGGTCAGCCCTGGTTACTACTTGAATGGGACGCCACCGAGGAAGTCCAGGGTTGCTACGCAGAGACAGGCAAGGGCAAACCGCCACTGTTAGTCTCTGACCTGCATGGCCCAGGCTAGCTCGGTATCACCAGATATCGGGGCCTAATCAGGACTGGCCCTGGTTAGTACTTGGATGGGAGACTGGCAAGGAAGTCCAGGGCTGCTACGCAGAGGCAGGCAAGGGCAAACCGCCACTCTGACCTGCATGGCCCAGGCTAGCCTGGTATCACCAGATTTTGGGACCTAATCAGGACTGGCCCTGGTTAGTTCTTGGATGGGAGTCTGCCAAGGAAGTCCAGGGTCACTACGCAGAGGCAGGCAAGGGCAAACCACACCTCTGTTCATCTCTTGCCTTGAAAACCCGACGGGATGGTTGTAAGTCAGCTGCAACTTGACGACACTTTCTGCAATCACATCGGGAAAGGCCTCCATGCATGGCTGGGGAATATACCCTTGTGTGTTCATTTTCTGTGTAATAAAATACACGTGGCTCCAGCCAGGGGCATGAACTTGACTGTACCTCTGTGTAATTGGTGAAGGTGTCCTTCCAGCATCCGATGTCCCGCCATGGCAGCTTTGGATGGCAAAGATCCTCCTAGCACTTCCTGGGGCTCTAAACCTCAGACCTCCTTGCCCATTCTGATGCTACAGGACAATCGAGTCACACTGTTCTAGTGGCCCGCACTGCTTCTGGTGTGCAACCCTGGAGTCTTCTGCCTGCCAAGCACGGCACTGGCGACCCCTTCCAGACAAATAACATTGGCGGCTTGTTTTTCTATCACCATGAGTTTTAAATGCTGCCTGGGCTAGCTGAAAAAATCGGTCCCTGTGGCGATATCTGTGGCTAGTTCCCTCCATTAATTTGCTCTGTCTTTGACATTCCTGGGAACAACCTCCGCTCAAACTGGCCTGATCTTTCCCATCCACCCCTGTGGATTCTTCTACTGGGCCCATAACCTGTTGGGGTTAACCGGTGTAGCTATTCCAGTTCCCACTAGTTAGCAGAGTGCTTAAATACAGCTACAGATGCAGTAGCCTGACTTTACCAGGTTACATCTTCTGCCTTTGGGTCCTCCCTATAGACCCCCCCTGACCGCCTCCACTTCCAGAATGGTCCCTGCTTCCCTATCCCTTCCCCTTCCCCTCCAGTTTCCCCGTTGGCTTCCTGTTTGTCCCTCCCTCCCCTCCCCTCCCCACGACCCTCTTCTGATTTCTTTATTTTTTGTAGTTTCCGAACTGGATGGCCAGACGGTCCGTGGCGCAGCGGAAGGTAGCTGGTTGGACTTCCCAGTAAGGCACGGGGTTGCCGAAGAGGCTGATGCCATGGTAGGAGGCACGCTTGACACCGAAGCCGATGGGGCAGAAGTCGTTCACGCCGATCTTGGTGATGTTGTTGGAGTGAAGGTACACGACCTGTCGGGAGGAAGGAGACCGGGGTAGAGAGGGGGACTGTAATTGAAAAGCAGATGGCCAGTTCTGTACCCCATAAAACATCAGAGCTGGATTCGAGGCCAGTAGTGCCTCTAGAAGCCAGGCTAGCTGTGACGAGGGCCAGGGCCTTCTCTGTGGCAGCCCCTTACCGGTGGAACGAGCTCCCAGATGACATCAGGGCCCTGCGGGACCTTTTACAGTTCCACAGGGCCTATATAATGGAGCTCTTCCACCAGGTAGCAGCTGACCATCTGGATGGCAGAGAGAACGCTGCTATCTTTTATTAATACTTTGTCTATTACTATTTATGTTTTTTAATACCTAAATTTTATATGTTGGGATTTTAACTCAATTTTCTGTGTTTTAACATGTTGTGTGTGTGTATATATATATTCTGTAAGCTGCCCTGAGCTCGCCACGGCAGGGAGGGTGGGATACAAATTAAATAAATAAAATTAAATAAAATAGTCTGGATCCAACCCTTAATAACCTCCTGTTTAGGTGACCTTAATTATCTCCTGTTTAGGAGTTCCTCAACTGATCCTTAACAGTCATGTAATTACAGTAATAAAGAATAAAAGGGAAAATTAATGAGTAATTGCCTGTGCTGCTAAGAAAAAAGCAGTAATAAATATAGCTGTCAACCTCCAGCGGGTACCTGAAGATGTCCCGTTATTACAATTGATCTTCAGATGACCAAGATCAGTTCCCATGGAGAAAATGGCTGCTTTGGAGGGTGAACTCTGTGACATCATACCCTGCTGAGGTCCCTGCCCTCCCCAAACCCCGCTTCACCCCCCAAATCTCCGGGTATCTCTCAACCCAGAGATGGCCACCCTAGAGTGTCTGCAAAGAAAAGGGCAGTCATAAAAAGTCCAATTAAGCAAAGAAACAGAAGCGGCTAATAAAATAAAATTTAAAGGTACAGTAGCCCAAAGAAACCATGACAATGCTTTGCCAACTCAGACTGGGCAGATAGGAACACCACGACTGCACTTTGAGGTTTTTTTTTAAATTGCCACAAATCAAGTCTGAAAAAAAGAGGAAGGGTCACAAGGAAAACACTGGAATGCAATAGGGTAATGATGGTGTTGATGGTCAGCCAGTATCATAATGCCCCATAATGCCCCTGTATAAATCATTGGTGCAACCTCATTTGGAATACTCTGTACAGTTCTGGTCACCACATCTCAAAAAGGATATTATAGCATTGGAAAAAGTGCAGAGAAGGGCAACTAGAATGATAAAAGGGTTGGAACACCTTCCCTACGAAGAAAGGTTAAAACACTTGGGGCTCTTTAGCTTGGAGAAACGACGGCTGAGGGGTGACATGATCGAGGTTTATAAGATTATGAATGGGATTGAGCAAGTTGAGAAAGAAGTACTTTTCTCCCTTTCTCACGATACAAGAACTCGTGGGCACTCCGTGAAATTGCTCAGCAGTCGGGTTAGAACAGATAAAAGGAAGTACTTCTTCACCCAAAGAGTGATTAACACATGGAATTCACTGCCACAGGAGGTGGTGGCAGCTATAAGCATGGACAGTTTCAAGAGGGAATTAGATAAACATCTGGAGCAGAAGTCCATCAGTGGCTATGAGCCACAGGGTATAGATGGGAACTCTCAGTCTGGGGCAGGTGATGCACTCTATTCTTGGTGCTGGAGGGGGCAGCAGTGGGAGGGCTTCTAGTCTCCTGGCCCCACTGCTGGACCTCCTGAGGGCACCTGGTATTTTTGGCCGCTGTGTGACAGAGTGTTGGACTGGATGGGCCACTGGCCTGATTCAACATTGGCTTCTCGTATGTTCTTACGTTCTTATGACTATCCGCCAAAAAACCAGTACATGAACCATGTCGATTACAGACTGAACATCTTGCATGGAAGCAACCGATCCGTGTCCCTGACTAGAGAACAGGATATGCATTTCCAAGGAGCCAGGAAAATGATGAACACCAGCTATCCAATTCCACACTCCTCTTCAAGGATCTGTGGAATATGTATACAGCTGTGTTCAGTGATCCATTTTGCTTAGAAATCATAGTCATGCGGTACTGTTGGCTTTAGATCAGCAATACCGAGGATTCAGTTCCAGCTTTCGTGGACCGGTCCTGAAATGTGGTAGCTGGCGAAGCAGGGGCAGAAGAGGGGGGAGAGGGCCCGGGCACCAAAACCATCCCAGAGACCCTTGTGCCAAAGAAAGATCCCAAGATGGCAGCATCCAGCCAGCCTCAGTGGAGAGAGATCTTTATGAATCTGCACTCCACCAACTGGCCAATCTCTCATAAGAACCTCAGAAGAGCCCTGCTGGATCAGACCAGGGAGGGTGCATCCAGTCCAGCCTCCCATCTCACACAGGGGCCAGCCAGTTCCTCTGGAGGGCCAGCAACAGGGCAGAGAGGCCGAGGCCTTCCCCTGAGAAGGACACCAGAAGAGCCCTGCTGGGTCAGACCAGGGAGGGTCCCTCCAGTCCAGCCTCCCGTCTCACACAGGGGCCAGCCAGTTCCTCTGGAGGGCCAGCAACAGGGCAGAGAGGCTGAGGCCTTCCCCTGATGTTGCCTCCTGGCTCTGGGATTTAGAGGTTGACTGCTTCTGAATGTGGAGGTTCCCCTCAGCCCCCATGGCTAGTGGCCATTGATAGACTGATCCTCTATGGATCTATCTAATCCCCTTTGAAAGCCGTTTATCCCTCTGGCCATCACTACATCCTCTCCAGCTTCTCGCCATGTAAAAAAAGTGGGGTCTTCCCTGCTTTTGTTTGACCCCTCTTCTATCACCCCGAGTCCCCCGTACCTGTAGGAACCTCAGGTCAGGCAGTCCAGACGGGACACGGGACAGCTTGTTGTGGTCCAGATGCAACTCACGTAGGATGGGCAGGAAGGAGAGGCTGCCGTTCTCAATCATGCGGATGTTGTTGTGTCCCAGTCCCAACCTGTAAGGAGAACGGCAGATTAAGAGGACAACTGGTCGCTGCGAGAACACCAACAAAGTCAGTCTGGTCCACTCAGACCGGCAGTAGCTGGGTCTCAGGCCGAGGTCTTTCTCATCACCTCCTGCCTGGTCCCTGTAACTGGAGATGCCGGGGATTGAACCTGGGACCTTCTGCGTGCCAAGCAGAGGCTCTGCCACTGAGCTAGGGTCTCCAGTCAAGGTCTTTCCCATCACCTCCTGCCTGGTCCCTGTAACTGGAGATGCCAGGGATTGAACCTGGGACCTTCTGCGTGCCAAGCAGAGGCTCTGCCACTGAGCCAGGGTCTCAGGTCAAGGTCTTTCTCATCACCTCCTGCCTGGTCCTTTTAACTGGGGATGCCAGCGACTGAACCTGGGACCTTCTGCATGCCAAGCAGAGGCTCTGCCACTGAGCTAGGGTCTCCAGTCAAGGTCTTTCCCATCACCTCCTGCCTGGTCCCTGTAACTGGAGATGCCAGGGATTGAACCTGGGACCTCCTGCATGCCAAGCAGAGGCTCTGCCACTGAGCTAGGGTCTCCAGTCAAGGTCTTTCCCATCACCTCCTGCCTGGTCCCTGTAACTGGAGATGCTGGGGATTGAACCTGGGACCTTCTGCAGGCCAAGCAGAGGCTCTGCCACTGAGCCAGGGTCTCAGGTCAAGGTCTTTCTCATCACCTCCTGCCTGGTCCTTTTAACTGGAGATGCCGGGGATTGAACCTGGGACCTTCTGCATGCCAAGCAGAGGCTCTGCCACTGAGCCAGGGTCTCAGGTCAAGGTCTTTCCCATCCCCTCCTGCCTGGTCCTTTTAACTGGAGATGCCGGGGATTGAACCTGGGATCTTCTGCATGCCAAGCAGAGGCTCTGCCACTAAGCCAGGGTCTCAGGTCAAGGTCTTTCCCATCCCCTCCTGCCTGGTCCTTTGAACTGGAGATGCCGGGGATTGAACCTGGGACCTTCTGCATGCCAAGCAGAGGCTCTGCCACTAAGCCAGGGTCTCAGGTCAGGGTATTTCCCATCACCTCCTGCCTGGTCCTTCTAACTGGGGATGCCGGGGATTGAACCTGGGACCTTCTGCGTGCCAAGCAGAGGCTCTGCCACTGAGCCAGGGTCTCAGGTCAGGGTATTTCCCATCACCTCCTGCCTGGTCCTTCTAACTGGGGATGCCGGGGATTGAACCTGGGACCTTCTGCGTGCCAAGCAGAGGCTCTGCCCCTGAGCCAGGGTCTCCGGTCAAGGTCTTTCCCATCCCCTCCTGCCTGTTCCTTTTAACTGGAGATGCTGGGGATTGAACCTGGGACCTCCTGCATGTCATTAAATAGTATATTTTTGCACAATCCCTAAATTGAGCACACTTTGTGAATATAGATTTAATAATATATTACACAGCGTTGTTTTTCTTTTGGTTTGCATATCTTTTACACTATGGCTCTACAGTTAGAAACCTCCAAGTGGGGCCCGGAGATGTCCTGGGATGCCAGCTGCTCTCCAGGCGACAGAGATCTATCCCTCTGGAGAAAATGGTTGCTTTGGAAGGCGGCCTCTTCAGTATTAGACCCTGTTGAAGCCCTCCCCCTCCCCAAAGTCCATTCTTCTTAGGCTGCGCCACCCCCCAAAAAATCTGCAGGTATTTCCGAATCCAGATCCGGCAAGTCTCGGTGAGAGTCTGATTTGGAGGAACCCCATTTATTCACAAGGGACTTGGCTGTCCGGAGGGGGCGGGGCTTGTGTGTTCCATGTGGGTGATTCACTAGACTAGAGGAGCAGCCTGGTGTCCAAGGAGGGAATGGTTTCCCCTCAGGGCCAGTTTCGAAATCAAGACGTCCCACCGAATGACAGAAGGGAAAACTGAACCTAAAATTTCACTCGAAAGGAAACCGGGCTTTTCCCTGCATCTCCACCACATATGAAAAAACGTTCCCACGTTGGTTTTACATTTCCAACATTCAGGGCTTTTTTTGGTAGAAAAAGCCCAGCAGGATTTCATTAGCATAATAGGCCACACCCCTGAGAGCACAGCTCATTCGCCTATTAGGCCACACCCCCATGTTACCAGAAGTGGGGTCATCCAGCCACACCCACCTTTTGCTTCTTATTCTGTTTACCTTGTTTGTTGTCAAAACCCAGGGCTTTTTTGGGAGCAGGAACGCCTTTGCATGTTAGGCCACACACCCCTCATGCAGCCAATCCTAGTGAGTTTCTGCTGTTGGGCGTGGCCTGTTATGCTAATAAGTTCCTGCTGGGTGTGGCCAACTCGGGAGCCAGACGGAACTCCGTTCCTGCGTGTTCCTGCCCCAAAATAGCCCTGCCAACACTTATTGTTAAAGTTGAATAACACTTGGCTATTTTATCAGGGGACCAATGCCATCTGTGAAACATTTTATAGATATTTTCTTTATATGCCATTGCTCTCATAAACTTTGTTACCTTCCATATTTTGGACCAGTGGTCGAAATCTATATTATGTCCTATAAAATTATACAAGAAATACTGAATATTAATTTAGCCTTAATACCAGAAGTCTTTTTGTTGAACATGATCCCAGATGGTTAGAAACAAAATGATCTGTATATGGTAACGCATACTTGGACATCAGCTAGGATTTTGTTGGCTACATCTTGGAAAACGGAGAAAACCCCTTCAAGAGTAGAGATAATTCAAAGGTTGTTATAATTAGCAGAAACGGACAGATGAAATGTTGTTTTACTAGGAAAAGATGAAGAACAATATTTAGAACAATGGTCAAGAGTTTACAACCGGATAGAGAATAAGATGTATGAATAGGCTCAAAAAGATTTATTGTATCCAAAAGAATGTATTGATTCTGTTATGAAAAACTATAAATAAATTTATTTTTTTAAAAAAAGAAAGGAAAACAGGACTCAGAAGCATGGCTCTTTCTCCCTCTAGTGGCTGAAACGTGAATTGAACCAGCCGGAAGAGACAGGCTTCTGAAGGTATTGTCTCCGGCCCATTCTGCATCTAGCATTTGCTCTGTCGCTTTACCAAACCCACACTGGGACGGAAAAAAGATGCGGCTCAAAACCACATTCAGATACCCCGGGGTCAAGGCTGCACTGACTGCAGAGTCGCCCCCAAATGGCCATAAAACAGCTATAAATCTATGTGGACGGCTACTGTAAAACCCGAGATATCAAAGGAAGTGAAACCGGCATGCAGTGTGGAGGCTACCGTAAAAACCCGACAATCAAAGGAAGTGGCAGTGGCATGCAACGTAGAGGGGAATTTCTGCTTCGACGTGGGTTTGGTAAAACAGCGGAGCGAATGCGAGATGCAGAATAGGCCCTATATATTACACCTATAAACCACCTGTTTAGGTGCAAATGCCAGTATTTACCAGGGTGCATCTTAAAAGAAGAAGAGGAGGAGGAAGAGGAGGAGATTGGATTTATACGCCATCCTTCACTTGGAGTCTCAGAGCGGCTGACAAAGTCCTTTTCCTTCCTCTCCCCACAACAGATATCCTGTGAGGTAGGTGGGGCTGAGAGAGCTCTTTCAAGAACTGCCCTTTCAAGGACAGCTCTTGTCAGAACTATGGCTCGCCCAAGGTCATCCAGTAGCTGCAAGTGGAGGAGTGGGGAATCAAACCTGGTTCTCCCAGATTAGAGTCCCCCGTGCACTTAACCACTACACCAAACTGTTACAGAGCTGTCTGTATTTTGCCTTTAAGGGAAATGTTAGAACTCTAGAAGTTCAGTCTCTGAGTGGGCAACAGAGGTCAAGATGCTGAGATGCAGACCGGAAGGTCGGTAGTTCGGCAGTTCGAGACCCGAGTGCCGCATGACGGAGTGAGCTCCCGTCTCTGGCCCCAGCTCCTGCCAACCTAGCAATTTGAAAGCAAGAAATTGCAAGTAGATAAATAAGAACCGCTTTGGTGGGAAGGTAACAGCGTTCCGTGTGCCTCGGCGTCTAGTCACGCCAGCCACATGACCACGGAGACGTCTCCGGACAGCGCTGGCTCTTTGGCTTGGAAACGGAGATGAGTACCGCCCCTCAGAGTCGGATTTGACTGGCTTTCAAACAAGGGAAACCTTTACCTTTACCTTAGGACTCTAGAAGTTCAGTCTCTGAGTGAGCAACAGATGTGGACTGGCAGAGGTAGACTGGCCACTGAACTGACAGGGAAATTGCCTGGTTGGGGCACTGCTCTAAAGGGCCTCCAGGGCCACTTGGCTCAGGCGACGGTTGCCAATCTCCTGGGATTACAAGAGATCTCCAGGCAACCGAGATCACTAGCTCAGCTTAGAGGCAACACTACACTCAGCTTGGCTTCCTCCAGGGCTGCTTCCGCTTCCCAGAATTCTCCTGGGTCCACATACAGAAACAGGGCAGCAGAGATGCAACACGCCACGCGTGGCTTCCCTTCTAGCCCCTTGCCTGTAACTACCTGTAACGGGTCCCCAACCCGGTGCCCCTGGGCACCATGGCACCAGCCTTTTCTGGCACTCCCCAAGTGCCTTTAGAAAGGGACGGAGCCAGGTGTGGGGAGGCTGCCCAGCAGAGCTTATTATTTTGTTTTTGGTGGTTTCTTTTGTATTTTTTCATATGTGCATGCGTGTGCACCTGGAAGTCATGGCGACCTCTGGCGACTGACCCCTACTGGGGGCCTGGAGGATATTCTGAGAGGTGGCTGAACAAAGCCTGCCCCTGCCTCTGGTATTCCAAGGAGGTCTCCCGTCCAGGTACATGTCAGAGTCGGCCCTGCTTCGCTTCCAGCATCCGATGAGATGGGGTTGCCTGGGCTATCCAGGTCAGGGGGCCCAGCGGAGCGTCTGATTGGCTGTGTATCGGGTTGCCAATCTCCAGGCAGAGCCTGGAAACCTCCCGGAATCACCACTGTTCCCCAGACGACAGAGATCTGCTCTCCTGGAGATGATGGCTGCTTTGGAGGGTGGACTCTACGCTGATATACCAGCCTGGGCCACCCCGCCATCCACAACCCCCCCTCTCTCCAGGCTCCACTGCCAAAATCTCAAGGGATCTCCCAACCCAGCGTTGGCAGCTTGATCTGCGCAGATTACAAGGCCTCCTGTTCAACAGAGCCCGAAATGTTGAGGAGTCACTATGAAGAACTATACATAACCTCACTCCTTGACGTTTTGCGGCTGGCCCCGCCTCCTGCGGCCGCCATCTTGGGGTTGCGCCCACCTCCCTGTGTTGGAATTCCAAAGGTGCCCACGGGCTCAAAAAGGTCGGGGACCCCTGGCTTAGGCAGACACCGTAAGTACTGCCTCCTCCGGGAGCTGGGATTCTAAACCACTGCGAGGTTAAACATCAGGCTAGGCCATTCTTAAGGGTTTTTTTCTCCCCAACAAGCTGTTACGGGTCCCGATCACACATACGATTTGCCGCGCCATGGGCGCGAATGCCGGGTGAATTTAAGGGACGCGATCAGACGTGAACATCTGGCCAGCGCCCTACACCTGTCAGTAACCCGTTTCGCTCCGCCGCAAGAGCGGAGTTAAAAGACACGGGGAAGTCCACGATCAAACGGGTTGCTACGGGCCACAGACGGATTTTCCCCTGTGCAATCGCGCCATTGCGCTCTCATGGCATTGGGATGCTCTAATCAGGCCATCCTGATGCTGTGCCGTTGCTTTTTCCCCGTTTCAGTATGTACATCATCGCACATTGCATAGGGAGCATTCAGTGTGGAGATGTGGATCATCGATACCCCATTGAAGCGCACCAGGGAAATATGGCAAAAAACCCCAACAATTCACCCACGGTTTGCGTCTGATTGCACACTGGCAGGGACTGTATTATCGCGCAAATGTGGGTCAAATTGCTATGGAGCAAATAGGCTTGCTTCCCCCCTCCCCCCGCATGATCTCACGTGTGCGACCGCAGCCATGGTTAGTTTAACACGCAGCGGTTGAAGAAGGAACGTCACTGAAGTCTGATTCTGGGGAAGAAGATCAGCCAGTGATCCCTGCCATGGGAAAAGGCACCAGAGTGCCCTTGTTTTCATCCATGAAATGTTAAGACGGTTATCGTCGAACTGCCGTAAGACCCAAGGAAGTAGTTCTGGGACGGGATCTTGCACGAAGAATTTCCAGCCACTTACCAATACTGCAGGCATAAGAATGTCAGAAGAGCCCTGCTAGATCAGGCCAGTGAGGGTCCATCCAGTCCAGCCTCCCGTCTCACACAGGGGCCAGCCAGTCCCTCTGGAGGGCCAGCAACAGGGCAGAGAGGCCGAGGCCTCCCCCTGATAAGGACACCAGAAGAGCCCTGCTGGGCCAGACCAGGGAGGGTCCCTCCAGTCCAGCCTCCCGTCTCACACAGGGGCCAGCCAGTTCCTCTGCAGGGTCAGCAACAGGGCAGAGAGGCAGAGGCCTTCCCCTGAGAAGGACACCAGAAGAGCCCTGCTGGGCCAGACCAGAGAGGGTCCATCCAGTCCAGCCTCCCGTCTCACACAGGGGCCAGCCAGTTCCTCTGGAGGGCCAGCAACAGGGCAGAGAGGCAGAGGCCTTCCCTTGAGAAGGACACCAGAAGAGCCTTGCTGGGCCAGACCAGGGAGGGTCCCTCCAGTCCAGCCTCCCGTCTCACACAGGGGCCAGCCAGTTCCTCTGGAGGGCCAGCAACAGGGCAGAGAGGCAGAGGCCTTCCCCTGATAAGGACACCAGAAGAGCCCTGCTGGGCCAGACCAGGGAGGGTCCATCCAGTCCAGCCTCCCGTCTCACACAGGGGCCAGCCAGTTCCTCTGGAGGGCCAGCAACAGGGCAGAGAGGCAGAGGCCTTCCCCTGATAAGGACACCAGAAGAGCCCTGCTGGGCCAGACCAGGGAGGGTCCATCCAGTCCAGCCTCCCGTCTCACACAGGGGCCAGCCAGTTCCTCTGGAGGGCCAGCAACAGGGCAGAGAGGCCGAGGCCTTCCCCTGATAAGGACACCAGAAGAGCCCTGCTGGGCCAGACCAGGGAGGGTCCATCCAGTCCAGCCTCCCGTCTCACACAGGGGCCAGCCAGTTCCTCTGGAGGGCCAGCAACAGGGCAGAGAGGCCGAGGCCTTCCCCTGATAAGGACACCAGAAGAGCCCTGCTGGGCCAGACCAGGGAGGGTCCATCCAGTCCAGCCTCCCGTCTCACACAGGGGCCAGCCAGTTCCTCTGGAGGGCCAGCAACAGGGCAGAGAGGCCGAGGCCTTCCCCTGATAAGGACACCAGAAGAGCCCTGCTGGGCCAGACCAGGGAGGGTCCATCCAGTCCAGCCTCCCGTCTCACACAGGGGCCAGCCAGTTCCTCTGGAGGGTCAGCAACAGGGCAGAGAGGCCGAGGCCTTCCCTTGATAAAGACACCAGAAGAGCCCTGCTGGGCCAGACCAGGGAGGGTCCATCCAGTCCAGCCTCCCGTCTCACACAGGGGCCAGCCAGTTCCTCTGGAGGGCCAGCAACAGGGCAGAGAGGCCGAGGCCTTCCCCTGAGAAGGACACCAGAAGAGCCCTGCTGGGCCAGACCAGGGAGGGTCCATCCAGTCCAGCCTCCCGTCTCACACAGGGGCCAGCCAGTTCCTCTGGAGGGCCAGCAACAGGGCAGAGAGGCCGAGGCCTCCCCCTGAGAAGGACACCAGAAGAGCCCTGCTGGGCCAGACCAGGGAGGGTCCATCTAGTCCAGCATCCTGTTTCACACAGGGGCCAGCCAGTTCCCCTGGAGGTCCAACAATAGGCCATGGAGGTCGAGGCCTTCCCCTGATTTTGCCCTTTGGCTCTGGGATTCAGAGGTTGACTGCCTCTGCACCTGGAGGTTCCCCTCAGCCACTACAGCTAGTAGCTATTGATAGACTTGTTCTCCATGAATCTATCTAATCCCCTTTTATAGCTGTTTATTCCTGTGGCCATCACTACCTCCTCTGGCAGCGAATTCCACATTTTAATCACTTTCTGCGTAAAGTAGTACTTCCTTTTGTCCACCCTGAACCTACTGCCCATCAGCTTCACTGAATGCCCCCGAATTCTAGTCTTTTGAGACACGGAGAAAAATTTGGAGGCGGGAGCTTCATGATCGTTAAAGTGGTTTCAAACTGGTTTACAATTTGGCGTGTAGGCCACAGCATTTTACATGCTTGGTTGTTGCCACTTCAGCCACGGAGCGCGCCTAATGTTAGGAGAGGAGATCCGTGTTTGTAAATGGAAAATCTTAACCCTTGGGCATGTCTGCTGTGTATTTACAAGCGCATCATCTGCCCTTCAGACACCACAGTGGCGCGCAATGCAGAGAGGAGGAGGTGACGGCCCCATCGGCTGTGACCGGTGTGACTCATCTCAGACTCGCGAAGGGATCAGGTGAGTCAACATCCGCACACCTGTGCCTTGCGGTAGTCGTGCTTTCTGACAGCCCGTATAGGACTGCAGGGTCCCATAAGGTACTTGGGGGGGGGGCGCGTCTCAGAATGGGTAGTGTGGGCAAGGGTAGCGGACTGATATCTGGGAAACCCAAGTTCGAATCCCCACTTGTGCAGCGGAATCTTGCTGGGTGGCATAAGGCTGGTCGCGCTCCCTAGGTCTAACCAAGGATAAAATAGAGGATAGAACACTGTATACCACTTTGAGTCCCTGTTCGGGAGGAAGGCGGGGAATGAATGAATGAATGAATGAATGAATGAATGAATGAATGAATGAACATGTTGAACCACCCCCAGGTCACAGGAAGATTGTGCTTGGGCACCCCTACAGGCCAAAGTGAGGTACTGCACCTCATTGAATCAACCATTGAGAGCCAGTTTGGTGTAGTGGTTAAGTGTGGCAGACCCTCAGGGCTATTTTTGAGCCGGAACGCACAGGAACGGCGTTCCGGCCGGCTTCTGAGTTGGCCACGCCTACAGCCCCCCCCCCCCCGGGTTCCACAGGTGCCTTGCAAGCCACGGGGGCGCCTGAGGAAGAAGCCAAGCCAATCCAGGAAGGGAAGGCAGTTTAAACTGCCTCCCCTCCCTCGGGTTCCCCAGGTGCCCTATGAGCCGCGGGGCACCTGGGGAAGCCAATCCTGGGAGAGAGCCGCGCTATCAGGGATGTGGCCTAATATGCGAATGAGTTTCTGCGGTTGGGCGTGGCCTGTTATCCTAATGAGTTCCTGCTGGTCTTTTTGTACAGAAAAACCCCTGTAGACCCTAATCTGGGAGAACCGGGTTTGATTTTCCCCGCTCCTCCACATGCAGCTGCTGATGTGACTTTGGGTCACTCAGAAGTTCTCTCAGAGCTGTTCTCTCAGGAGCAGTCCTTGAAAGAGCTCTCTCAGCCCCCACCTGCCTCACAGGGTGTCTGTTGTGGGGAGGGGGAGGGAAAGGAGATTGTAAGCCGCTCTGAGACTCCGAGTGAAGGGAAAGTTCTTCTTCTCTTCTTCTTCTCTTTGGTCACTGAGGCAATCTCGAGGGACCAGTGAGGTTACATTGGCCCTATAAAAGCCTCAAGACCCGGAGCTGGCTGGCCTCTCCCTCTCAGCGGTTCAGGGAATTTTTAAAGTTTCATTTTTTACTCAGCCTTTCTCTCCGGTGGAGACCCAAAGCCCCTTGCGTTCTCTCTCCCATAGTATCGTCACAATGACCCCGTGAGGCAGGTCAGGCGGAAAGTGCGTGACTGGCCCAAGGTCACCACAGCCGGCTTCCGCGGAGGAACTGGGATTCGAACCTGGGTCTCCCAGATCCTAGTCCGATGCTCTAACCACTGCACTGCTCTGGTGCTCACCGGGATTAAAGATTATATACATGACAGAGGAGAAGAAGAAGAAGAAGAGGAAGAAGAAGAAGAAGAAGAAGAAGAAGAAGAAGAAGAAGAAGAAGAAGAAGAAGAAGAAGAAGAAGAAGAAGAAGAAGAAGAAGAAGAAGAAGAAGAAGAGAGATTGGATTTATACCCTGCTCTTCACTCAGATTACAATCTCCTTTCCCTTCCCCTCCCCACAACAGACACCCTGTGAGGCAGGTGGGGCTGAGAGAGCTCTTTCCAGGACTCCTCTTGAGAGAACAGCTCTGAGAGACTGAAGAGGAGGAGGAGATTGGATTTACACCCCACCCTTCACTACCCAAAGGAGTCTCAGAGCGATTTACATACCCTTTCCCTTCCACTCTCTACAGGCACCCTGTGAGGCAGGTGGGACTGAGGAGGAGGAGGAGGAGGAGGAGGAGATTGGATTTATACCCAGCCCTTCACTGCCCAAAGGCGTCTCAGAGCGGCTGACAAACTCCTTTCCCTTCCCCTCCCCACAATAGACACCCTGGTAGGTAGGTGGGGCTGAGAGAACTTCTGACAGAAACTGTCCTTGAGAGAACAGCTGTGCCAGAGCTTGTGACTGACCCAAGGTCACATCAGCAGGTGCAAGTGGAGGAATGGGGGAATCAAACCCGGTTCTCCCAGATAAGAGTCCGCGCACTTAACCACTACACCAAACTGACTGAGAGAGCTCTCTCGAGGACTGCTCCTGAGAGAACAGCTCTGAGAGAACTTGGGACTGACCCAAGGTCACACCAGCAGCTGCACGTGGAGGAGTGGGGAATCGAACCCTTTTGGGGTGTGCATGTTGTATGGCTGACCAACCATTCAGAAAAAAGATGAGCGGGAGAAGGAAGAATACGAAGGCCCTGTGATAAGATTCTATTCTCTCACTTTTAAAGAACTTTTACTCTCTCGTCGCTCCTGACACGGCCTGGGAGTGTGGTGGGGGCGCCCCCGCCAACTTATTTAAATGCCCCTGAAGTCAAAAATCCTGGCTATGGCCCTGATTCAGGGGGGGGGTCCCCAGGCCCCATCTGGAGGCTGGCATCCCCATGCCTGGTAGAAGTGGCTTGTCGGAGGCCAGCGTTCCCCAATCCAGCCAAGCCAGTGCCAAGGGGATGCGTGAGCTCCTCGGTCCACCCCAGGTAGATAAGAAGGCTG
This sequence comes from Gekko gecko, assembly GCA_029375565.1. Taxonomy (NCBI): domain Eukaryota; kingdom Metazoa; phylum Chordata; class Lepidosauria; order Squamata; family Gekkonidae; genus Gekko; species Gekko gecko. Next base: position 296,075,665 of record JAPDNY010000002.1, read on the forward strand.
CTGAATGCCCCCCCGCCCCAGCAATGCAAGGTCTTGGTTTTCGGCATCCTTCACATCTGGCAAAGGAAATCACGGTCCCTTGCGGTCCACCTGCTGTGAATAAACAGCTCCCTCTAGTGGATATTGGTAGGAAGTGAAGGGTACCGGTTGACTCCGGTGATGACTTTCACCTTGACCCACGCCATATTCCAAATCGTGCACGGTCTTAGCTCCAAAATGCACATTTCCCTACAGCCCAAACACTCCCCCTCCCTTCAAATAATACAGCCGGTATAGTTTTTCCCAGTGTCCTGTCAAAAGCCAAAAGTGTAATTCAAGAGAATTTGGGTTGCCTTGACTTGGATATTCCAAGCAAGCCGGATCTTGTCAGATCGCAGAAGCTAAGCAGGATCGACTCCAGCAAGTCCTTGGATGGGAACTCTCAGTCTGGGGCAGGTGATGCACTCTGTTCTTGGTGCTGGAGGGGGCAGCAGTGGGAGGGCTTCTAGTGTCCTGGCCCCACTGCTGGACCTCCTGAGGGCACCTGGTATTTTTGGCCACTGTGTGACACAGAGTGTTGGACTGGATGGGCCATTGGCCTGATCCAACATGGGCTTCTCTTATGTTCTTATATGGAGCTGAGGTCTATTAGGGGCCATTAGCCACAAGGTATAGATAGGGAGTCTTGGTCTGGGGCAAGGGATGCCCTGTATTCCTGGTGCTTGGGGGTCAACAGTGGGAGGCTTCTGGTGTCCTGGCCCCACTGCTGGACCTCCTGAGGGCACCTGGTATTTTTGGCCACTGTGTGACACAGAGTGTTGGACTGGATGGGCCATTGGCCTGATCCAACATGGGCTTCTCTTATGTTCTTATATGGAGCTGAGGTCTATTAGGGGCCATTAGCCACAAGGTATAGATAGGGAGTCTTGGTCTGGGGCAAGGGATGCCCTGTATTCCTGGTGCTTGGGGGTCAACAGTGGGAGGCTTCTGGTGTCCTGGCCCCACTGCTGGACCTCCTGAGGGCACCTGGTATTTTTGGCCACTGTGTGACACAGAGTGTTGGACTGGATGGGCCATTGGCTTGATCCAACACTGGCTTCTCTTATGTTCTTATAAGAGGGAACTGGATAAACAAATGGAACAGAGGTCCATCAGTGGCTATTAGCCACAAGGTACAGATAGAAACTCTCGGTCTGGGACAAGTGATGCTCTGTATTTTTTATGCTGGGGGGCAACAGTGTGAGGGCTTCTGGAGTTCTGGCCCCATTGCTGGACCTCCGGATGGCCCCTGGTGTTTTTGGCCACCGTGTGACAGAGTGTTGGACTGGATGGGCCATTGGCCTGATTCAACATTGGCTTCTCTTATGTTCTTATGGGGGACCTCCTTGGAATGCCAGCAGTCAGGAGGTGGGGGCAGGCTTTATTCCGCCACCCCTCTGAATATCCTCCAGGACCCCAGTAGGAGTCAGTCACCAGAGGTCGCCATGACTTCCAGGTGCACAACACCCACATGAACGCACATACACACATATGCATATATAAAATAAAAAAAATTAAAAGAGAATTTGGGTTCAGGATATTCTTGATAAAGTTGTTAGGATCGGCACCAACGCACGGGATTGCCTTCTGCGTCATAACTACAACGGCAGCTTTTAGAGGTCACGAACCAAATGCCATGCAGTGCCGATGATATGTAGGCAGGGGGCTATTTCTGTTCTCCCTTCATAGGGCTACCAACTTCCAGGTGGGGCCTGGTGCTCTCCTGGTATTACTGCTGGTCTGTAATTTGAGAGCTGCTTTGGAGAGGGGAGTCTACAGCATTAGTGTCCCGGCCCCACTGCTGGACCTCCTGATGGCACCTGGTATTTTTGGCCACTGTGTGACACAGAGTGTTGGACTGGATGGGCCACTTTGGCTTCTCTTATGTTCTTACGTGAAGAAGAAGAAGAAGAAGAAGAAGAAGAAGAAGAAGAAGAAGAAGAAGAAGAAGAAGAAGAAGAAGAAGAAGAAGAAGAAGAAGAAGAAGAAGAAGAAGAAGAAGAAGAAGAAGAAGGGTAGAGGTCCATCAGTGGCTATTAGCCACAAGGTATAGATAGGGACTCCGGGGCAAGTGATGCTCTGTCTTCTTGGTGCTTGGGGGGCAGCAGTGGGAGGGCTTCTAGTGTCCTGGCCCCACTGGTGGACTTCCTGATGGCACCTGGTATTTTTGGCCACTGTGTGACCCAGAATGTTGGACTGGATGGGCCATTGGCCTGATCCAACATTGGCTTCTCTCTTATGTTCTTATGTCTGGGGCAAGTGAGGATCTGTATTCTTGGTGGTTGGGGGGGGGCAGCAGTGGGAGGGCTTCTGGTGTCCTGGCCCCACTGCTGGACCTCCTGATGGCTCCTGGTATTTCTGGCCACTGTGTGACACAGAGTGTTGGACTGGATGGGCCGTTGCCCTGATCCAACACTGGCTTCTCTTATGTTCTCATTATCCCCCACTGAAGCCCCTCCTCTCCCCAAACCCCACTCTCCTCAGGCTCCACCCCCAAATCTCCAGGCATTTCCTGGAGCTCGCAACCCGGGGTATTTGCCCCTTTGGGCAGGGCTGCATGTGCATTGAATGCCTGCAGACGCAGCTGATGGGGCAAATAACAACCGTTTGGCACCACGCTGGTTCACGAAAATGGCACCCGAGGGTATGGGGGGAGGCAAGAGACCAAAACTGGGTCCCCGCAGCGCTTCTAAATAGAGCTCTGTCACAGAAGTGGAACCTCAGCTGAGCCTCCGTCCCTTGCAGACCCATTTTGTATTAAATTCTATGGCTGAATCTTTGGTTCTGTCTCATAAAGCTTTGTTTTTAGCTGCTCCCAAGCGAGGACCGGCAGAGACAAAGGCACTCTGTCCAGAAAGAACGGTTTACATTTTTTCTACGTTTATCGTTTCATCTTCATATTACGTCAAGGCCTCCCAGCGTGAAGGTCTGTAGTTCCTGACCCACTGATCAGTTTCTTCGATCCTTAGACTGAACTTCGATAAGCTATCGATGACTCTCTGTTTGGCACGTGACATCCTTGTCTAACTAGGGTAGCTGTCTTTCCTATCCATGGGATGAGTTCAGAACAAAACTGTATTAGAGATATTATTTGGTTAAACGTGTTAGTCATATGTCAGCCATTTTGTTAAGCCGATAGGCCAGGGGGTATAAATTCGGGGCTGGCCATCAAGAAAAAGAAGAAGAGACTGGATTTATACCCTACCCTTCACTCAGAGTCTCAGAGCGGCTTCCAAACTCCTCTCCCTTCCCCTCCCCACAACAGACACCCTGTGAGGTAGGTGGGGCTGAGAGAGCTCTTGATGGAAACTGCCCTTGAGAGAACAGCTCTGGGAGAACTTGTGACTGACCCAAGGTCACCCCAGCAGCTGCATGTGGAGGTGTGGGGGATCAAACTCGGTTCTCCCCGATTAGAGTCCGCGTTCCTCACCACTACACCAAACTGGCTCTCTATACCAGGAGCCAGCTAGTTTGGTGGAAAGTGCCATCCAGTTGTGGCCAACTCGTGGCCAACTCCAAAGGGTTTTTAAGTCAAGGGATGTTTAGGCGTGGTTTGCCATTGCCTGCCTCTGCATAGCGACCCCGGACTTCCTTGGTGGTCTCCCATCCAAATACTAACCAGGGCCGACCCTGCTTAGCTTCCAAGACCTAATGAGATCCGGCTAGCCTAGGCTTCAGTTCACACTACCTGTAAAGTTTGGAGTAGCGGATCAGGTCCTCTAGTTCGATGGCTTGGATCTTGTTGTGGTCCAGATGTAGTTCGTGCAGGGTTTCGGGCAGATCTGGGACAAGAGTCTGAAATTAGTATGCGAGAGAAGTCGGGGAAGGGGGTTACGAAAACGAGGAACTGGCAGAGAGGTCCTCTGTTACCTTTGGGTACCCCCGTGAGCTTCGCTTCGGAGATTCGCAGGTAGTTCAGCTTCAAGCCGTCAAAGGCTCCAGGTTCGAATCCACTGTTCTCTAAGGGATTCCCGCCCATCTCTGTGGAGAGAGGAACCGGGTTACGCGGAGAGTAGGAGGAGATGCTTTCTCGCATCCCACCCCCCTTTCCTACTACAGGTCAGTACTTTTACACGCTGTCGAAAGTGCTGAATAACTCACTTTCAATCCACTTTCAATCCACTTTCAATCCACTTTCAATGCACTTTAGTGAGTGCATTTTGCCATTTCACACCATAAAATCCAGTTGCAAAGCGCATTGAAAGCGGATTGGAAGTGCTTTTCTGCATTCTCTTCTTTGCTTGTGTGTTCCTGTTGCTTCAGGCGGGGGGGCGGGTCTATTCTGCACATGCTTTGCTCCCTCTAGTGGCCAGTTCAATATTACCTCACTATGTCCAACATCTATTCCGACAGACTTAAACAGCAGGTTTTTATGCCAAGCATACGCAATGTAATATCAAATCGACCACTAGAGGGGGCAAAACACATGCAGAACAGACCCCCCCCAAAGCAACAGGAACACACAAGCAAGGAAAATGAGAATGCGGAAAAGCCCTGAGTCTACCTGAATAATGCACTTTCAGTCCACACTCAATGCACTTTAATGATCATTTGCAAATGGATTTTTGCCCTTTTACACAGTAAAGTCCAGCTGCAAAGTGCACCGAAAGTGGATTGAAAGTACATTAATCAGCCTGTGTGAAAGCAGCACCCCGAGTCTACCTGAATAATGCACTTTCAGTCCACACTCAATGCACTTTAGTGATCATTTGCAAGTGGATTTTTGCCCTTTTTACACAGTAAAGTACAGCTGCAAAGTGCACTGAAAGTGGATTGAAGGTACATTAATCAGCCTGTGTGAAAGCAGCACTCTGAGTCTACCTGAATAATGCACTTTCAGTCCACACTCAATGCACTTTAGTGATAATTTACAAGTGGATTTTTGCCCTTTCACACAGTAAAGTCCAGTTGTAGAGTGCATTGAAAGCGAATAGAAAGTGCCTCATTGATCGTGTATGAAAGCACCAACTCAGAACAGTGATTTTCAAACTTCTGGCCGGCTGGGGAAGCAAAGGGAGGCATCTTTAAAAGCCTCCCCAATCTGTCTTTGCTTCCCCAGTTGGCCTGCCAGAATGGCTGGCTGGGAAATCTCAGGGGAGGGAGAACGAGTCACTTTCACTTCCCCCTCCACTTGGAAGGGGAGGGGGAGCGTAACTGACACACTCTAATGGTCAGCCGAATATTTTCGGTAATGCCGAGTATTTCCCAAATCTGAGTATAATACTGATAGTGGGATTTGGGAATATCGGTATTTACGGATACTTTTCAGGTTTGGTTTACCCAAACCCGAAAAATACCGATTATTTTCCATGCACACCTCTAGTTCCATCCCTAGAAGGTGGAGCACTCTAGATGAACCTTGGATATTTCTAACGCTTCTCCCCAGAACGCAACTCTAGATGGCAGCAGTTGACCAGTTGTGAGAGATTTTGATCCAATCCTCTTCTCATCTCACCAGTGCCAGTTTACACAGCAGAACACCAACTACAGCCTGCACTCTGGCCTGACCCCTGGGTCGTTCCACAAGTGTGGCGTGCATGACATATCCCCCCCCCACCAACAGCCTGCCCACGTCTATGAAAACCATGGCAAGCAGTGTTCCCTCTAAGCTGAGTTAGTGTGAGCTAGCTCACAGTTTTTTAGCCTCCGGCTCACACATTTTTGTCTAAGCTCAGGAAGGAGGGCTCCAGAGCCAACGAATCTATGCAGCAGCCCAATCGCTGGCTCACAACTTTAATGCCAGTAGCTCATAAAGTAGAATTTTTGCTCACAAGACTCCACAGCTTGGAGGGAACATTGATGGCAAGCTAGGCAGGTTTGTAGAGCTCAGTCACGTAATATATGAAATGGAATCAATTGCATTTTCCACTGAGATCTGAACACAGTGTTTTTTTTATATGGACAATGCAATCCTTTTGTTGCAGTGAGCAAGTCAGCATGCCTGGACATTGAGAGGTACCACATTACTCTAGTGTGTATAAGTGTTATCTCCTTGAATGGGATCTCTCTCTCTCTTTGTCTTAACCTGGGAGCTGCCCTTTGAACCTGCCTGTCTCTCTGTGCCCTTTGTTCTCCCCCATACTTCACATGGCTCTCTGTGGAGTCACACATCTCCTGTAGCGACAATGCCCCCTACTTCCATCCCAGATTTATCTGGCCACTTGTGATAGGGAAAGTACTCTTTAGATTAGGTTTTTCTCTCTCTCCTTTCGACTGGAATCTGAATGTGCATTGAATCTATTTGAAGAAGTGCAAGTTTTACTTTTGTGATATTCTTTTTGGAAAGTGTATTTACCACCCTCAGTATCCTGCTTCTGTGACTAGGCCAACTCTGCTATATTAACCAAACATGGAATCATAGAATGTTGGAAGGGACCCTGCAGGTCATCTAGTCCAACCCCCAGCACTCTGCAGGAGCACAGCCGAAAGATGGCCCTACAGCATACCCGGAAGATGGTCATCCAGCCTCCGCTTGAAAATATCCAGCGAAGGAGCATCCACCACCTCCCGAGGCAGACTGCTCCACTGCTCAGCCACTCTTACAGTTAGGAAGTTTCTCCTGATATCTAGCCAGTATCAACTCCCTTGTAATTTCCACCCATTAGATCTAGTCTTGCAATCTGGAGCAAGAGAGAATAGATCTGCTCCATCTTCTACAAGACAGCCCCTCAAAATACTTGAAGACTGCAATCATGTCCCCCCTAAGCCTTCTCTTTCCCAGGCTAAACATACTCAACCTGTTTCAGCCTTTCCTCATAAGACTTGGATTCCATCCCTCTCACCATCCTGGTTGCCCTCTTCTGGGCATGCTCAAGCTTGTCGACATCCTTCCTAAAATGTGGTGCCCAAAACTGGACATAGCACTCTCAATACCTTTAACGTCATTGTAGCATGCTAAGTCCATCGGCTTGGAATGGCAGTAACTTATTAGCATAATAGGCCACACCCATCAACATAACCTTATTAGCATATTAGGTCACACCCCTGACAGTAGAGCCTATTAGCGTATTAGGCCACACCCCCATGCTACCAGAAGTATGGTCATCCAGCCACACCCACCTTTTGCTTCTTATTCTGTTTACCTTGTTTGTTGTCAAAACCCAGGGCCTTTTTTTGAAGCAGGAACTCCTTTGCCTGTTAGGCCACACATCCCTAATGGAGCCAATCCTCATGAGTTTCTGCTGTTGGGTGTGGCCTATTATGCTAATGAGTCCCTGCTGGGCGTGGCCAACTCGGGAGCCAGCCGGAACTCCGTTCCTGTGCCTTCCTGCCCCAAAATAGCCCTGGCTAACTCTATTTAGAATTGCACCGTTAATATACCCAAGGCGGTTTCGTTTCCATCTCTGCTGGTCATATCTTTTAGAAGGCTGAGATAGAATTGTACGTATTGCTCTGGTCACGTATCCATATGAGACACAAGAAAATAACATACCCAACAGAATGTCTAGATTGGAATCCAGTGTGAACTTAGAGACCAACAAAATTTCCAGGGTATGAGCTTTCAAGTGTCCAAATCACGGCCTCGACGCTTGCAAGTTTAGACCCTGAAAATCTTGTTAATCTCTAAGGTGCCATTGGACTGAAATCCAGCTCGTCTTGTGGGCATTTCTGCTATGGAGAACAGATGCCAGAAAGACACAAGACCGAACGAGTCGGCCACAGGACAAATTGCTGCCTTGCCCTTGAATTTCCAAAGCCCGGTCATTTTGGGTACTGGATGCTATTTTGGCCCACTGGTCTGTTCTTAGCCCCCAGATATATGCAGCGGGTTTCATTCCACGGGTCTGTTCTGGAGTGGGAGAAGAACGTTCTTCAGACCGGCCAGCCCCACTCATCACGCGTGGATAGCGGTCCGGCACAGCCCGCGGGCCTCACCGATGCAGTTCACGTTGTTGAGCCCATTGAAGACGTCCTTGGAGATCTTCTTGATCCTGTTGTCGTGAATGCGGAGTTCGACCAAGGAGCTGGGCAGGTTCGGAGGGATCTCCACCAAGTTGTTCTTGGAGATGTAGAGTTTCTGAAGCTTGTGCAGGGGACTGAAGGCTTTGGGGTGGATCTTGGAGATCTTGTTGTTCACCAGGACCAGGGCCTAGGAACCGGAAACAGACAGGAAGATCATGTTAAGGGGAAAGCACGGGGAGATGGATGAGCCAGTCTAGTCCGATCTCCGATAGCCAGGGTCGGCCCTGGCTGGTACTTGGATGGGAGTCCGCTACGGCAGTCCAGGGTTGTTACGCAGAGGCAGGGAATGGCAAACGGCCTCTGTTTGTCTCTTGCCTCGACCTGGGTGACCCAGCCTAGCCCGATCTCATCAGATCTCAGGAGCTACGTAGGGTCGGCCCCGGTTCGTACTTGAACGGGCGACCACCAAGGAAGTCCAGGGTTGCTACGCAGAGGCAGGCAGTTTCAGACCACCTTCTGAACATCTCTTGCTCTGACCCGGATGGCCCAGGCGAGCCCTCTCTTGTCAGATCTCAGAAGCTAAGCAGGGTCAGTCCTGGTTATTATTTGGATGGGAGACCACCAAGGAAATCAAAGGTCCCTGTGCAGAGATGGGCAATGGTAAACCATCTTTGTTTGTCACTTGACTTGGAAGCCCAAGGGGGGTCGCCAGAAGTCAGTTGTGAGTTGACAGAACTTTCCACCAATGTGTCAGTGTACAATACATTAATGGGAGTGGGCAGGGCTTTTTTGGTAGCAGGGACTCCTTTGCATATTAGGCGACACACCCCTAATGCAGCCAATCCTCCAAGAGCTTACAGTGGCCCCTGTAAGAAGAGCTCTGTCAGCTCTTGGAGGATTGGCTACATTAGGAGGGTGTGGCCTAATATGCAAAGGAGTCCCTGCTACGAAAAGACCCCTGGGAGTGGGGAGGGATCCCATTTCCTAATATGGGGCACCGTGTAAGAGACTCCACCGGGCACTTTCAGCCCTTCTGATGCAGAAAGCGACGTTGAATGGAGGGAACGGGGTGTAGGGTAGTGGCAAAAGACATGGTTGGAGGCCTGTAGCTGTGGTGGGACTTTTGGGGGCTCCGCCTCCTTTCTTAAAGGCACAGCCCCCCCCAAGGATTTCTCCTGTAAATGCTGTTTTTCAATCATTTTTAAACGTTTTTAAAGGTGTGCGCTCCTTTGAGCAGAGTGGGGTGCTGTTGGTGACTAATTCCTGCACTGAGCAAGGGGGTTGGAGTAGGTGACCTCTGGGATCACTTCTCACTCTGTGTCCAGAAACTGGTCTTGAAGGGAGTTTTTCTGCCTAAGTGCTAGCTTTCTTGACTACTAAAGTCATTCCCCACCACCACCTGCTGGCTCCTTTTCAGAATGGTTCCTTAGGCTGGCAAAAGCGATTAACTTGCGGCAGCTGAGAGCTGTCACCTAAAGTGGTTGACAGCTTGCAGTTTAGAGATCTATCCTGGTTTATCTCTTCTCGGAAGAATTGCCGTTGTCAAAATGAATGTACTGCCCAGGTTAATGTTTTTGTTTCAGACAATACCAATTGTGAAAGATGTGAAAGTGCTGGTGAAATGGCAAAGAGAAATCTTTAAGTTTATCTGGGCAGGGAAGAAGCCGAGAATTAAAATGAAAATAATATATGACGTCAAAGACAGAGGTGGCTTCCAAGTCCCCAATTTGCGTTTGTATCATGAAGCTGTATGTATGTCTTGGTTAACTGATTGGGTTAATTTAGAAAACAGAAAACTATTGGCCCTTGAGGGTCACGATTGCAGATTTGGCTGGCATGCCTATCTTTGGTATGGGAAAAACAAAGTAGACTCAATGTTTAAGCATCATTATATAAGGAGAACGCTGTTTGATGCATGGACCAGATACAAGAATACAGTTCCCGATGAGAGGCCTTTATGGATTGTTCCTGCTGCAGTTATTCATCCTTTTTCAGAACATAAAGGTAATGATTGGTCGAAATACCAAGAGTTGCTTCAAAAGGAAGGGGAAAAAAATATGTTTTAAAACCAAATAATGAATTAGCATTTGAGTATGGATGGTTACAATATTGCCAAATACGGGACATTTACAAAAAAGACTGTAAAGAGGTTGGTTTTAGAGCTTAGAGATCTATCCTGGTCACAGCTTCCTATTGGCTAAATGGCTTTTCTTTCTGCACTCAGAACTTCAGCCCCACCGGGAAAAAAAATTCCCCACAAGCCACAATATCCTGTCTATGGGCATGCATGGTTGGCAGAGAGGAGGTCTCAGGTTAAATCTCTGGCATCTCCAGTTAAAGGATATTGGGATGTAGGCTTGGGAAATAGGTCGAAGAATCAGCGTCCGGTCGAGGAGACAGTTACTGGAGCAGCAGGCCTGGGACATGAGTCAGTATCAGGCAACTCCTTATATTCTTCGGAATCAGCTCAGGTGTTGGGAGGACCTGTTCCAATCTCCCGGGAAGGTGAAAAATGCAAGAAGGTCTGTAGGGAAGCGGGGGCAGAGAGTTCCACCACTTTGCAGAGAACAAAGGTGGGACAAGATGGGCGCACATCCCAGTTCTACCACCAGGAGGTGCTACCGAGGTAAGGTGCAAAATGTGTCTTCGCAAGTGGGGCGGAAGCTAAAAGAAGCCATCTTTCTCTGCAAGGAAATGCAGCGGAAGAGAGATCTAAAGCCGCTAAGCCATCGGGAAACCTTGTTCCCCAAACTAGAGTTGTCAGTGTCCAGTTAGGGATTGCAGTTCTCCAGGAACCACAACGGATCTCCAGATGTCAAAGATCAGCTTCCCTGGAAACAACAGCTGGATTGGAGGGTGGGCTCGATGGTGCCACTTCCTTGCTGAAGTCCCTCCCCTCCCTCCTCAAGCTCCACCCCTCAAATCTCCAGGTATTTCCCAACCTGGACTGGGCAACCCTAGGTTGCCTGCTAAGAAAAAGTCAGTAATAAAACATCCAATTAAGCAGAGAAACAGAAGCAGCTAATAAAACAAGGCACAGTAGCCCAAAGAAACTATGACAGTGCTTTGCCAGTCCAGACTGGGCAGATAGGAAACGCCACGACTGCACTTTTAATTTGTTTAAAATCACCACAAGTCATGTCTGAGAAAAAGAGGAAGGGTCGCAAGGAAAACAATAGAATGTAATAGAGTGGAATGTAATAGAGTGGTAATGGTGTTGGCTGGGGTATCTGTCATTAACGGAGTACAGGAACGGTGTCCATTCCAGACTAAACAGTTTCCATGGAAGCAGCCCACGAGATTCTTTTTGGACTAGAGAACAGGATATACATTTCAGAAGTGCCAGGAACAGGATGAATACCAGCTACCCAGTTCCTCACTCGTCTTTGTGGAACTGTGGAATATGTATAGAGCCATGCTCTGTAATGCGTTTTGCTTATAAATTGTAGTGATGCGGCGCCGTCGGCTTCCGATCAGCAGTACCAAGGAGTTGGTTCCAGCTTCCCTGCTGAGCTCCCGCCCCCCTCCCCAAGCTCCACCCCCAAATGACCAGGAATTGCCCAATTGTCTTTTACTCCTGGTGGGTCACAGCAGAGCCAGAAAAGGGGCGGGGGCGGGGTTAGATTACGTACATATAACTGGTGCAGCCCCTTGAAGTCGTCTTTCCGCAGCTCCGTGATCTGGTTGTTCTGTAGGTCCAGCAAACTGGTGTCTGCCGAAATCTCTTTGGGCACTTCTTTGAGTCCTGGAGAGGAGAGAATAAGAGGGATGGGCCAGTTAGGACTGACTACCTCGGGCAAACCATCTAACCTGACGAGTGCTGAGCAGTTTGGCCTTAGGTGTCCAACCTCCTGGGGTTATACCTGATCTCTAGATAGCAGAGATCAGTCCTCCTGGAGGAAATGGCTGCTTTGGAGGATGGAGTCTGTGGCCTCCCCAAACACCGGCTTCCTCAGGCTACACCCCCCAAACCTCCAGGCATTTCCCCAGCCAATTCAGGCTGAAGCAAGTCTAGCTTTCGTCTCTGCAGCGCCATCCAAGTGCCCACGCAAAGCAACGCGTGTGTGATGGGCAGGGCTATTTTGGGGCAGGAACGCACAGGAAGGGAGTTCCGGCCGGCTCCGGAGTTGGCCACGCCCAGCAGGAACTCATTAGCATAACAGGCCACACCCAGCAGCAGAAACTCAATTGGACTGGCTAGTTTAGGGGTGTGTGGCCTAACATGCAAAGGCGTTCCTGCTCCAAAAAAAGCCCTGCGGTTTTGACAATGAACAAGGAAAACAGAATAAGAAGGAAAAGGTGGGTGTGGCTGGATGACCCCACTTCTGGTAACACGGGGTGTGGCCTAATATGCTAATGAGTTGTGCTGTCAGGGGTGTGGCCTAATATGCTAATGAGTTGCGCTGTCAGGGGTGTGGCCTAATATGCTAATGAGTTTCTGCTGTTAGATGTGGCCTATTATGTTAATGAGTTCCTGCTCAGCTTTTTCTACAAGTTCCATCCACCAGGCATCCAAGGTCCCATCACACACGCAGCACAATGCTCCCTGTAAGCTGTGGAGTCTTGTGAACAAAAATGCAACGTTGTGAGCTACTGGCATTCAAGTTGTGAGTGAGAGATTTGGCTACGGCATAAATTAGTTTGCTCTGGAGCCCTCCTTCCTGAGCTAAGACAAAAAAAATTGTGAGCTGGAGGCGAAAAAAACTGTGAGCTAGCTCACTCTAACTCAGCTTAGAGGGAACATTGCACACAGAGTGATTAAAATGTGGAATTTGCTGCCAGAGGACATTAGCACTGCCAGGTCCCCTGGGGAGGCAGGGGTTTGCCAGCTCGGGGGTCCCCCAACCTGCCGACTCGGATCCAGCCACCGGGGGGAACCCCGCCCCCAAAGTGCCTGAATCGGGCTGACGTGCCTGGCGCGATGACGTCATCCGGAGGTGACATCATTGCATCAGGCACGTTGTCCGGGGACGCTCTAGTGTTCGACCTTAAAACTCTATGGTACCATAGAGTTTCAAGACTGAACGTTATGGCGTCCCTTGACGACGTGCCCAGCGAGATGACGTCACTTCTGGGTGACGTCATTGCGGTGCGCATGAGCTGTGCATGCGAGACTCCTGGACACAGAAACCTCTCCCCCCACACACTGGTTGCCAGGTCTGGGTTGAAAAATACCTGGAGACTTTGGGGGGTGGATCCAAGAGAGGGCGGGGTTTGGGGAGGGGAGGGGCCTCAGCATGGTTCAGTGCGACAGAGTCCGCCCTTCAAAGCGGCCATTTTCTCCAGGGGAGCTGAGGACATAGTGATGTCCGTAGTGACGTCCTAGAGGGTATAGTGATGGCCACAGGAATAAACAGCTTTAAAGGGGGGTTAGAAAGATTCAGGGAGGATGAGTCTATCAATGGCTTCTAGCCAGGGTGGCTGAGGGGAACCTCCACATTCATAAACCTCTGAATCCCAGAGCCAGGAGATGACATCAGGGGAAGGCCTTGGACTCTCTGCCTTGTGGTTGTCTGTCCAGAGGAACTGGCTGGCCCCCTGTGTGAGACAGGACGTGCTGGGGCTGCGAGATGGACCCTCACTGGTCTGACCCTTCCTCACTTTCCATCTTCAGAAGACAGCTTTATTTAGGACGGCTTTTAGGGTTCCCAGCTCTGGGTTGGGAAATAACTTGGAGATTTGAGGGGGTGGAGCCCGGGGACGTTGAGGTTTGGGGAGGGGTGGGGACCTCATCAGAGAACAGTGCCGACAGAGTCCACCCTCCGAAGCAGCCATTTTCTCCGGGGGAGCTGATCTTGGTCGTGTGGAGTTCAATTGTAATAGCGGGAGATCTCCGGGTGCCACTTGGAGTTTCAACAACAGCAAAAACTGGGGAAGCCACTACCAATTGCGAAATAAGTTCATCAGCATGGGACATACCATCATTCAATATTTCATAACTGTCCAGTACAATTCACACAAATACATAAATGTCAAGCAAATACAATTTTACGAAGAGTCTGGCTTTGACTTCATTTCGCAAACAGACTTCGTCGGAAGTGATATCTTACTGTAAAAGACAAACATTTTTATAATACGTATGCAACATGTGTATCGTAAAATTCTTCTTATTGCAAATAACGTTATATAATTGGAATTTGTCAGCTCTAATGGCATTTGAACTGGAGCTGCGGTGGCTCAAGTGGTTAAGACGCTGAACTGCAGGCTGTGGAAGGTCAGTAGTTCAGCAGTTCAAGACCCGAGAGTGCTGCATGACGGGGTGAGCTCCTGTCTCTAGTTCCAGCTCCTGCCAACCTAGCAGTTCAAAAGCAAGAAATTGCAAGTAGATAAATAGGTACCACTTCGGTGGGAAGGTAACAGTGTTCCGTGCGCCTTGGTGTTTAGTCATGCCGGCCACATGACCACGGAAATGTCTTCGGACAGCGCTGGCTCTTCAGCTTTGAAACGGAGATGAGCACCGCAACCCTAGAGTCGGATTCGACTGGCTTTCAAGCAAGGGAACCTTTACCTTTACTTTAATGGCATTTGATTGATATACTTTTTTTATTTATGGACAGTCCTAACCAATGCTCCCTCTACGCTGTGGAGTCTTGTGAGCAAAAATCTTACTTCGTGAGTTGCTGGGCATTAAAGTTGTGAGCGAGTGACTTGGCTGCTGCATAAATCAGTTTGCTCTGGAGCCCCCCTGCCTGGGCTCAGACGGAAATGAGTGAGCCGGAGGCTGAAATACTGTGAGCTGGCTCACACTAACTCAGCTGAGAGGGAACACTGGTCCTAACTGGAGATTTTAGACTGTGGTTTTTAAGTATTTTTTTTTTTTTACATTTGTTGCATCATTTATATTGTAATCCGCCTTGAGTTCCACAGGGTGGGAAGGCGACTAGTCAATGTTTTAAATAGGTAAAGAAATAAATAAATGGTGACGTTTTTTAGTTGCTGTAGATTTCCCGGGTCGTGTGGCCGTGGTCTTGGCATTGTAGGACCCGACGTTTCGCCAGTAGCGGGGACTGGCATCCTCAGAGGTATACCATAGGAAGATGGAGTCCCCTCCATGTCAAGGTGAGCAGAAAAATGACATTTTTTTGTCGTTCATATTCCATCTTCCCTTTCAAGAACCAGTTTTGTAGGCAATAAGAACGGCTCGTATTATCTTTGCCGGACACTGGAAGTAAAATTCTCTCCCGAGTAAAAAAAGAGTAGCTGTTAGAAAAAACCCAGTTGAGTAGCCGTGTTGGTCTAAAGCCGCAGAACAAAATCTGAGTCCGGTGGCCCCTTTCAGGGCTGGCCCCAGGTTTCCCCCCCCACTAGGCGAGGATGCCTTCTGGTGCCTCCCTGGCTAGTTGGAATCACCCTCGTTGTTAAACTTTCATGAGAGGCTTTTGCACCCGGTGGCAGATTAATCATTAAGCGCGTGCTTTGGGCACCAGGGCCAAAGGGGGTACCACAAAGTTGGGGAAAGGGTGAAAAGGAAAAAAAAACATGAATGAAGATTTGTTAAAAAAAATGATAAAACTAGAACTTTATGCAGCCAAAGCTTGGCTTAGTTTGTACAGGATACTGTGTTAAAAAGGTAAAGGTTTCCCTTGCTCGGAAGGCAGTTGGATCCGACTCTAGGGGTTGCGGTGCTCATCTCCGTTTCCAAGCCGAAGAGCCAGCGCTGTCCGAAGACGTTTCCGTGGTCATGTGGCCGGCATGACTAAACGCCAAGGCGCACGGAACGCTGTTACCTTCCCACCAAAGTGGTACCTATTTATCTACTTGCAATTTCTTGCTTTCGAACTGCTAGGTTGGCAGGAGCTGGAACTAGAGACGGGAGCTCACTCCGTCATGCGGCACTCTCGGGTCTTGAACTGCTGAACTACTGACCTTCCACAGCCTGCAGTTCAGCGTCTTAACCACTTGAGCCACCGCAGCTGTGTTATCATATGATTTATTCATATGATAAATAAATAAATTTTTGTATTGCTGCAACCTGCATTGTATATCTGGTCAGACAGGTCAACAGCTCAAATGGACGGGGTCAGTGTGGAAAGGAGGGAGGCACCAAGATTGGTCAGTGCTTAGGGCACCAGTGAGCCTTCATCCGCCCCTGCCTGCACCCTTAAGAGGTGGGGGCGGTCCTTGGATCCGGGCAACGTGGTTCTTCCTTGAGGTTTCGGAGGCACCTGGCCTGTGGCTCCTTTTTTTAGTGTTTAGCAGGGCTATTTTGGGGCAGGAACGCACAGGAACGGCGTTCCGGCTGGCTCCTGAGTTGGCCACACCCAGCAGGAACTCATTAGCATAACAGGCCACACCCAACAGCAGAAACTCATTAGGATTGGCTGCGTTAGGGGTGTGTGGCCTAACATGCAAAGGAGTTCCTGCTCCAAAAAGCCCTGGGGTTTTGACAACAAACAAGGTAAACAGAATAAGAAGCAAAAGGTGGGTGTGGCTGGATGACCATGCTTCTGGTAGCATGGGGGTGTGGCCTAATACGCTAATGAATTGTGCTGTCAGGGGTGTAGCCTAATATGCCAATGAGTTTTTGCTGTTGGGTGTGGCCTATTATGCTAATGAGTTCCTGCTGGACTTTTTCTACAAAAAAAGCCCTGGTGTTTAGGGTTACTCATCTGAGATCTGTGATTGCCCAAATCACACAGCAGCTCCCCTCCCACCTCCGGGCTCACCTGCCTCCGCGGGCCCCGCAGGAGCAGATCCGGGGCTAAAATCCTCCTCCTTAAAAGGTTGTTCTGATCCTGCGGAAGACCCCGGCTGGGCAAGTGGAACCCCCCGTGGGAAGGAGACACTGGCTTTTGTTGAGCTCTCGCAGAGAGGAGATGGGGCGGGAGCATTCTTTCCCAACCCAGCCACTCCAGGGCTCAGTCCTCGCCGGACCTCTGGCCGTAGCTCCGGTCCAGACGCCCCACATTGGGGAGGGCACCGCAGCACCAAAACTGGACTTGGCTGGAGGGGAAAATCTTGGTCAAAGGCCACTTGCTTTTGGCGGGGGGTGCAGTGGCAGGCCAGGGCGCCCTTCCAGGGCACCGCGCCCCTAGGCAAATGCCTACATTTTTCTATGGGTGAGCCGGCCCTGGCTCTTTTAAGACCAACAAAGTTTTATTCTGGGTATAAGTTTTGGTGTGCAAGCACACTTCTTCAGAGTTGGTATCAGAAGAAGCGTGCATGCACAAGAACGCTTATACGCAGAGTAAAACTTTGTCGGTCTCAAAGGTGCCACTGGACTCAAACTGAATCAGAAAAACTGAAAGATGTGTTTTGTACCATCAAACGGGCAGCTTCTTTAAAAAGGAAAGCCTTTACAAATATCGCTGTTTGGAGGCAAACGGTGCACCAGATGGACAATTCATCTTGAAGGTTGTAATGACACTAAATATTTATATTCTCCTTGTGTCTCTGAATTGGGAGTTGAGAGATCGCATTCAGAGCACAATTCTCTCTCTGATTTCTTTGATGGACGTGCATTTCGGATGTACCTAAAAGGTAAAGTAAAGGTAAAGGTTCTCTTGCTCGAAAGCCAGTCCAATCCGACTCTAGGGTTGCGGTGCTCATCTCCGTTTCAAAGCCGAAGAGCCAGCGCTGTCCGAAGACGTTTCCGTGGTCATGTGGCTGGCATGACTAAACACCAAGGCACACGGAACGCTGTTACCTTCCCACCGGAGTGGTCCCAATTTATCTACTTGCAATTTCTTTCTTTCGAACTGCTAGGTTGGCAGGAGCTGGAACAAGAGACGGGAGCTCACTCCGTCTTGCGGCACCCAGGTCTTGAACTGCTGAACTACTGACCTTCCACAGCCTGCAGTTCAGTGTCTTAACCACTTGAGCCACGGATGTACCTAGTTCTGTCTTAATATCAGTGGGAAACTAGGAAGTATTGTCATGGGCCGAACGCTGCTACTTTGCGGGGCCTTGGGTACGCACGGAGGCGCCACAGAGCCGCGCTGTCTGCCGCTGGAAGTTCCAGATGCGATGCCCCCTGCCTCAGTCCTCCAGACTGAGTGGCAAGAGAGACTAGATAGCTAGATAGGCATGGGAACGTTTCTTCCTGTATCTACTCTTCCGCCGCTGTCTCCTTTGAAATGCAGACCATCTCCCCTTCTGTCTTCTCACTCACATGCAGGTGAAGACCAGTTCTTTCCCTGCACACACTAAAGCTGAGTTCAGACTGGCAGTTTGCCCCACTATAGCCACGTTTCAGCCACGTTTCACAAGCGGATTAAAGGGGGCGTTCACACAGGCACATCTGCCTGGCGTTCCCCACCCGTGGTCAACCCGTGCTGTTCCGCTTCGCTCCCGCGTTTAAAAGATACCTGGTGAAAGCGGTAGCAAATTCCAGAGAGCCCCTTTAGCCCGCTTCGTTCCGCTTCCGGGAAGTGTGAACGCCAACCCGAAAAGCCGGGAGCAACCCGCGTCGCGCATAAGGCAGCAGCGATATGATTGGCTGTGCTCCGCTCTACCGCCCAATGTGGTGCTGGCGCAACGGGATCCTCCCCAAATCGCCCTGATGCGCTTATGCGCATGAGCACATATGCGCACATAGCCGAATTACCAGGAAAAGCCATTTATAGCCGTGCCTTCGGGCTAGCAGTCTGAACGCTCCCTCGCGCCTCCTCCCGGTATGCTCCCGCATCAGTCCCGCGCAGTGTGACCGGGAAAACCCGGAACAGTTTGTTCCGGGTCTTTTTTGCCACGACTCCCTCCCGCTTCAAACGGCCAGTCTGAACGCAGCCTAAGTGTACTTCTCAAATAAAGAGAGGAGTATTTCTCTTCTAAACATGCAACGTGGCTCTGTGTAGCTTTATAAGCTGGGTAACCTGGTAAAGTGACACGGCTGCATTTGAAGGTTTATTTAAGCACTCTGCTTAACTAGTGGTGACTGGACTAACCACACCGGATCACCTCAACACCTGCATGGCGTCTATTACCCCATGGCTGTGGATGACACTCACACCCTAGAGGGCAGGGCTGTCTCTGTGCCTTCTACTTTAAACGTGGGCACTGGGTGGGGTTGCCAGCCTCCAGGTGAGGTCTGGAGAGCTCTCGCTATTGTGCTTGATCTCCAGACAGTGTAAGGATGCCAGCCTCCAGGTGGGAACTGGAGATCCCTTGGAATTATAGCTCATCTCCAGACTCCAGAGATCAGAGATCAGTTTCCCCTGGAGAAAATGGATGCTTTGAAGGGTTGGACTCTCTGACATTGCACCCCACTGAGGTCCCTGTCCTCCCCTGGCTTCAGGGGTTTTTTTTGTAGAAAAAGCCCAGCAGGAACTCATTAGCATATTAGGCCACACCCAACAGCAGAAACCCATTAGCATATTAGGCCATACCTCTATGGTATGAGAAGTATAACATAGGGGAGTATGAGAAGTATAACCCATCCCATATAACATATGAGAAGTATAACCCATCCAGCCACACCCACCTTTTGCTTCTTATTCTGTTTACCTCATTTGTTGTCAAAACCCAGGGCTTTTTTTGAAGCAGGAACTCCTTTGCATGTTAGGCCACACACCCCTCATGTAGCCAGTCCTCATCAGTTTCTGCTGTTGGGTGTGGCCTGTTATGCTAATGAGTTCCTGCTGGGCGTGGCCAACTCAGGAGCCCGCCGGAACTCTGTTCCTGTTCGTTCCTGCCCAGAAATAGCCCCGCCTGGCTCCATCCCCAAATCTCCAGCTCCAGGTTGGGAAACTCCTGGAAATTTGGGGGCGGAGCCTGGGGAAGCCGGAGACCTCAGCGGGGTACAATGAGACATGATGTAGTGAGAGGGTCGCAGGTACCTGTTGGCCAATGGCAGGGGGCGAGGTTGATGTTGCGCTCTGGTCACACAACTCCCCATCTGCCACCAGCCAGTTTGAATCCTGGCTGCAGGGAGACGGGAAGCGAGTCTGCGCATCGTGACATGTGGCCGTACCACAGGACACCTATAGCTCTGGCTCTCCGTAGCAGAGAGCTCTTCGATAAATGTGTTCCTCCTGGAATAGATCCTCATCAAGCTTCTCCCGTCCCTGTCCCCACAACAGTCCTGGGCCTTTAACAGCGGCATCGTAGGCCGAAAGGAACCCAACGGGTGCAGCCCTTCTCGGCGCAGAGAAAGCGGCACGGGGAATGCCATATCTGCTGGATGGGACACACAGGTCAGGCACTGGGGCTGAGGAGGGAGAGGGGAACGACAGCGGCCTGTTATGGATTGAGCCTGAGCCATTCCTCGAGCTGAACCAGGAACGGGTTGAGCTTGCTACTCTAGAACAATGGCTTTCCAGGATCCTGGAACAAACCAATAGATAAGTGGTGTAATGTAAATGGCCTATCACTGGGAGTGGGTGGGTGTGCTGGGAGTGCTGTTTGCATGCTTCATAAGCAGGGCTCAAGCCCTGCCAGTGTGTTCCTGAAAGCACTGATCACCGCAATGCGTCTAGAACCCAGTGTCTACCACGGCCCATTCTGCGGCCCAATCTGCATCTAGCATTTGCTCCGCTCGATGAAGATGTCTAGACAGTGTGCGGCTGCAATAAAGAAGGCCAACGCTATGCTGGGGATCATTAGGAAGGAAATTGAAAACAAATCAGCCAGTATCATCATGCCCCTGTATAAATCATTGGTGCAAACTCATTTGGAATACTGTGTACAGTTCTGGTCACCACATCTCAAAAAGGATATTATAGCAGTGGAAAAAGTGCAGAGAAGGGCAACTAGAACGATAAAAGGGTTGGAACACCTTCCCTATGAAGAAAGGTTAAAACGCTTGGGGCTCTTTAGCTTGGAGAAACGACGGCTGAGGGGTGACATGATCGAGGTTTATAAGATTATGAATGGGATTGAGCAGGTTGAGAAAGAAGTACTTTTCTCCCTTTCTCACAATACAAGAACTCGTGGGCACTCCTTGAAATTGCTGAGCAGTCGGGTTAGAACAGATAAGAGGAAATACTTCTTCACCCAAAGAGTGATTAACACGTGGAATTCACTGCCCCAGGAGGTGGTGGCAACTGCAAGCATGGACAGTTTCAAGAGGGAATTAGATAAACATATGGAGCAGAAGTCCATCAGTGGCTATTAGCCACAGGATATAGATGGGAACTCTCAGTCTGGGGCAGGTGATGCACTCTATTCTTGGTGCTGGAGGGGGCAGCGGTGGGAGGGCTTCTGGTGCCCTGGCCCCACTGCTGGACCTCCTGATGGCACCTAGTATATTTTGGCCGCTGTGTGACAGAGTGTTGGACTAGATGGGCCACTGGCCTGATTCAACATTGGCTTCTCTTATGTTCTTATGTTCCGCTGTAGAAAAATACTGAGACTGACGAGTGATTTCAGCTCTCACATTTTTGTTGTTGTTGTTCAGTCGCACAGTCGAGTCCGACTCTTCACGACCCCATGGACCAGATCACGCCAAGCCCTCCTGTCTTCCGCTGTCCGCTGAAGTTTGCTCCATTTCATGTCCGTTGCATCGATGACACTGTCTGACCATCTCATCCTTTGCCATCCCCTTCTCCTTTGACCTTCGATCTTTCCCAGCATCAGGGTCTTCTCCAGTGAATGCTCCCTTCTCATTGGGTGGCCAAAGTATTTGAGCTTCAGCTTCAGGATCTGGCCTTCCAGGGAACAATCAGCATCGATTTCTTTTAGGATTGACTGATTTGATCTTCTTGCAGTCCAAGGGACTCTCAAGAGTCTTCTCCAGCACCATAGTTCAAAAGAATCTATTCTTCGGCGCTCGTTATTAGAACAGGAACAAGACAACTAAGCCGGCTCGCAGGCCGGCTTTTATTCCCAAGTGAACCCCCACCCCAAACACACACCCCCCCCCGTGATTTGCTATTTACAGTTAATTTAGTTACCCCGGGCTCCCCGATTGGAAGAATGCGAGGAGCCTACAATATATTGTCTACAGGAATGAAGCTCAGGCCCTTTGCCCGGTCCGAGCACATGGTTGCCCCGAGTCCATGTTTCTCCGTGGATACACTACAGCTGTTCTACCAAACCCACACTGGAACAGAAATCCCCCTCTACATTGCATGCCGCTTTCACTTTGATTGAGTGTCACATTTTATGGCAGTGTCCAGACTGCACGCTGCTTTCCCTTCGTTTGATCTCTGCTTTTATGGCGGCTGTCTGCATAGATTTATGGCTGTTTCATGGCCATTCAGGGGTGACTCTGCGGTCAGTACGGTGTTGGCCTGGGGTAGTTGAATGTGCTTTTGAACTGCATCTTTTTCTGTTCCAGTGTGGGTTTGGTAAAAATGCTAAATGCAGATTGGCCCACAATCTAGCATTTGCTCCGCTGTTTTACCAGACCCACACCGGAAGAGAAAAAGATACGGCTCAAAACCACAAAATACCCCAGGCCAACACTGTACTGACTGCAGAATCACCTCTGAATGACCATAAAACGGCCATCAATCTACGCAGACGACTACCGTAAAACCGAGAAATCAAAGGAAGTGAAAGCGGGCATTCAGTCTGGACACTGCCATAAAATCCGGCAGTCAATCCAAGCGAGAGCGGCATGCAATGTAGAGGGGGATTTCTGTTCCAGCATGGGTTTGGTAAGACAGCGGAGCGAATGCTTAGATGCAGACTGGGTCAGCAGCATCACCAGCTCCGAGATGCAAATCTTACCTTCTTCACTCCGGCTGGAGGAAAACAGGATGCTGTGTAGCAGGGACACCCAGAGCGTGCGTTCTTGTGGCTGTGTTCTCAGAAGTATATTTTGCTTTACAAATGGCTCCTTGATGGGTGACCAGTCCCTTCTGTGGAAACTGGCACCACTAGCATGCCCCAGTGACAGAGGAATGCATACATAACTGGGGAAAGTGCTTTTGCCATATATCAAAGGAATCACTGATCAGATGGGAAAACTTATGAAAAAACGCAACCTACAAACAGTATTCAGACCCATCAGAAAAATACAACAGATGCTATGATCGGCCAAAGACAGAAGAGACCCCCCTCACCTCTGCAGGAGTATACTGCATACCCTACAGTTGTGGACAGGTTTACATCGGGACCACACAACGTAGCATTCAGATAAGAATAAAAGAACATGGAAGACACTGCAGACTGGGCCAACCTGAAAAATCAGCAGTGGCTGAACATAGCCTAACTCAAACAAGACACAGTATCTTATTCCAAGACACTGAAAGGCTGGACAACACATCCAATTACCATGTCAGATTACACAGGGAAGCCATTGAAACTCATAAACATAGGCACAATTTCAACAGGAAAGAAGAGAGTTTAAAAATAAATAGGGCATGGTTTCCAGTCCTGAAAAACACAAAATGCTCTACATCTTACCATAGCACTACAGGTAAGATTAGAATTTCAACAGCCAATCCATACGCAAAAGAACCTCCTCAGGAAAGCTCCTCCATTAGCATGTCACAGCCTGGGGAACTCCTACAAGATAATGACTCAGCCCTCCCCCACCTTCCTGAGGAGATATAAATTACCTGCCTGCCATTTTCCTTCTCACCTTGACACAGAGAGTACTCCATCTCTCTGTGTTATACCTCCGAGGATGCCAGTCACAGCTGCTGGCAAAACGTCAAGTCCTACAGTGCCAAGACCATGGCCATACAGCCCGGAAAATCTACAACAACTAATGAACTCCGGCCGTGAAAGCCTTCGACAGTTCAATTAATCATTGGCAACAGTTCTCGTTCACAAGTACCGGGGGGCAAACCTTTTCTTGAGCACTGGCAGCCCCCCAATCTCAAACATCTCCACACCCATAATAATACAACATCTAATCTGAACATGAATACTGGGACCAGAGCTTGCAATAAACCCAGATGCCAACTTTGCTGCTACATAAACCCAGACAACATAATCACTGGACCTAACAACATCAACCACACCATCTCAGGCACATTCACCTGCTCATCTTCTAACACTGTATATGCCATTAGATGCTAAAAATGCCCTCTGGTTCTCTACATAGAACAAACAGGTCAAACCTTATGCCAAAGGATAAACGGACACAAATCTGACATCAGGGATCACAAGACTGAGAAACCTGTAGGAAAACACTTCAGCCTTCCAAGACACTCAGTGAGGGGCCTTCAAAGGAGCTGTTTTATTGCAAAGGAACTTCAGAAACAGACATGAACAGGAGATTGCTGAATTACAAGTTATCACAACACTCAGAACCCCCAGGACTTAACAGAGATACTGGCTTCTTATCTCACGACACATGCTAAGTCGCTCAGTTCTCACTTATACCCAGAAATTTGAGGAAGTGTGCTTGCACACAACAGCTTATACTGTGAATAAAACACTGTTGGTCTTAAAGGTGCCACTGGACTCAAACTTTGCTGCTTTAGACCAACACGGCTACCCCATCTGAACCAAGTTTACAAAATTATGCATACAGAGTCACCCCCAACATCAGTGGGGCAATGACAGCACTTCCAGATGATGTCAATGCATCAGTCAAGATGCCTAAGTAACTGAGCAACAAATACCTAAGGTTGGAATAACACATTAGGTAAGACATGTAAATGGCAAAAAGTTGCTATACATATAATAAAGGAGTTAACAACAGATGTGAGAACTAAGTCTGAGTCCAGGGGCACCTGTAAGATCAACAAAGTTTGATTTCTGGGTATCAGTGAGAACTGAGTGACTTAGCATGTGCAGTGAGATAAGAAGCTGATATCTCTGTTAAGTCCTGGGGGTTCCAATTTTTCTGAGTATTGCGATAACTTGTAATTCAGCAACCTCCTGTTCCTGTCTGTTTCTGAAGTTCCTTTGCAAAAGCTTATACCCAGAATTAAACTGCATTGGTCTTAAAGGCGCCACCGGACCCAGACTTTGTTCCCTTGTCCAAGGGCACACGATTGCACGGAGTCACGCACAACCCAAATCTGAGATCACAGCTTCCCTGAAGCTCATACTCACCCAGGTCAGAACACTGCACCACCCTTAGCTGGCAATGGCAGCCGAAGGGACAGAGGCCCGGGTAGTAGGGGTAGACATCCTCCGCCTCTGCACCCCCTGATGTCGGGAAGATCCCTGAGGCCTCTTCCTCCTCTGGTGGAATGGCTTGGGCATCGTCCATGGAGAAGTCCCAGAAGCCTTTCTGCGCGAAGGGGATGCTGCCACTCACCAGACCCAAGAGGGGAAACAGGAGCAGAAGGTGGTCCATGGTGGGAGATGCCAGGCTAGAACTGGGGAGACAGAGAGGAAGAGAGAGAGCATGTGTGTGTTAAGGAGCTCCACTTAAAATTGCCCGGGGCAATTCTGCGGTCCTTTCTGCACTCTCCTTCTAATCCACGTTCAGCACAGTTTCCTCCAAGCAATTCTGCACTAAAATCAAATTCAACCTTCTTTTTAATCCAGGTCCGTCCCCCCACATTCTGCACTCAAATTGAGTTCAACCTTCTTTTTATTCCTTAAATAAAAGGAATCTTATCAGTATGAAAATACAAAGAGGCTCTGAGCAACTTCATTTCTTATCGAGGACATGCGCAGACTCAAGAAGCTTTGCTGCTTGGTAAGCCTTTATACACTCTGCTAACTCATTAATGGTGCCCGGCTATACCAAACCAGAGATTCTAACACTCAGCTACCAATGGGGGATAAGGGAGTAGGGTTGCCAGATCCAGGCTGGGAAACTCCTGGAGATTTGGGGATGGAGCCTGGGGAGGACGGGGGCACAAGGCCACAGAGTCCCCCCTCCAAAGCAGCCATTTTCTCCAGGGGAACTGATCTCTGTATTCTGGAGATGACCTGTGATTCCAGGGGGTCCCTAGGTGACACGTAGCCAGGGCTATTTTGGGGCAGGAAAGCACAGGAAGGGAGTTCCGGCTGGCTCCTGAGTTGGCCGCGCCCAGCAGGAACTCATTAGCATAACAGGCCACACCCAACAGCAGAAACTCATTAGGACTAGCTGCATTAGGGGCGTGTGGCCTAACATGCAAAGGAGTTCCTGCTCCAAAAAAAGCCCTGGGGTTTTGACAACAAGCAAAGTAAACAGAATAGGAAGCAAAAGGTGGGTGTGGCTGGATGACCACACTCCTGGTAACATGGGGGTGTGGCCTAACAGGCTAATGAGTTCTGCTGTCAGGGGGTGTGGCCTAACATGCTAGTGAGTTTCTGCTGTTGGGTGTGGCCTAATATGCTAATGAGTTTCTGCTGTTGGGTGTGGCCTAATATGCTAATGAGTTCCTGCTGGGCTTTTTCTATCAAAAAAGACCTGCATATTGCCAATTCCGGGTTGGGAAATTCGGGGAGATTTCCTTTTTTTGTGGGGGGGAGCCTGTGGAGGCCAGGGTTCAGGGAGGGGAACAGTACCGTAGAGTCCACCCCCTCCAAAGCAGCCCATTTCCTTCAGCAGGACTGATCTCTGTGGTCTGGAGATTGGCTGTAATTCTGGGACATCTCCAGGCCTCACCTGGAGGCTGGCAACCCTGCCAGTGGGCAAGCCATCACCCATCATTGTTCACACTGCTGAGCGGAGTGACCTCCGCAGCACTGCCCTAGGGTTGCCAGCTCTGGGTTGGGAAATTCCTGGAGATCTGTGGGTGGGACCCGGGGAGGCCAGGGACCTCAGTGGGGTACAAGGCCATGGAGCCCCCCCTCTGAAGCAGCCATTTTCTCCAGGAGAACTGATCGCTGCAGTCTGGAGATGGGTTGTAATTCCAGGCCCGACCCAACCTCCCTGCCATGAACCGCTCCAGCTGCCCATTTCCACACATTCGGCCTCTGTTAAAAGGGCAGGACGGGTTTTCCCCCCTCCAGGCCTGTTGTGGCAGCCCTGTTTCTGTGTGAGTGGGCAGACCTCCGGAAAAACAAAGATGGCCGCCATCCCATCCAGCTGGGCCTCAGCCTGAGAGACATCAGGGTCAAGCTGGCAAAATAAATCATTCTAAAAATACAAATATTTATTATGGTGTACACATTCGTAAAAGATAAAATAGGTTAAAAGAAATGATCCGAATGTCAGACTCTTAGAACTTTTTACACACAGAGCTGAAAGTTATACATATACAGTTGATGGGTATAACTTATGACCAGTAGACCACATGCGTTTCGGCCCCTTCAGGCCTTCCTCAGTGGTCAATATTACTATTGTAAAACAGCACACATCCAGAAATAAATATACGAAAATATATGTTTTCCCCCTCCAGGCTGGCTGTGGCAGCCCTGTTTCTGTGTGAGTGGGCAGACCCCTGAAAAACAAAGATGGCCGCCACCATCCCATCCGGCTGGGCCTCAGCCTGACCTATTTCAGAATCGTTATGGAGATAAACAGGGGGAGAGCCAAAACTCCTTTTGTCAGATATGTCAGATACCCGACAAAGGGAGTGTTGACTCTTGAAACCTTAAACCTTGGTCTCTAAGGCGTTACTGGATTCGAATTTAGCACCTACAGAGAGCTACCATCATCACCCTGACAACCGCTCTGCATGCGTCCCTGTGTTGCAGACTGCGGGGCTGAGACCGAGATAACAGAGTTTGGTTTCAGAATCAGGCTTGCCACGACTGGGGTGCCATTTGAACCCGGGACTTCCTAGCCCTTCGGGGTGGCTTCATCACCCCTGAGAGAGAGCCGGGGAAGAAAAAGCCCTGCTGATCATCCAGAAAGCCAGCAACGAGTTAAAAGTGGGGCGCGTGCTTGGCTGAACACACGTGGCACGATTATGCAAGGGAGCTTGGCGATCCTTGCCTGGAGGGGCCGAATTAACAGCCTGGCTCTCTGCCCGCGCCCCCGGCCCACCAGAGACGTGTCAGACCCTGCAGCTTGCAGCTGTGCCTCGCCGTCCGGCGTTCAGTCCCAGGGCCTGGTCGGAGCAGGCCAACAAGCCGCTGTTAACATCGCTCCGCTGAGAAGGCCGGCGGGTTCTGCCAAGACGCCCGAGACGTAGTGAAATATTAACGGAGGGGATTATGACTTTCCAGCGTGAAGAGGAAATCTGTGTGGGGCGCAGAGCCTCTCGAGAGGGCCGAGACATCTGCCGGAGACTGAAAGAGAGCTCTTGTTTGTTTCGGCCTGGAGCTCCTCGGACTCCTAAGGGAAGTCGGCGGGCCTTACAAGAGTGGCGGAAGTCAGGCGTTTGAGGGTCTTGGAACTGGCAGCCTCCACCCCACTGTCTTGTGGCCGGCTCGAGATAGGGAAATTCCTGGAGATTTGGGGGTGAAGCCCGTGGAGGGTTGGGGGGGAGACTGTTGCCAACCTCCAGGCAGAGCTTGTCGTTCATATTGTGCTAAATATTCTTGTAATTTCTTGTGGAATCTTTGTAACGCTTTAGAATATCCGTGTGCATTTCCATGTGATTGTTATGACCCTTTATTTAAGAACAGAAGAGAAGCCAGTGTGGGATCAGGCCAATGGCCCATCCAGTCCAACACTCTGTGTCACATTGTGGCCAAAAATACCAGGTACCATCAGGAGGTCCAGCAGTGGGACCAGGACACTAGAAGCCCTCCCACTGTTGTTCCCCCCCAAACACCAAGAAGACAGAGCCTCACTTGCCCCAGCCTGAGAGTTCCCATCTATACCTTGTGGCTAATAGCCACTGATGGACCTCTGCTCCGTATGTTTATCTAATTCCCTCTTGAAGCCGTCCGTGCTTGTAGCCGCCACCAACTCCTGTGGCAGTGAATTCCACCTGTTAATCACTCTTTGGGTGAAGAAGTATTTCCTTTTATCCGTTCTAACCCGACTGCTCAGCAATTTCATGGAGTGCCCACGAGTTCTTCTCTTGTGAGAAAGGGAGAAAAGGACTTCCTTCTCGACCTGCTCTATCCCATGCATAATCTTATAAACCTTGATCATGTCACCCCCTCAGCTGTCGTTTCTCCAAGCTAAAGAGCCTCGAGCACCACCTACCTCATTGGGTGTCTGTTGTGGGGAGGGGAAGAGAAAGGAGATTGTAAGCTACATTGACACTCTGAGTGAAGGATATGTCCTCCTCCTCCTCCTCTTCTTCTCCTTCTCTTCCTCCTCCTCCTCCTCTCCTCCTCCTTCTCTTCCTCCTCCTCCTCCTCCTCCTCCTCTTCTCCTCCTCCTCCTCCTCTTCTCTTCCTCCTCCTCTTCTTCTTTTCTCCTCCTCCTCCTCTTCTTCTCTCTCCTCTCTCCTCCTTCTCCTCTCCTCCTTCCTCCTCCTCCTCCTCTTCTTTTCTCCTTCTCCTCCTCCTCTTCTTTTCTCCTCCTCCTCCTCCTCTTCTTCTCTTCCTCCTCCTCCTCCTCCTCCTCCTCCTCCTCCTCTTCTTCTTCTCTACCTCCACCTCCTCTTCTTCTCTTCCTCCTCCTCCTCTCCTCCTTTTCTCCTCCTTCCCCTCTTCTTCTTCTCTTCCTCCTCCTCCTCTCTTCCTTTTCTCCTCCTCCTCCTCCTCTTCTTTTTCTCTTCCTCCTCCTCCTCCTCTTCTTCTCTTCCTCCTCCTCCTCTCCTCTCCTTCTTTTCTCCTCCTCCTCTCCTCCTTTTCTCCTCCTCTCCTTCCTCTTCTTCATTTTTCCTCCTCCTCCCCCTCCTTTTCTTCTTCTCTTCTTCCTCCTCTTATC
This sequence comes from Gekko gecko, assembly GCA_029375565.1. Classification (NCBI taxonomy): domain Eukaryota; kingdom Metazoa; phylum Chordata; class Lepidosauria; order Squamata; family Gekkonidae; genus Gekko; species Gekko gecko. Next base: position 296,105,084 of record JAPDNY010000002.1, read on the forward strand.
CTTCTTTCTCCTCCTCCTCCTCCTCCTCCTCTTTCTGTTCCTCCTCCTCCTTTTCTCCTCCTCCTCCTCTTCTTCTTTTCTCCTCCTCCTCCTCCTCCTCCTCCTCCTCCTCTTCTTCTTCTTCTTCTCCCCCAGCCCCTCCCTCCATGGGCGCTGTCCCCAAATCTCCAGGAAATCCCCAAATCGGAGTTGGCAACCCTCTCTTGCTTCTTTCCTCTCTTTCTCTCCCCCCCCCGCCCTCCTTGTGTCTGTTAAGCTATAAACCATTACTCTGTACTGTAAACAGCCCGGAGTCAGTTGGCAGCGAGGCTTCCTTTCACATCAAAAAACGAGCATCCCCTAAGATCTCCCGCTGCCGCCCGAGGCCGCCGAGGCCGCTGTCTCATCCTGTTTCACGGAAGGACAGCCAAGTGTGCCCGCGAGCCGCCCCCACCCTTCCATCAGAAGGCCAAATGGAAATGCGGTGAACTAATCCCTCGATTTAGCAATCCGTCCTTTCTTCCCACTGGGTGCTACTGTGCTTCGTTAGCACGTTAGCAAGATCACGGTGTGTGTGGGGGGATCAGAACTCAGAGCCTCTTGCAGTTGCCAGCTCCAGGTTGGGAAATTCCTGGAGACTTGGGAGTGGGGCCCAGGGAGGGCGGGGTTTGGGGAAGGACTTCAGAGGGGTACAATGGCCTAGAGTCCACACTCCAAAGAGGCCATTTCCTCCAGGGGAACTGATCTCTGTAGTCAGGAGATCCATTGTAATTCCAAGAGAACTCTGAGCCCCACCTGGAAGTTGGCAACTGAAGAAGAAGAAGAAGAGGAGGAGGAGGAAGAGATTGGATTGATAGCCCCGCCTTTCACTACCCGAAGGAGTCACAGAGCATCTTACAAACTCCTTTCCCTTCTCCTCCCCACAACAGACACCCTGGGAGGTCGGTGGGGCTGAGAGAGCTCTTTCAAGGACTGCTCCTGAGAGAACAGCTCTGACAGAACTATGGCTCGCCCAAGGTCATCCAGCAGCTGCAAGCGGAGGAGTGGGGAATCAAACCCAGTTCTCTCAGATTGGAGTCCGCGCACTTAACCACTACACTAAAGTTAAATCAAAATAAAGTATCTTCATAATGATTTGCATGACTGTACTGTCTGCTCGGGAAGGGAAGGCGGCGTGGCCTAATCTGGTCTCATCAAATTTCAGAAGCTAAGCAGGTCGGGTTGCCAGCCCCGGGTTGGGAAAGACCTGGAGATCTGGGGGGGTGGGGCCTGAGGAGGGCGGGATTTGGGGAGGGGAGGGGCCTCAGCGGGGTGCAAAGCCCTCGAGTCCACCCTCCAAGGTAGCCATTTTCTCCAGGAGACCTGAACCGGGTCGTCTGGAGATCCATTGGAACAGCAGGCGATCTCCAGGTGCCACCTGGAGATTGGCAACCCTGTCAGGATTGGCACTCGGATGGGAGCCCACCCATGGCGGACCACCTCTGCATCTCGCTTCCCTCGAAAGCCCCTTGCATCCTGCTTCCTTTTGAGCGAATGCCGTGCTGCCCTTTGAGAATCTCTAGACGGTTGTTTCCTAAAGCGAGGCGTTGTGTGGGTAAAAGATGGGGGCGGGCAGACATGATTCTACGGCCCCGGGTGCCGTGAAGCTTCTTTTGTCTTGATTTGGCCAGACGTCCAGTCTTCCCTGCAGGATCAGTTCTGCTAAGGAGCTGGTCTTGCTCTCTGGGGCATCACAGTCTCGCCTCTTGCTTAGAGTTGCCAACTTCAGCTTGGGAGGAGGAGGAGGAGGAGGAAGAAGAAGAGGAGGAGGAGGAGGGGGAGGAGACTGGATTTATACACCCCCCTTCACTACCCAAGGAAGTCTCAGAGCAGCTTACAATCTCCTTCCTTTCCTTTCCCCACAACAGACCCCCTGTGAGGTAGGTGCGGCTGAGAGAGCTCTCTCGAGGACTGCTCCTGAGAGAACAGCTCCGAGAGAACTTGTCACTGACCCAAGATCACTCCAACAGTTGCACATGGAGGAAGAGTGGGGAATCAAACTTGGTTCTCCCAGATTGGAGTCCGTGCTCCTAACCCTGTGAGCAGTGTTCCCTCTAAGCCGAGTTAGGGTGAGCTAGCTTGCAATTTTTTAGCCTCTGGCTCACACATTTTTGCCTTCGCTCGGGGAGGAGGGCTCCAGAGAAGACGAATTTATGCAGCAGCCGAATCGCTCGCTCACAACTTTAATGCCAGGAGCGTACAAAGTAGAATTTTTGCTCACAGGACTCCACAGCTTAGAGGCAGTGTTCCCTCTAAACTGAGTCGGTGTGAGCTAGGTCACAGTTTTTTAGCCTCCGGCTCACAGATCTTTGTCTTAGCTCAGGAAGGAGGGCTCCAGAGCAAACTAATTCATGCAGCAGCCAAATCGCTCGCTCACACCTTTAATGCCCGTAGCTCACAAAGTAGAATTTTTGCTCACAAGCCTCCACAGCTTAGAAGGGAGCATGGCTCAGAGGGAACCTTGCCTGTGAGGTAGATGGGGCTGAGAGAGCTCTCCTGAGAACCGCCCTTGAGAGAACAGCTCCGAGAGAACTTGTGACTGACCCAAGGTCACACCAGCAGCTGCCTGAGGAGGAGTGGGGAATCAAACCCGGTTCTCCCAGATTAGAGTCTGCGTTCCTAACCGCTACACCAAACCTGGAGGCTTGAGGGTGGAACCTGGAATTGTGTGGTTTAGGTGGGGGTATAATGCCACGCAGTCCAGCTTCCAAAGCAGCCCGTTTTCTCCCGGAGAAGCGCGATAAACGTTTTAAGCGAATAAACAAACAATAAAACCAAAGTTTGAGTCTGGTGGCACCTTTAAGACCCACGAAGTTTAATTCTGGGCAGAAGCTGAAGCTTCGTTGGTCTTCAAGGTGCCACTGGACCGAAATTTCACTCCGTTGCTTCAGACCAACGCGGTGAACAGTGTTCCCTCTAAGCTGAGCTAGTGTGAGCTAGCTCACAGTTTTTTAGTCTCCAGCTCACACAGTTTTGTTTTCGCTCAGGAAGGAATGGCTCCAGAGCAGACTAATTTACACAGTCGCCAAATCGCTGGCTCACAACTTTAATGCCAGGAGCTCACAAAGCAGAATTTTGGCTCACAGGCCTCCGCAGTTTAGAGGGAGCATTGGCGGTGAAACCTAAATCTGAATAACGAATAAATAAGTGAAGTTTGTAGTCTGGAAATCAGTTGTAACTCCGGGAGACGTCCAGCCCCCGCCTGGAGGCTGGCAAACCTGCCTTTCCATCATGCGGAAGGACCCGGGTTCATCCGTCTTCCGCTCTGCTTGGAGTGGGAACCGACTCCGAAGTTGGCAAAGCACCATCCAGCAGCATGTCTCTCTCTCTCTCTCTCTCTCTCTCTCTCTCTCGTGTGTGTGTGTGTGTGTGTGTAGGGGTTGTGTAAGTCCCTGACATCAGCTCGGCTTCCTTACAGTAAGAGAACAAGGGCCGGGCGCCTGTCCAACTTAGTCACCCATGATCTCACCTCTTCAAAAAACACTGCCATCTGGAACTCCCGGGCTTAACTACAATTTTCCGAGCCTGAAAACTTGGGAGCAACTGGCCGGGTGCGTCAGGGCCGTGCACGTGTGCGAGAGGGGTAAAAGAAGAAGGAAAAAACCTCGTCGCCGACGTTACCATGGGTGACCCTATTTACCGTGACTGAGCCGGGCCGCTCCGGGGGGCAAGGGACCGGTCTCCGTGACCGCCACGGGCCGGGGAGGCAGGCGAAAATAACTGCTAAATTACAGGCCTGCGCTCAGCCCCGCACAATTACAGGACGCTCGCCTGAGGCCAGAAGCCAAGTTCTTCCAGGACTATTTTTGCCGCGAGAGCCGTACACTTATACAGCTGCAAAACATGCCGATTTGCTGTAAGGAACCGTCTGCAGCGGTGGGGTGGGGAGTCATGGAGGACTGCTTCCACTCATCTGTCCGCATGGCAGGGTCGCCAGGCCTGGGTTGGAAAAGACCTGGAAGCTTTGGGGGTGGAGCCAGGAGAGGGCGGGGTATGGAGAGGGGAGGGGCTTCAGTGTGGTACAGTGCCATCGACTCCCCCCTTCAAAGCAGCCATTTTCTCCAGGAGAGCTGATATCTCTCAGCTGGAGATCAAGGCTATTTCTGGGCAGGAACGGAGTCCCAGCTGGCTCCTGAGTTGGCCACGCCCAGCAGGGACTCATTAGCATAACAGGCCACACCCAACAGCAGAAACTCATTAGGATTGGCTACATTAGGGCTGTCTGGCCTAACATGCAAAGGAGTTCCTGCTACAAAAAAAAGCCCTGGGTTTTGACAACAAACAAGGCAAACAGAATAAGAAGCAAAAGGCAGGTGTGGCTGGATGACCACACTTCTGGTAATGTGGGGGTGTGGCCTAATATGCTAATGAGTCTCTGCTGTTGGGCGTGGCCTATCATGCTAACGAGTTCCTGCTGGTCTTTTTCTACAAAAAAAGGCCCTGCTGGAGATGAATTGCAGACGCGGGGGATCCCCAGGCCCCACCTGGAGGCTGGCAACCCTACCGCATGGGTGCCATCGGGCAGGGGCAAAGAAATCCCAGCTGGCTGCGTCCCGCCAGGATTAGAGAAGGGTTAGTAGGGTTGCCAACTCTGGGTTAGGAAATACCTGGAGATTTGGGGGGCGGAGGCTGAGGAGGGCGGGGTTTGGGGAGAGCCCTCAGCAGGGTATGAAGCCATACCGACTACCCTCCAAAGCGGCCATTTTCTCTGGGGGAACAGAACTTGGTCGTCTGGAGATGGATAGTGGAAAAGAGCAGGTAGCCCCTGAAAGAGCAGCAACGTTTGTGGCAGGGTACGAGCTTTCGCGGGTCGCCGCTCACTTCTTCAGATTAATCGGAGATTAGCTGTAATAAAGGTATCCGGCTGCCCTCGACCAGAGCCACAGAGCTTTCCCCGGCTCCGACCCGGCGGAACTCTCTGCCAACTTCCGTCGGGGCTCTGCGGGACTTAACGCAATTCCGCAGGGCCCGTAATAAGGCAGAGAAAGGGTTGCCATGTCCCCCGGTGGGAACGGGGGTTTGCCCACTCAATGGGCCTCTTATCCACTGGCCCGAATTGGGCCACCAGGGGAGGACCCCACCCCCAAAGTGCCGGGCACGTTGTGGAGAGGGGGACACACTCTATCATCCGAGGGAAAACTCTATGGCTTTCCCTCGAATGATAGTGATCCCGCCCCTGACGTGCCCAACGCGATGACGTCACTTCCGGGTGACATCATCGCGGTGTGCACACATAGCCCGGAGAGGGCTAGGACGCCCCCGCTGCAGGTAGGCAGAGATGGTCTGCCGGGCTTTTGGTTGAGGACAGCGACAGTTTTCCATCATAGCCGGCAGCCTCCTCTTTTCTTCCATCTTGCCTGCTTCGGCCTCCTCCTAACCAGCCCGTGAGACGGAAGGTCTCATTCATGTCAGATCCTGCCCTCATAACAAATGAGTTCGAAACCCCCGCCATAGAGTGTTTGCCCAGATACCAGAGCGTCGCCAGCAACAATCCAAACCTGATGACGCCACTTCCAGGTCATGTGGGCAATGACGTAGGCACGCCGCTGTACGTCACATGGGCCTCCCTGCTGATCCTGGTAAGTCCCCCCTCAACCCCTGGCTGGCAACCCTACTTTCATGTCTACTGCAGGATTTTAGACCCTGGGCGCTTCTGATCTTCAACTAGGATTTTCTCTTCAGCTAGAGAAAGAAGTCCTTTTCCCCCTTTCTCACCATACAAGAACTCGCGGGTGCTCAATGACGTTGTTGAGCGGTCGGGTTAGAACGGACATAAGGAAGTCCTTCATCCAAAGAGTGATTAACACGTGGGATTCACTGCCACAGGAGGTGGTGGCAGCTACAAGCATGGTCAGCTTCAAGAGGGAAACATCTGGAGCAGAGGTCCATCCGTGGCTCTTAGCCACAAAGTATAGATAGGAACTCTCAGTCTGGGGCAAGGGATGCTCTGTATTCTTGGTGCTTGTGGGGGTCAACAGTGGGAGGGCTTCTAGTGTCCTGGCCCCACTGCTGGACCTCCTGAGGGCACCTGATATTTTTGGCCACTGTGTGACCCAGAGTGTGGATGGGCCATTGGCCTGGTCCAACACTGGCTTCTTTTATGTTCTTAGGATTGCCAGGCACTGTCCCCTCTGGCAGAAGCGGGGGTCCCCCACCAGCAGGGCCTGTCAGCTGGCTGGTGGGAGGGATTTATCGGCAGAAAGAAGAAGGCCTAGGCCACATTGCAGGTGTCGCACAGGAAGTGACGTCATCATGCCGGCGACTTCCGGGTGACGCTTTGTCATTTGGGCAAAGACTCTACAGTAGAAATCAGCCTTACCATAGAGTTTTGGCTCAAATTCCAGAGTGCCCCCCAGAAGTCACTGCATGATGACGTCACTTCCTGTGCAGTGCCAGCCATGCGTCCTTGGACTCCTTCTTTCTACAGGTCAGTCCCTTCCCATTCCCCGCCGGTTGCCAGGAGTGACTTGGCCACCCTATTTCGCACCGGGGGGAGGAGGTGAGATCATATGTTCCCTCTAAGCCATGAGGTCCTGTGAGCAAAAGTTCTACTATGTGAGTGACTGGCATTAAAGTTATGAGCCGGCGATTTGGCTGCTGCATAAATTAATTTGCTCGGGAGCCACCCTTCCCAAGCTAAGGCAAAAATGTGTGAGCCGGAGGCTAAAAAACCTGTGAGCTAGCTCACACTGACTCGGCTTAGAGGGAACACCCGGTCCCGACCGCCCGGCCCACCATGAATGGCGCTGGATTTCCTCACACCGGAGGGATTCCAGTCTCTTCCTTTCTCGCTTGGCCTTTGCCCTGGAGGTTCCCTCTCTGCAGATGCCGAAAGCACATCCCACGCTCCAGCTGCATCCGCCACTCCCCTCCTCCTGCCTCAGCCGCCGACAGGCAAGATGTGAAGGCAGCGGACTTCCGGGAAGGAACGGGAAAGCAAAGACTAGGCCTGCCGGCTGTGCGGATGACGGCCGGAGATCTCAGAGAACGACAGGTATCCATTTCCCTGGAGGAAAAGGCGGCTTTGAAAGGCGGACTCCACGGTATTGTACCCCACCGAGGTCCCGCCCCTTCCCCAAACCCCGCCCTCCCCAGGCTCCACCCCCAAATCTCCAGGAATTTCCCAACCCAGAGATGGCAACCCCAAACAATGCCTGGCTTGAGTCGGCAGAGCAGCGGCGAGGCCAGCAAAAATCTAAAGACAGTTGCTTCAAAGCTTGGGCTAAGGGCACTTCCTTTTAGGATGGGCTTAGAGACAGTGTGGTGTAATGGTTAGATCAAGGGGGTTAGATCAAGGGGGACCTGTGTTCCCTCTAAGCCGAGTGAGTGTGAGCTAGCTCACAGTTTTTTAGCCTCCGGCTCACACATTTTTGCCTTAGCTCAGGAAGGAGGGCTCCAGAGCAAACTAATTGATGCGGCATCCAAATCGCTGGCTCACAGCTTTAATGCCAGGAGCTCACCAAGTAGAATTTTTGCTCACAGGACTCCCCAGCGGGCGCCATGGCGCCTGCCGACATTTTTCCTGCCGCCCGCCAAGTGTTTTTTTAAAAGTGGGTGGAGCCAAGTGGGGCTTTCGCCCAGCAGAGCTTCTGATTGGCTGCGGAGATTAAAAGTCATCACATTGAATAGAACTTCAGCCTGAAGGCATTGAAGAGTTAAGCAAAACCTCACTCTCTTGACCGGTCGCTTCCTGGCTCTGCCACCAGCTGGTGAACTCTCGGGCATTGGGCCACCCTGAAGCCCCTCCCCTCCCCAAACCCCGCCCTCCTCGGGCTCCACCCCCCAAATCTCCAGGTATTTCCCAACCCAGAGCTGGGAACCCTATTGAAATCCTGACTACAGCGATCAGGTCCCCTGGAGGAAACAGCTGCTTTGGAGGGCGGACTTTGTGTCATTGTGCCCCCAGGGAGGTCTCTCCCCTTCCCAAACCCCGCCTTCTCTAGGCTCCGCCTCCAAACCGCCAGGACCGTCCAAACCCAGTGTTCAATTGTTGGTTGCCCTAGCTGGAATCTAGGGTCACCAACGGGGCCTTTTTTTCTGGGGGGACGTGCCGGAACAGAGTTCCGGAACCTCGTCGGCAGAATTCTTCCAGAAATGCTTTAAAGTTCACGAGTGTCCATTACACAGCTTGAAAACTTCGTTTCCCTCTTGAGAGTTCCGGCACCTCTTTTTCCAAAAAAGGAGCCCCGGCTCACCAACCTCCGGGTGGGGCCTGGAGTCCTCCCCAAATTACCACCGATCTCCAAACTATAGAAATCAGTTCCCCTGGTTGGAAATGGCAGCGTTGGAGGGTAGGCCCTAGGCCAGGGGCGTCGAACTCATTTGTTCCGAGGGCCGGATCTGACACCGATGAGAAACTTGTCGGGCCGGGCCGCGTGTGTGTCATAAAACGTAACGCCCGGTAGCGGAGATACAAACTTCATAAAGGACACAGACACCAAGGGTCTTTTTAAAATTAAAATAAAAACACGCTTAAAACATCAGCAGGAGCTGCGGTGGCTCAAGTGGTTAAGACGCTGAACTGCAGGCTGTGGAAAGTCAGTAGTTCAGCAGTTCGAGACTTGAGTGGCCGCATGACGGAGTGAGCTCCCGTCTCTAGTTCCAGGTCCTGCCGACCTAGCAGTTCGAAAGCAAGAAATTGCAAGCAGATAAATAGGTACCACTTTGGTGGGAAGGTAACAGCATTCCATGTGCCTTGGTGTTTAGTCATGCCGGCCACATGACCACGGAAACGTCTTCGGACAGCGCTGGCTCTTCGGCTTTGAAACGGAGATGAGCATCGCAACCCTAGAGTCGGATTCGACTGGCTTTCGAGCAAGGGAAACCTTTACCTTTACCTAAAACATCAGCAGTGTTGCAATATTTTGTTTATTGAACAGCGTCTGATCACTGACACACCCCTTGCTCTGAATTATTGCATCGAAATGCCTGTGCTGTTGCAGTCTTGAGTCTGCCGTTCAGGCGTGTATCTGTAAGCGGCAAAGCTACGATGACGCAGCCGCAGGAGAACTGGAAGAAGGAGCTGGAGACGGCCAGTTCCACTCTGGGGGCCTGATCCGGGCTGCATGTCCGACACCCCTGTTCTAAGGCCACGCCTCCACGCTGCGTTCCCTCCCGGGTTCCACCCCCACCCCCATTCTCCAGGAATCGCTCCGCTCCGAGTTGGCAACCCTCCTTTAGCGGCGTGGTTCCTTTCTGCCAGGCCGCTGCTGAAGACATAGAAACAGGGCCAGGGAGAAGGGGAGAGGGGGCGGCGGCAACGTGGCCCAGCCGATTGGCACAGCCTCCCTCGGCAGGGTTCCTTTCCCCTGGATGGGCAGGCAGGAGGCGAGGCGCTTCCAGGAAAAGCCGCGCTCTCCGAGCAGGCCGCAGCCAACAATTACAGGAGGCCGGAGTCTCTGCCGAAGCGCTTCGCATCCCTTCCAAAGCCGCAGCACCACTGCCCTCCCCGCCCCCCCCCCAGCCGCCAAAGCCCACAATAGCACCCTTTATTCGAGTGTTCAGGATTACAGGCAGGGTCACGCCCAGGAGCAGAGCTCTCCGTTCCAGTCTTGGAGCAGGGGCCGGGAGGCTGGAAAAGTTGTCCTCTCTGGCGTCTGGATTCCCTCGTTTGGCGCTGGGCAGGAACGGAGCTGGGGATGAAGATGGGGGTGGAAGTGTGTGTGTGTGAGAAGAGGCTGGCAGAGAGGGCAGTGGGGCACGGTGCCGCCGGCACTCGCCCAAGACATTTACACGAGTCATGGGTTTCGGCTGGAAGCTGCCCGTTTGCAAAAGCACAGGACAAGTAAACACGGCTCTCCCAGTCCCGACAAACCTGTCAGGAAAGTCATTCGAATTTCGCTTTTGCACAGGAGTACCTGCATCTCAAATGAAGGGACTTAGTCCCTTGGTGTGGTGTAGTTTAGTTTAGTTTAGTTAGTGTAGTTTAGTCCAGTTTGGTATAGTGGTTAGGAGTGCGGACTCTGATCTGGGAGAACTGGGTTTGATTCCCCCACTCCTCCACTTGCAGCTGCTGGTGTGACCTTGGGTAAGTCACAAGTTCTCTCGGAGCTGTTCCCTCAAGACCAGTCATCAAAAGAGCTCTCTCAGCCCCACCTGCCTCCCAGGGTGTCTGTTGTGGGGAGGGGAAGGGAAAAGGAGTTTGTAAGCCGCTCTGAGACTCTTTTGGGTAGTGAAGGGCGGGGTATGAATCCAATCTCCTCTTCCTCCTCTGGATGCCGGTAGAGGTGGAGAGACTTGAAACCAGATCTCAAGGTTCAGCCCAATATTCCCCGGATGGTTTCAGCTTTCTTAACCTAAAAAGAGCGTGCCCCGCCCCCTCTTGCATGGGGAGGAACGGGGGCACACATTGGCACGCCATGCTTTCTTCCTCAGAAGGTGCCGCTGCTGAACTCCCCTGGCTTCTCTCATCGGAAGGTTGCCACGTTTCAGACTGCTGCTGCCAGGGTCGCCAGGTTCGCCCTGGCCACTGGTGGAGGATGGAAGGATCGGGTTACCAGATCCAGGCTGGGGGATGGAGTCTAGAGAGGACAGGGACCTCAGTGGGGGCACAAGGCCACAGAGTCCCCCCTCCAAAGCAGCCGTTTCCTCCAGGGGAAACTGATCTCTGCAGTCTGGAGATGAGCTGGAATTCTGGGGGATCCCCAGGCCCCACCTGGAGGCTGGCATCCCTGGACCTCAGTGGGGCGCAAGGCCACAGAGTCCCCCCTCCAAAGCAGCCATTTCCTCCAGGGGAACTGATCTCTGTAGTCTGGAGATGAGCTGGAATTCCGGGGGATCCCCAGGCCCCACCTGGAGGCTGGCATCCCTGAACCTCAGTGGGGCACAAGGCCACAGAGTCCCCCCTCCAAAGCAGCCATTTTCCCCAGGGGAACTGATCTCTGCAGTCTGGAGATGAGCTGGAATTCCGGGTTCCCACCTAGAGGCTGGCATCCCTAGCTGCTGCTCCTTTGCTTTTAGCAGCAGTCAGTCTGACGTGCAGAAAATGAGCCTGGAAACCGACTTGGCAAGAAGACACCGTGGCCATGAACGGCTTTCCCTGCTTAATTTCTGCAGGACTCGAACACAGAGGATCACAGATGGCCCGGGCTAATTCAGCCTTGTCAGATCTCGGAAGCTAAGCTAAGCAGGGTCAGCCCTGGTTGGTATTTGGATGGGAGACCCCCAAGGAAGTCCAGGGTCACTACGCAGAGGCAGGGAATGGCAAACCCACCTCTGTCTCTTGCCTTGAAAACCCATAAATCCGCAGTGACTTGATGGCTCCTTCCACCACACTTTCCTACAAGCTGCTACTCACGTTAGAAATCTTCAATTTTAGTGTTGCTATCAACAGTAACCTAACCTTTGTCCTGACAAAGATGCTTCTCCTGCTTGGCTCCTCTTCAGCTGGCTGGCCACTGAGGCGAGCCACTGGCCATCAAACCATGTGGGGCTGTGGGGCTAACTTTCCCCTCAGTGGCTGTTGCTAGGCAACCAAGCTTGGTTCTGTCAGTAAAAACCCAAAAGGTAAAGGTCGAGGTTTCCCTTGCTCGAAAGCCGGTCGAATCCGACTCTAGGGCTGCGGCGCTCATCTCCGTTTCCAAGCCAAAGAGCCGGCGCTGTCCGTAGACGTTCCTGTGGTCGTGTGGCTGGCGTGACTAGACTCCGAGGCGCACGGAAACGCTGTTACCTTCCCACTCACCTGTTGTGGAATGGCTTCCTGAGGGGACACCAGTTTGGCACTTTCATTCCCATTCCTTTCCCGGCCTAGTAAACCCTAGTTTCTTTTTCTCCAAAGGCATTTTTAATTACTTTGTACTTCGGCGTGCGGTTATTTTCCGAAGCGACGGTTTACCGTGGGCGTTTGGCTGGGGGAAGTAAAACGCTGCCAGCGACAGGGAGGGTATTCCCCGGCTCTCCCCCTTCGCTTGGCTACCTCCGCCATTTTGCGTGCCCCACCAGTTTCCCCCGAGAGGTGTTCGGCTGCTTTTCTTTTTTTAAAAAGAAATGGCAACGGGGAACAGAATTTCTCCCTTGTTTTTCCCGGCAACTGGTTCAAAAGCAAAATACATTTTTAAAACTAGCTGCGCTGAAGTGTTGGGGGCGGCGGCGGCAGGGGGGGTGTCGCTTAGCAACCCCAAAACATGGAGGGAGGTGTTCTCTCGTGGCATTACCTGCAGATCAAGCGAGCGGCAGTGTGATGCTGTAGAATGGGAGACCAGGCACCTGGGCGGTTCGGAGAGGGTTGTCACCTTCCGGGGGGTGAACGAACACACACAAACGGAAGTACAAGCGAATGCAGTTACACAAGCAAATGAACAGAATCGTCTTGTCACGCTGTACAAATCACACTTGAGACGACTGTCTTCTTAAACTGTTTTACCTACAACCAAAATTAATACACATAACAAATAGTTTTGTTGTTGTTGTTGTTGTTCAGTCGCACAGTCGAGTCCGACTCTTCGCGACCCCGTGGACCACATCACGCCAGGCCCCCCTGTCTTCCATCGTTGTTATGTATTGGGATTGAATCATCCCTGATTGAATCAGAGACTGGCTGAGCTTGGAGCACAAGAACAATAGCTGACCAGGATTCTGGAATAAACCAATCAAGTAGTAATGTTTTGTAAATAGCCTATCACGGGGAGTGTGTGTGAGTGTGTGTAGGGGGGTGTTTTGCAAGCATATAAGGAGAGCTCTGGCCCTGCTAGAGTTGTCTTAGAGTTAAGCTGAAATCACTAATAGAATCACAGAACCATAGAAAGAGTTGGAAGGGACCTTGCAGGTCATCTAGTCCAACCCCCTGCACTCTGCAGGAGCATAGCCAAAAGATAGCCCTACATACCTACAACAGACCCAAAAGATGGTCGTCCAGCCTCCACTTGGAAACGTCCAGGGCAGGAGCATCCATCACCTCCTGAGGCAGACTGTTCCACTGCTCAACCACTCTTAATAAACTATGAGCTGATCACTATATGTGTCTCGAACCCAGTATATTTCAGTTGTGCTCTGGAGTTTGCTCAGTTTCATGTTTTTTGCCTCGATGACACTGTCTGACCATCTCATCCTTTGCTGTCCCCTTCTTCTTTGACCTTCAGTCCTGCCCAGCCTCAGGGTCTTCTTCTCCAGCGAGGGCTCCCTTCTCATTGGGTGGGCCAAAGTATTTGAGCTTCAACTTCAGTCTCTGGCCTTCCAGGGAACAGTCAGGGTTGATTTCTTTTAGGATTGACTGATCTGATCTCCTTGCAGTCCAAGGGACTCTCAAGAGTCTTCTCCACCACCATAATTTGAAAGCATCTATTCTTCGGCACTCAGCCTTCCTTACAGTCCAACTCTCGCAGCCGTACATGACTACCGGGAATACCACCGCTTTGACCATACAGACTTTGGTTGGCAGGGCGATGTCTCTACTTTTTATTACGCCGTCTAGTTTTGCCACCACTTTCCTCCCGAGGAACAAATAGTTTTGCCACCCTGCACAAATGACAACCACACCAGTTGAACAGTGACCTAATAGTCCTTGAAAGGACAAGTCTCTCTTCAGGTTGATGAGGTCCATAGAACTGCGTAAGAAGGCAGTCGTCTCGACTGCGATTTGTACCGCGTGACAGATTATTTTTGTTTATTTGTCTGTATATCCTCCAGGGTGGGGGCAGGAGACCTCCCGTTGTTACAACGGATCGCCAGGCAACAGAGGTCCGTCCCCCCGGAGAAAAGGGCCTCCTCGAAAGGTGGACTCTGTGGCATCAGACCCCCCCAAATTCCCCCCAAAGCCGCCCTCCTCAGTCTCCGCCCCCAAAATCTCCAGGCATTTCCTGACCGGGAGCTGGCAACCGTCAGTTCAAATCCCCACTTCTACTGGGGAAGCCCACTCGGTGATCTTGGGCCCGTCACAAACTCGCCGCCTGGCCTACCTCGCAGGGTGGTTGTTGTGAGGAAGCAGGGGGAGGGGGCAACAAAGCTGCTTTGATCCCCAGCTGGGGAGAAAATCTGGATGTCAATAAATGCAAACGTATCGAACTGCAGGGACGGAGGGTGGCGGGAAAGGTGAGCGGTCCCAGTTGCCCACAGTAACCGGCCAAGATTTCTCTTTTCCGGAGAAACAAAACGGGGGCTTGTGAGGACTTAGGGTGGCGGAGATATCAACTTTATGAAGGACACAGACACAAAGGTTTGGGGTTTTTTAAAACTTAAAATAAAAACACGCTTAAAACGTCAGCGCTCTTGCGATATTTTGTTGACTTAACCGTGTCTGATCAGTGACTCCTCTTGCTCTGAATTATGGCATCGAACAGGGCTATTTTGGGGCAGGAACGCACTGGAACGGCGTTCCCGCTGGCTTCAGAGTTGGCCACACCCACTACGGTCAAAACCTCTGTGTTTGTGGCTACAGAGGAAAGGCCTGGAGAGCGGCCCCCCTCCCAGTGACTCTGAGGCGAGTGTGCTGGGGGGGCGGGCAGGAAGGTTCATGGAGGCATTCAAATGCTTCCCCGGCCTATCCAAGGGCCGGCTTGCCCGGGTGCCCCGCATGCGTGGGACACCCGAACAAGCTAAGGGAAGCCATGGGGGTGTGGCCTAATATGCTAATGAGCTGCACTGTCAGGGTGTGGACTAATATGCTAAGGAGTTTCTGCTGTTGGGTGTGGCTTATTATGCTAATGAGTTCCTGCTGGGCTTTTTCTACAAAAAAAGCCCTGGCATCGAAATGCCCGTGCTGTTGCAATCCTGAGTATGCTGTTCAGGTGTGTATCCATAAGCTGCAAACCTACGATGACGCAGCAGCAGAACTGGAAGAGGCCGAGGCCTTCATGAGGACACCAGAAGAGCCCTGCTGGGTCAGACCAGGAAGGGTCCCTCCAGTCCAGCCTCCCATCTCACCCAGGGGCCAGCCAGTTCCTCTGGAGGGCCAGCAACAGGGCAGGGAGGCCGAGGCCTCCCCCTGATAAGGACACCAGAAGAGCCCTGCTGGGTCAGGCCAGGGAGGGTCCATCCAGTCCAGCCTCCCGTCTCACACAGGGGCCAGCCAGTTCCTCTGCAGGGCCAGCAACAGGGCAGAGAGGCCGAGGCCTTCCCCTGAGAAGGACACCAGAAGAGCCCTGCTGGGACAGACCAGGGAGTGTCCATCCAGTCCAGCCTCCCGTCTCACACAGGGGCCAGCCAGTTCCTCTGGAGGGCCAGCAACAGGGCAGAGGGGCCGAGGCCATCCCCTGATGTTGCCTCCTGGCTCTGGGCTTCAGAGGATTAGTGTCTCTGAATGTGGAGGTTTCCCTCAGCCACTATGGCTAGTGGCCGCTGATAGACTTATCCTCCACGAATCTATCTAACCCCCCCTTTAAAGCTGTTTATTCCTGTGGCCACCACGACATCCCCCGGCAGCGAATTCCATGTTTTAATCACTCTGTGTAAAGTGGTATTTCCTGAACCTACTGCCCATCAGCTTCATCAGATGCCCTCGACTTCTAGTCTTTTGGGAGAGGGACAAAAAAGCTCTCTCTGTCAAATTGCAATCACGGGGGACCTCCAGGTGCGACCTGGAGGCTGGCAACCATAGACCCGGGGGTAGACTTTGGACATTCTGAGCCCGAATATCTTGGACTCGGGCCCGATCACTCCTCCTGTTCCCTGGAGCATCAGGGCAAAGCTCTACGTGGCTCTGGCGTCTGGGACCGGCCCCTCCCCGAGAGCAGAACAGAACGGAACAGCCGCCGGGGCCCAGCCGAATCCTGCTTTTTGCGAACAGAAGCGAGGAGATTAAGCCTGTCATCTGCCTTCCAACGCAGCGACCGCAATTCCCCCTTCCCGTGTCAGGAATCGAAACTTCAACCCTGCCTTTCGCCTCCCAGCCAGACTTGACCTCTCCTATGCATTGGCTTCTGTCCCATCGTCCCAGTTACTGTTTTTGGGGAATAATTTTTTTTTGACAGCTAAGCCAAGAGAGGATGTTGCGTAACAGGCCTGCAAGAGAGAACCACGCAGCCCCCTGGTTTCCCAGGCCTAGGGCTGCCAATCTCCGGGCAGTGGCTGGAGATCCCCTCCTATTACAATCGATCTTCAGGCCACGGAGATCAGGTCCCCTGGAGGAAATGGCTGCCTCGGGAGGTGGGCTCTGCGGCTTGGTTCCCCAAACCCTGCCCTCCCAGGCTCCACCGCCAAAATCTCCCAAGTATTTCCTGACCCAGAGGTGGCGACCCTGTCCAAACCAGCAATTCTTGCTTTCGCCCTTTTAAAAAAAGAGGATTTGGGGTCCTCGTGCCTGCAAAGAGGTGGCGACGGCACCGAAGTTAGAGGGTCGTCCGCAAAGGAACCGGTGAAAAGAATCATAGAATCATAGAGTTGGAAGGGACCTCCAGGGTCATCTAGTCCAACCCCTTGGACAAGGCAAGAAATTCACAAATACCTCCCCCCCCCAACACACACACACCCAGTGACCCCTGCTCCATGCCCAGAAGATGGCAAAAAACCTCCAGGATTGCTTCCTGACCCCAAAGTGGCAATCAGCATTTCCCTGGGCGTGTAAGAAAGGGCCACGAGAACTAAGCCCTGAGGCGACCCTTCCTGTCCTCCCGTCTCGTGATCTGCCTAAGTTCACAGAATCCGCATTGCCGTCAGATGGCCCTCTAGCCCCTGTTTGAAAACCTCCCAAGGAGGAGAGCCCGCCACCTCCCGAGGAAGCCCATTCCACCGAGGAACCGCTCTAACTGTCAGGAAGCCGAAAACTCTTCGGATTTAATTTCAACCTGGAATTACAGCTCATCTCCAAACTACATAATCAGTCCCCGTCCCCCCCCGGAGAAAACGGATGCTTTGGAGGGTGGATGCTGTGGCATTATCTTTGCCCGGCGTGCCTAGTCGCTGTCCACACTGGAGTTGCCAACCTCCAGGTGGCACCTGGAGACCTCCCACTATTACAATTCATCTCCGGACAGCCAAGACCTTTTCCCCTGGAGAAAATATGGAAAATATGGAATTCACTGCCACAGGAGGTGGTGGCAGCTACAAGCATGGACAGTTTCAAGCGGGAATTAGATAAACATCTGGAGCAGAAGTCCATCCGTGACTCTTAGCCACAGGGTGTAGATGGGAACTCTCAGTCTGGGGCAGGTGATGCACTCTATTCTTGGTGCTGGAGGGGGCAGCAGTGGGAGGGCTTCTGGTGCCCTGGCCCCACTGCTGGACCTCCTGAGGGCACCTGGTATATTTTGGCCGCTGTGTGACAGAGTGTTGGACTAGATGGGCCATTGGCCTGATTCAGCATTGGCTTCTCTTATGTTCTTATGTTCTTAAAATGGCTGCTTTGCAGGGTGGACTCTGTGGCATTATACCCTGATGAGGGCCTTCCCCTTCCCAAACCCCGCCCTCCTCAGGCTCCACCCCCTCAAATCTCCAGGAATTTCCCAACCCAGAGCTGGGAACTCTGGTCCACAACCCTCATCAAGTCATTCTGTCTCTCAGACCAACCCGCTTTGCAAGGTTGTTGTGAAACCCTGCTCTGAGGTCCCTGGCGATGAATAGATATCTAAAGCCATTTGTACCAGTGCAATGAGAACCATTCACGTAACATGTTAATTCCCTGTGAACCGGTTGCAGCGCTACACTTCTAACCTTCTCTTGGGTCTGAACAGGTTGCCCCTCTTCCCCTCTAAGAGGCACCTAAAGGTAAAGGTCTCCCTTGCTCGAAAGCCAGTCGAATCCGACTCTTGGGTTGTGGTGCTCATCGCCATTTCTAAGCCGAAGAGCCAGCGCTGTCTGAAGACGTTTCCGTGGTCATGTGGCCGGTATGACTAAATGCCAAGGCACACAGAACGCTGTTACCTTCCCACTGAAGCGGTACCTATTTATCTACTTACAATTTCTTGCTTTCGAACTGCTAGGTTGGCAGGAGCTGCAACCAGAGACGGGAGCGCATTCTGTCATGCGGCACTCTCGGGTCTCGAACTGCTGCACTACCGACCTTCCACAGCCTGCAGTTCAGCGTCTTAACCACTTGAGCCACCGCAGCTCCAAGAGGCACCTAGCTGTAGTCAAATGTGCACCAGGCACGCAGACTCTCACCAAACACCGAGCGCCATACCAGCATCACAGACGGCAGCGCCTCTGTTGTTCAAGTGTTGTGCAGCTAAAAGGCTGAACTGTGGGACACGGAGCCCCCGTTGTGACCCCTCCAACACCTCCTTAGCTAACCGCCCCCCATCCTCACTTTGGGGACCCCTTTACTGACCCATGTATTTGTCTCATGCATTTGTCCACCCTGCCCTTCTGCCAAAAAGCTCAGGGTCGCGTTCAGGATTCCCCCGCCTCCAGCTTATCCTCACAACAGCCTAGTGAGGGAGGTGCGGCTGAAGTCTCGCCCCATATCACCCTGCAAGCCACACGGCGATGTGCACATCGGAACCCGGATCTCTGACCCTGCTTAGCTTCTGAGATATAACTAGCCTGGGCCATCCAGGTTCAGGACAGGAGACAAACAGAGGTGGTTTCCCATTGCCTGCCTCTGCGTAGCAACCCTGGGCTTCCTTGGTGGTCTCCCATCCAAGTACTAACCAGGGCTGACCCTGCTTAGCTTCTGAGAGCGGATGAGCTCAGGCTAACCTGGGGCCGCCAGGTCAAGGCATTCTAAAGCGCTGTAGGGCTGAAGGTGGATGTGAAAAGGGGAGGGTAGTGTTCCCTCTAAGCCGAGTGAGTGTGAGCGAGCTCACAGTTTTCTAGCCTCTGGCTCACAGGTTTTCATCTCGGCTCAGGAAGGAGGGCTCCAGGGCAAACTAATTGATGCAGCAGCCAGGTGGCTCTCTCACAGCTTTAATGCCAGTAGAGCTCACAAAGTAGAATGCTTGCTCACGAGGTTCCACAGCTCAGAGGGAGCATTGATGGGGTGCGGACTAGAATTGTGTGTGCATGTTTGTGCGTTTGTGGAAAGTCTGCCAGAGACAGAGAGATAAGCAGAAACTGCTGCAAGTCTGCGGAAGTGCCTTGAGGCGCCAGAATCGTGTTCTCTGTCTCTGTCTCTCTGTCTCTCTGTCTCTCTGTCTCTCTCTGTCTCTGTCTCTGTCTCTCTGTCTCTCTCTCTGTCTCTGTCTCTCTGTCTCTCTCTGTCTCTCTGTCTCTGTCTCTCTCTCTGTCTCTGTCTCTCTGTCTCTGTCTCTCTCTGTCTCTCTGTCCCTCTGTCTCTCTCTCTGTCTCTGTCTCTCTGTCTCTCTCTCTGTCTCTGTCTCTCTGTCTCTCTCTCTGTATCTGTCTCTCTCTCTGTCTTTCTCTCTGGGTCTGTCTCTCTGTCTCTGTCTCTGTCTCTGTCTCTCTCTCTGGGTCTGTCTCTGTCTCTGTGTCTCTGTCTCTCTGTCTCTGTGTCTCTGTCTCTCTGTCTCTCTCTCTGTATCTGTCTCTCTCTCTGTCTTTCTCTCTGGGTCTGTCTCTCTCTGTCTCTGTCTCTCTGTCCCTCTGTCTCTGTCTCTGTCTCTCTGTCTCTCTCTCTGGGTCTGTCTCTTTCTCTTTCTCTGTCTGTCTGTCTCTGTCTATCTCTGTCTGTCTCTGTCATAAGAACATAAGAACATAAGAGAAGCCAATGTTGAATCAGGCCAATGGCCCATCTAGTCCAACACTCTGTCACACAGCGGCCAAAATATACCAGGTGCCATCAGGAGGTCCAGCAGTGGGGCCAGGGCACCAGAAGCCCTCCCACCGCTGCCCCCTCCAGCAACAAGAATAGAGTGCATCACCTGCCCCAGACTGAGAGTTCCCATCTATACCCTGTGGCTAATAGCCACTGGTGGACTTCTGCTCCATATGTTTATCTAATTTCCTCTTGAAACTGACCATGCTTGCAGCTGCCACGACCTCCTGTGACAGTGAATTCCATATATTAATCACTCTTTGGGTGAAGAAGTATTTCCTTTTATCTGTTCTAACCCGACTGCTCAGCAATTTCATAGAGTGCCCACGAGTTCTCGTATTGTGAGAAAGGGAGAAAAGTACTTCTTTCTCAACCTGCTCAATCCCATTCATAATCTTATAAACCTCGATCATGTCACCTCTCAGCCGTCGTTTCTCCAAGCTAAAGAGCCCCAAGCATTTTAACCTTTCTTCATAGGGAAGGTGTTCCAACCCTTTTATCATTCTAGTTGCCCTTCTCTGCACTTTTTCCAATGCTATAATATCCTTTTTGAGATGTGGTGATCAGAACTGTACACAGTATTCCAAATGAGGTCGCACCAATGATTTATACAGGGGCATGATGATACTGGCTGATTTGTTATCAATTCCCTTCCTAATAATCCCCAGCATAGCGTTGGCCTTCTTTATTGCAGCTACACATTGTGTAGACATTTTCAGCGAGTTATCCACTACGACTCCAAGATCTCTCTCTTGGTCCGTTTCTGCCAGATCAGACCCCATCAACGTGTATTTATATTTAGGATTTTTGGCTCCAATGTGCATCACTTTGCACTTGGCCACATTGAACCCCATTTGCCACGTTGACGCCCACTCACCCATCCTCAACAGATCCCTTTGGAGTGCCTCACAATCCTCCCTGGTTTTCACCACCCTGAACAACTTCGTGTCATCTGCAAATTTAGCCACATCACTGCTTACTCCCAATTCCAAATCGTTAATAAACAAGTTAAAAAGCATCGGACCGAGTACTGATCCCTGTGGTACCCCACTGCTTACCACCCTCCACTGAGAAAGTTTCCCATTTATACTCACTCTCTGTTTCCTATTTATAAGCCAGTTTTTGATCCACAAGAGGACTTGTCCTTTTATCCCATGACTATTGAGCTTACTTAGGAGCCTTTGATGAGGAACTGTATCAAAAGCTTTCCGGAAGTCAAGGTAAATAATATCTATTGGGTCCCCCTTGTCCACATGTTTGTTCACTCCCTCAAAAAACACTAACAGGTTAGTGAGACAAGATCTTCCCTTACAGAACCCATGCTGAGTCTGCCTCAATAGTTTTTGTTCATCAATGTGCCTACTAATTCTTTCCTTAATAACAGTTTCCACCAACTTACCCGGTATCGATGTCAGACTGACTGGCCTGTAATTTCCTGGATCTCCCCTGGAGCCCTTTTTAAAGATGGGAGTGACATTAGCTACCTTCCAGTCCTCAGGAATGGAGGCAGATTTTAAAGAAAGATTACATATTTTTGTCAGGAGATCCACAAGTTCACATTTGAGTTCTTTCAGAACTCTCGGATGAATGCCATCCGGGCCTGGTGATTTATTAGTTTTTAAATTGTCCATCAGTCAGAGGACTTCCTCTCTTGTTACCGCAATCTGATTCAGGTCTTTCAAACCCCCTCCCGAAATCGGTGCTTCTGGAGTGGGCAAACACTTCTCCTCTTCCACAGTGAAGACAGAGGCAAAAAATGCATTCAGCTTCTCAGCCATTTCCCTATCATCCTTCACTACTCCTTTTACCCCTTGGTCATCCAAGGGCCCCACTGCCTCCCTGGCTGGCTTCCTACTTCTAATGTATTTGAAGAAAGTTTTATTGTTGGTCTTTATGTTTTTTGCGATATGCTCCTCATATTCCCTTTTTGCTTGCCTGATCACAGACTTGCATTTTATTTGCCATAGTCTGTGTTCCCTTTTATCAACCTCACTAAGACTAGCTTTCCACCGCTTAAAGGAATCCTTCTTACCTTTTACAGCTTCCATTACTTTATTTGTTAACCATGCAGGCTTTTTTCTATACCTATTTGTACCTTTCCTAACCTGCGGTATATATTTTTTCTGAGCTTCTAGGATTGTCTTTTTAAATAGTCTCCAAGCTTCCCCAATGGTTTTGACCTTCTTCACTCTTCCTTTCAATTTCTTCCTCATATGTCCCCTCATACCAGAGAAGTTACCCCTTTTAAAGTTAAAAGTGGTTGTGTCAGTCTTTTTGGGCAACTCCCTATCTGTACAAATGTTAAACTCAATGACATTATGGTCACTGTTCCCAAGTGGTGCAATCACTTTTACATCTCTCACCAGGTCTTGGGTGTTACTTAGGACCAAATCCAGGATCGCCTCTACCCTGGTAGGATCTGTGACCATCTGTTCCACAGCACAGTCATTGAGAGTGTCTAAGAACGCAATCTCTTTTTCCCGACTAGAACTCATATTGACCCAATCAATGTGTGGGTAGTTAAAGTCGCCTATTACAACATAGTTATTTCGTCTAGCCGCTATCTTTAATTCATTCATCATTTTATAATCCTCCTCTATCTTTTGATCTGGTGGGTGATAACAAACTCCCACTGTTAAGCCTCCTTTTGGACCCACTATTTCAACCCATAGCATTTCCAGAAGTGAATCCAATTCTCTTACCCTCTCAATCTTACTGGACGGTATACCCTCTCTGACATACAGAGCCACCCCACCTCCAACCCTTCCCCCTATCCTTCCGATATAATTTATAACCAGGAATCACCGTATCCCACTGATTTTCCTCATCCCACCAAGTTTCTGAAATACCCACAATGTCTATTTCCCCCCAACACCAAGCATTCCAACTCCCCAATTTTACCTCGGAGACTTCTAGCATTTGTGTATAAACACTTATAGTTTCCCATGTTTGTTAAGCCCACAGCCTTCCTCTTGCTGCCTCGAGACCTTGCCAGGCAGTTCCTATCATTAGCCACAGTCTCAGTGGACAATTGTAATCCATTTCCTTGTACAAAAGTAGTAGCTACCCCTTCATCTCTTTGAGATGAGCCATCCCGAACCAGAGACTTTTCATCTCCTGTCGGCTTTCCCCCATTATTCAGTTTAAAAACTGCTCTGCCACCTTTTTGATTTTGAGCGCCAGCAGCCTGGTTCCTTCTTGGGACAAGTGGAGACCGTCCCTTTTGTACAGCTCCCTCTTGTCCCAAAAAGCATCCCAGTGCCTAACAAACTTGAACCCTTCCCCCCTGTCTCTCTCTCTGTCTCTCTGTCTCTCTCTCTGTCTCTCTCTCTGGGTCTGTCTCTCTCTCTGTCTCTCTGTCTCTGTCTCTCTGTCTCTGTCTCTCTCTCTCTGTCTCTGTCTCTGTCTCTGTCTCTCTGTCTCTGTCTCTCTCTGTCTCTCTCTCTCTGTCTCTCTCTCTGTCTCTCTCTCTGTCTCTCTCTCTCTGTCTCTGTCTGTCTGTCTGTCTCTCTCTCTCTCTGGGTGGATCTGTCATTCTATAAGGAGTGCCTCTTTGCCTTTACTTGTGTAATTGCACGTAAAATGCATGCTACCAAAAAAAAAAAAAAAACACACACCCTCCACCCTGTCCTCTCTCCTCCATATATCTCTGCAGCTCATTCCTCTAAAAGTAGGGTAGCCAGCCTCTAGGCGGGACAAACCGAATCAAAAAACGACCGTGAACATCAGATGCCAAACTATCAACAGTCAAACAACTTGTAAGTGCAATAAGTAATGTCTGTTTGAAGTGCATACAGTTCACAAACGTACCAAATTACAGCTTCCATAAGTCATGAGGAAAATTCTCTTCTTTTTTCGCGCAATGAATAACGTCTGTTTGAAACGTATACAATTCATGAATATACAAAATCCATAAACCATAAGAAAAATCCTATTTGGCGTAGTTTCCGGATTATTTTCGACGTTTCAAATGGAATCCTTCCTCAGGAAATATCCTGTACAGAGCAGTAACCTCCAAGCTCTTAAGTTTATGTCTGTTTTTTGACAAGAGCAAGGAACAATCAGCCGGCGCAGATTGCAAAACCTTCCTAAGGTGGATATGATATGGATATCTTTCTGGATCCGAAAAATGCCTCCAAAACTGTATTCGGTACATTTGTGAACTGCATGCACTTCAGATAGACATTACTTATTGCATTTACAAGTTCTTTGACTGCTGATACTCTGACGTCTGATGTTCACAGTCGTTTTTTGATTTGGTTTGTCACATTAGATCACTATTGTTTATAACCTCTAGGCGGGGCCTGGTGCTATCCCAGGATTACCCACTGATCTCCGGACTACAGAGTTCGGTTCCCCATGGAGAAAAGGACTGCTTTGGCAGGTGGACTCTATTTACACCATTGATTTATACCCCACTTCTCTCCTCAACGGAGACCCAAGGGGGCTTACATCATTCTCCTCATCTCCATTCTATCCTCACAACAACCTTGTGAGGTAGGTCAGGCTGAGAGAGAGAGCGTGACCGGCCCAAGGTCACCCAGCCAGCTTTCCAGGCACAAGTAGGGCTTCAAACCCAGGTCTCCAAGATACTAGCCCAACGCTCTTAACCACTACAGCACACTGGCATCATACCCCCACTTATGCCTCTCCACTCCCCAAATTCTACTGTCGCCAGGCTCCATCCCCAAATCTCCTGGAGTCCCCCAAACCGAAGTTGGCATCCCTTCCTAGAACAGCGACACTGTTTGTGGAACCTCTTGTGCCTGCAGAACGAGGAAGTACGTTAAAGGGGTAGAAGGGTTATTAGCGGATCCTCCATACTTTAGCGATAAGGAAGCAATACGATTTTCAATCGATAAAGACCATAGCAACTCTACGTCTTGAATAGGGGCGCCCGCTCTGGGGTTGGGAAATACCTGGAGATTTGGGGGTGGAGCCTGGGGAGGGCGGGGTTTGGAGAGGGGAGGGACTTCAGTGGGCTATAAGGCCATAGACCGGGGGCGTTGAACCCATTTGTTAGGAGGGCCAGATCTGAGATCAAGGAGACCTTGCTGGGCCGGGCCACGTGCGCCATAAAACGTAATGCCAGGTAGTGGAGATATAAACTTTATAAAGGACAACAAACACAAAGGTGGGTTTTTATTTACCCAAAATAAAAACATGCTCAGAACATTAGCACCCTTGCAATATTTTGTTCATTGAACAGTGTCTGATAACGGACACACCCCTTGCTCTGAATTACGGCATCAAAGTGTCTGTGCTGTTGCAGTCTTGAGTCTGCTGTTCAGCTGTGTGTATCCGTAAGCTGCAAACCTACGATGACGCAGCAGCAGCAGAACTGGAAGGAGAAGTAGAAGACGGCCAGTTCCACTGCGGGCCTGATAGAAGCCCTCCGGGGGCCTGATCCAGCCCCCGGGCTGCATGTTTGACGCCCCTGCCCTAGAGTCCGCCTACCAAAACGGACATTTTCTCCAGGGGAACTGATCTCCGTGGCCAGGAGATCAGGTGTAATAGCGGGAGATCTCCAGCCGCCATCTGGAGGTTGGCAACCCTACTCTTGGACCTCCCCTCTCGCCACCCACTTAAAGAGTCCAAGCATCCCCCCTCCTCCCCAGCTAAACATTTTGATGGCTTCAGTCTCTCTCCCCCATACATTAGGTATACCCCTGGTCCCCGCCCCGCCCCCCCCGGAAGCATTATGCTCTGCGGAGCAAAATCTCCTGGCGATCACTGGCCCAAAAGAGATCCGGCTGTCCTCGACCAGAGCCAGGGCCTTTTGGCACTGGCACTGGCATGGTGAAACTCTCTGCCTAGTGACATCCACGCCCTGCGGGACTTGGTCCAGTTCCGCAGGGCCTGTAAGGCAGAGAGGTTCTGCCAGGCCTACGGTTGAGGCCAGCAACAGTCTGTCATGATCCTGTCCTCCTCTACTCCCCCAGCTTCCAGGGGAAAGGGTATAAATTGGCATCCAGCACCATCTGAGCTAGCTGTGGTTCGTACTGCATTGTTTTAGTTGTTTCAATTGTTTACTCGTTTTAAGTAAAGGTAAGGTAAAGGTTTCTCTTGATCGAAAGCCAGTCGAAACTGACTCTAGGGGTGCGGCGCTAAATCTCCGTTTCCAAGCCGAAGAGCCAGCGCTGTCCGAAGACGTTACCGTGGCCATGTGGCCAGCATGACTAGATGCTGAGGCGCATGGAACACTTTCGAACTGCTCGGTTGGCAGGAGCTGGGGCCAGAGACGGGAGCTCACTCCGTCACGCGGCACTCGGGTCTGAACTGCTGGAACTACCGACCTTCCGGTCGGCAGTTCAGCATCTTAACCACTGAGTTTTAACTGCATTTAATTATTATTGATCCATTACTGTGTGTATTTGTTTTTGTTGAATGTCATGCACCGCCCGGAGCCCTTCGTGGAGAGAGAGGTCTACAAATCAGTCAAACAAATAAACAAATATAGGCTGTTTTGTGATGGGCTTTGGGCACCCTGAATCTAGGGTTGCCAACGCTGGGTTGGGAAATACCTGGAGATTTGGGGGTGGGGTTTGGGGAGGGACGGGACCTCAGTGGGATAAAATTCCACACAGTCCACCCTCCAAAGCAACCATTTTCTGCAGGGGAACTGATTTCTGTGGCCTGGAGATGAGTTCAGATCTCCAGGCCTCACCTAGAGGTTAACAAAGGTAGGAGGGGAACCAGCATACGTGAAATGGTACAAAAAGTACAAAAACCCGCTGGCTGAAATCACTATAAAGGTGAACAAAAATTTATAAACATAATATTTTAATACTGAGTTCAATAACACAATAACCATGCAACGACATGGTTGCCAAAGTACAAGAAACTACAGTAGTGCAGAGAAGTAAAGTCCCCAAAGTTTCAATGTGTCTCACTTCTATACGAGTGGATTCATATAGCTCCTGGAAAATCAATATAATCTTGAAATCCATAAGCCCTAGAGACGTGTAGTCCAGATGGAAGCTGCTGCGTTTCGAATAATTCTTCTTCAAGACCAATAGGTTACAATGGGACCCAATCTCAGTAGCAGCACATACGGCAGCCAGTTGGACTATGGAATTATAATACAACAGGAGTGAGACACATTGAAACTTTTGGGACTTTACTTCTCTGCACTACTGTTGTTTCTTGTAAGAATACCTTGGCAATCCTACCTGGATCCCCACTGTAGGGCAACACATGGGGCGGCTTAAGAGAACATAAGAACATAAGAGAAGCCAATGTTGAATCAGGCCAATGGCCCATCCAGTCCAACACTCTGTCACACAGCGGCCAAAATATACCAGGGGCCATCAGGAGGTCCAGCAGTGGGGCCAGGACACTAGAAGCCCTCCCACTGCTGCCCCCTCCAGCACCAAGAATAGAGTGCAATTTGACATCACCTGCCCCAGACTTAGAATTCCCATCTATACCCTGTGGCTAATAGCCACTGATGGACCTCTGCTCCATACGTTTATCTAATTCCCTCTTAAAACTGTCCATGCCTGTAGCTGCCACCACCTCCTGTGGCAGTGAGTTCCACATGTTAATCACTCTTTGGGTGAAGAAGTATTTCCTTTTATCTGTTCTAATCTGCTTATCCGGGCACCCTAAGTCTATGGTGAATTTGGAAATCATTAAAGGAGCTAGAAGACAGGGAAACGGGGCGCTGCTCTGGCGAGCCAGATGCCCAAACTGATCTCACGACAAGGCTAAGAGCATCTGAGATATTCTAGGAGACAGGATGGGGGTGCATGGGTTGTGGTTCCACCACGCGCCGTGGTGGGGAGAAACCCCACGTGGCTTTGGCCGATGTGGTTGCGTGGAGCTGAGCCGGCGGGCAACGGGCCACGGCTGCCAGCACAGCAGACTGAGTGCCAAGGAAACCGCACGGCCTCCGGGCAGGAGCTGGCGGAAGGCTTCAGGGCCTGTGTTTCTCCCAGCCCTTCCCTGCCCAAGCCTGCTGGATCTCAGAGACGGAGAGAGACGTTAGGAACCCTGCCTCCCCTTCCCATTGGCCTCAGCGCCCTTTCCCTCCTCCGAATACACCCGCCCGGCCGTCACTCCCTTGCGCTCAACGGCAGTCGCCGGTTCCTCTCCATCCGATCTGACGTCTCTCCCTCCATCTAAACTCTTTTAGATCCTGCTTCTCTTGCCAAGCGAGCATCTTATCCCCCCCCCTTTTTGCATAACCGTCGGGGGATTCTCTTAAAAGACACTTCCAATGAAAGCCCTCCCGCCCCTTTTCTCCGAGGTTTGTCTGGGGGAGAGAAACAAACTCACTTTGGGTCTTTTCGGCGAGCAAAACAGGCAGTTTTATTTAAGAATGGAATTCCTCCTGACACCAGCTCATTCGACAAGCTGGCATGCTGAGCAGATATGGAGTTCATCCTTCACAGGAAAATACGAAAATAAAATAAAAAGCTTGGAAGTGAGTTTTTGTCTCCCTAATGGCGCTTTTTTTCCTTGGGGAACTTGCTGGAACAGAGTTCCAGAACCTCTTCAACAAAATTATTTTTAGAAGAAGAAGAGGAAGAAGAAGAAGAAGAAGAAGAGGAGGAGGAGGAGGAGGAAGAAGAAGAAGAGGAAGAAGAAGAAGAGGAGGAGGAGGAGGAGGAGGAAGAAGAAGAAGAAGAAGAAGAAGAAGAAGAAGAAGAAGAAGAAGAAGAAGAAGAAGAAGAAGAAGAAGAAGAAGAAGAAGAAGAAGAAGAAGAAGAAGAAGAAGAAGAAGAAGAAGAAGAAGAAGAAGAAGAAGAAGAAGAAGAAGAAGAAGAAGAGGAGATTGGATTTATACCCCGCCCTTCACTCAGAGTCTCAGAGCGGCTTACAAACGCCTTCCCCTTCCCCTCCCCACAACAGACACCTTGTGAGGTAGGTGGGGCTGAGAGAGCTCTCCTGAGAACGGCCCTCAAGAGAACAGCTCTGAGAGAACTTGTGACTGACCCAAGGTCACCCAGCTGGTTGCATGCGGAGGAGTGGGGGGAATCAAACCCGGTTCTCCCGGATTAGAGTCCACACACTTAACCACTACACCATACTGGCTCTCATGACACCAAAATGTCTAAAAGCTCGTGAGTTTTCAGTATACAGATTGAAAATTTCATTTCCCTCTTGAGAGCTCGGGCGCCTCTTTTTCCAAAAAAGAAAAGGAAAGCCCTGGTCCCAGATCAAGCTTGGAGAAAAGAAGGTTGGATTTCATCGGAAGTACCTTTTAAGAGAATCCCCCAATGATAACTCCGTCGAAGGAGATAGATTCAGGTAGGCAACCGTGTTGGTCGGAAGCAACAGAACAAAGTTTGTGTCTCGATCAGCACCTTGAAGACCAACAAAGTTCAATTCTGGGTAGAAGCTTCCGTGTGCAGGCACGTTTCTGAAGAACGTCTTCAGCAGGCATCCGAAGAAGTCGGCAAGCACACGGAAGCTTCTGCCCGGAATTGAACTTTGTTGGTCTTCAAGGTTCCGCTGGAGACGCCAACTTCTGTGCCTCCAAAGAACCCAAAACTGGTAGCGAGAGGGAGTTCCCATCCCTCCTGGGGCCCCCGGTCTGTCGTGGCTCCCAAGGGTGAGTTTCGGATGCGCCAGGAGACACCGCTGGATTCGCCGGGCCCGGTTTGCAAACATTTATGCTGGCGACGAATGAAGAACTCTCCCAGTCCGCGCCGCTCCTTGTTTCATGCTCACTTTGGGCAAACACACGGCGGCCGAGTGGCCGCAGTCCATCCATAACTAACAGCCGCGCTTGGATCCAGATTTTTTAAGAAAGCAGCGGTGGAGGGAAGAGACCACAGAACCAAATCTTCGGGGGCCTGGTTCTAATCTAAGAAGGGGCAGGGATCTGGTGTCGGGGTGGGGGGAACTGGGATCGAGGAGGTGGTTTTTTGGGGGGTGGGGGAGATAAAGGCCTTCAGTTGTTATCCGGGGCTGTGGGAAGGAAGCAGAGTCCTGTGGTCAGACGCTGGCCGGGGGAGGAGGAAGAGGGGGGGAACTGCTGCTCCGAGGACAAAGAGAACTGGTTGGCAGGCGATGCCCGGCAGACGAAAGAAAAATCACTGGCCGCAGAAGCTCTCGTTAAACGATGGAATTTGCTCTGTGTCGAGGGCTTAGAGGGGATTAGACAAATGGAGCGTGGGTCCGTCGGTGGTTATTAGCCATGACTGCTAAGTAGGGGTGGCCAGGCCCCCCACTGCCACCGGCGGGGGGGTGGGGTTGCCATCTCCTGCCTGGGGAACTCCTGGAGATTTGGGGGTGGAGCCTGGGGAGGACAGGGACTTCCGTGGGGTACAGTTTGGTGCAGTGGTTAAGTGCGCGGACTCTAATCTGGGAGGACCGGGTTTGATTCCCCGCTCCTCCACTTGCAGCTGCTGGATGACCTTGGGCAAGCCATAGTTCTGTCAGAGCTGTTCTCTCGAGGGCAGTTTCTCTCAGAGCTCTCTCAGCCGCGCCGACCTCACAGGGGGTCTGTTGTGGGGAGGGGAAGGGAAAAGGAGTTTGTAAGCCGCTCGGAGACTCCGCGTGAAGGGCGGGGTATAGATCCAGTCTCCTCCTCCTCTTCTTCTTCTACAGTGCCACAGAGTCCACTATCCATTTAGGAACTCCAAAGTCTAAAGAGCTGCAAAACTGATCTCTGAAGTCTCTGGAGATGAGCTGTAACTCCGGGAGATCCCCAGGCCCCACCTGGAGGCTGGCATCCCTCGCTAAAAAGAACATCCATATGGGTGGACTCCGAGGGGGTGGCAAACACTAGAACAGCCTGCTGCCCTGGGTGCTGGACGATGGACCGTGACACCCTACCAGTGCTCCCTCTAAGCTGTGGAACTTTGTGAGCAAAAAGTCTACTTTGTAAGCGACTGGCATTTAGGTTGTGAGTGGCTGCTGCATCAATTAGTGTGCTCTGGAGCCATCCTTCCTGAGCGAAGACACAAAAATGTGTGCACCGGAGGCTAAAAAAAAAGTGAGCTAGCTCACACTAGCTCGGCTCGGAGGGAACACTGCGCCCTACGAAATCCATTTCAGCCAAAGGGCGCAGCCGTTTAGGATTGCAGTGCTGGTCTAATCCAGCCGGAAGCTCGCAAGCTAGCAGAGCGGGGTGCACACTAAAAATCCGTGGGGCTGCGGAAAGAGGATAAATCAAACTTCCAGAGAATCTCTCTGTTCAGGGTTTTTGAAGTTGCTAGTCCCTGTGAGCTGAAAAGAGCAAGAAGGGCCCAGCAGCAACCTGTGGCAGGGGACGAGCTCGTCTTTCCAGTGCTGCCGGACTCTCGGCTCTTTTCTACTGCTGCGGACAGACTAACACGGCGGACCCGTCTTGATCGTGTCCTTATGATCGGGGGGCGGGGGAGTTAGGGTGGGCATTGGCCGGCAGAAATCTGAGCACTAACGCATTCATCGGGGCATATGCCGTTGTGAACAAGATTCCCTTTTAGAATTAACGGCAAGATAAATGATGTTCTGAATGTTTCTTTCCTTGGTTCGCCTGATTTTTAGCGGTTGCAATGACCATCCTTCATGCAACATTTTTACTTTGCGCAGGAGAGGGGTACGAAGTCCACGCAGCCTCGAGAGGAACCGAAAGCTAGTCAGACCAACCGTGGGGGACTCTGAGACCACGGCTGATTCTGCGTTGGCTTTCCCCCTCTGTTGTTTTACTGAACCCACCTTGGAACAGAAATTCCCCCTCTGCATTGCATGCCGCTTTCGCTTCCTTTGATCATCGGATTTTATGGTACCCTCTGCATTGCATGCCGCTTTCGCTTCCTTTGATCATCAGATTTTATTGTGCCTTTTGCATAGTTTCACGGCCATTCAGGGGTGACTTTGCAGTCAGCCTGGCATCATTTGAATGTGGGTTTTGAGCCACACCTTTTCCTCGGCGTTGAGAAAATGCGGAACAAATGCCAGGTGCAGAATTGCCCCAAGTCCCTCGAGATATTCTTTCTCCTCTCCGTGTAAGAAGTTCTGCACATTTTCCCGGCACATGCTAACACACACACATATTAACGTGAAACCGCAATACGGCCCTGGTTACAACCCACAAGTTTCCCTCAATCACCCAATGAACGGCCTTTCTTCGAGCAAGTCTGTACGGAGAGAATGATGAGGACTAGGTTCATGGACCGCGCCCAAAGATTCTGGTGTCTGAGGCAGAAAAACCCAAATCACTCTCCCCTTCCCAGAATTCAGCACAACCTCCGGTTGCATTATTGTGCACAAGAACTTCTCCTTCTGATTACGCCTCCCCTCTGCTGGGGATGCCAACTTCCAGGCGGGACCCGGAGATCCCCCGGAATTCCAGCTCACATCCAGGCGACAGACATTAGTTCCCTCTGGAGAAGATGGATTCTCTCGAGGATGGATTCTATGGCATTGCTCACCCCCAAGGTCCCTGCCCTCCCTCGGCTCCATCCCCAAATTGCCAGGAATTCCCCAATCTGGATCTGGCATCTTCGCCTACCCATACCCTGCCAGTGGGCCAGGGGGACCTGGCAACCCTACGCAGCCCTGTGCCATCCGTAAAGGAACCCAAAACTTGCTCATTGGGAGCACCAGCGTTGACTTTTGCACGAAGAAGCATTTTGCACGAACCGTCCCTCCAAAATAATAATAATACTGATAATTTGCAGGGTTCAGTAACAAGAATAAACAGTTGGGCTGAACGATTACGGCTGAGGTTGGCACAGGAACTCTAAAGCTCCCCTTCCCGAACAGGAAAGAAACCCGCAGACGACAACCCAAGCGCCTGGGAACACAGAAGTCTCTTCCAATGCTCCCTCTAAGCTGTGGAGTCTTGTGAGTGGAAATTCTGCCTTGTGAGCGACCGGCCATTCAAGTTGTGGGCGAGCGATCGGGCTGTGGCATAAATGAGTCTGCCCCGGAGCCCTCCCTCCCTGAGCCGAGACCGAAATCTGTGAGCCGGAGGCTAAAAAAACTGAGCTAGCTCACGCTGACTCAGCTGAGAGGCAACACGGAAGTCTCTTCCAGGGGAAAGGCGACCAAGGAGCCTCCTGTCTTGTTCCCACAGTGTGTCAGACGCCAGCTGCCAAGCAGATGAAACAAGCGGAAACCTGAGAACGAGGGGGGTTTCAAGAGCAAGCTGTTAACAGTCCCACTCCCACCCGCTTTGCGGGGAAAAGGGGAGGTGGATGGGGGGGAGCAGAAACCGGACAGCCACAGATAAGAATCCCATTAAAACAGAGAGAACATGTGTTCCATGGTTCCAAGCTAAAGACAGAGGAAGGGGCTTGGCATCTTGGGATCTGTCCCCAGCTCTGACTTGAGGGGAGAGTGGTCTCTAATGGTCAGAACCGGCGTTCCCTCTAAGCTGAGCTAGTGTGAGCTCGCTGGCTGTTTCTTTAGCCTCCGGCTCACACGTTTTTTTCCCCCTGTCTTCGCTCAGGAAGGAGGGCTCCAGGGCAAACTAACTGATGCACTAGCCAAATCGCTCGTTCAGTAGCTCGCAAAGTAGAATTTCTGCTCACGGGGCTCGACAGCTTAGAGGGAGCCTTGGTTAGAAGTGCGGAGGGGGGGGTGAACTCGTAGTGAGGTATGAGTCAAGACAGCGGGACAAAATTATGTTCTTAGAGAAGAGTGGAGGGGTGATGAGTTATAAATAGGAATCGGAGGGGCCGGAGAGGTAATGGTTAGAGCAAGACAAGCGCTGGGGATCAAAGCTCAGTGAAAGCGACAGGGGTCGGGGTTGCCAACTCCAGGTCTGGAAATCCCTGGAGATTTGGGGGCAAAGCCTGAAGACGGCGGAGTTTAGGGATGCCAGGAAGCTCAGCAGGGGCTCTGCCGTACGCCCTACAAAGCTGCTGTTTTCTCCAGGGGAAACTGATCTCTGTAGTCTGCAGACGGGTCCTAATTCCGGGAGAACGCCAGACGCCACCTGGAAGTTGGCGACTCTAGGGACTAGGGACCTGGGCTCCTGGGTTCTCTTCCCACACCTGGAGTTTCTGTGTGGTCCCACGCCATGCTCCCTCTAAGCTGTGGAATCCCGTGAGCAAAAAATCCTACTTTGCGAGCTACCGGCATTAAAGTCGTGAGCGAGCGATTGGGCTGCCATATCAATCAGTTCACCCTGGAGCCCTCCCTTCCGGGGCTGAGGCAAAAAGGCGTGAGCCGGAGGCTAAAAAACCTGTGAGCCGGCTCACACTTACTCGGCTTAGAGGGAACACTGGTCTCCAATGCTCCCTCTAAGCTGTGAAGTCCTGTGAGCAAAAAATCCTACTTTGCGAGCTACCGGCATTAAAGTCGTGAGCGAGCAATTGGGCTGCCACATCAATCAGTTCACCCTGGAGCCCTCCCTTCTGGGGCTGAGGCAAAAAGGCATGAGCCGGAGGCTAAAAAACCTGTGAGCCGGCTCACACTCACTCGGCTTAGAGGGAACACTGGTCTCCAATGCTCCCTCTAAGCTGTGAAGTCCCGTGAGCAAAAAATCCTACTTTGCGAGCTACCGGCATTAAAGTCGTGAGCGAGCGATTGGGCTGCGGCATCAATCAGTTCGCACTGGAGCCCTCCCTTCCGGGGCTGAGGCAAAAAGGCGTGAGCCGGAGGCTAAAAAAACTGTGAGCCGGCTCACACTTACTCGGCTTAGAGGGAACACTGGTCTCCAATGCTCCCTCTAAGCTGTGAAGTCCTGTGAGCAAAAAATCCTACTTTGCGAGCTACCGGCATTAAAGTCGTGAGCGAGCGATCGGGCTGCGGCATCAATCAGTTCGCCCTGGAACCACATCCCTTGCTGAGCTGAGGCAAAAAGGCGTGAGCCGGAGGCTAAAAAAACCGTGAGCCGGCTCACACTCACTCGGCTTAGAGGGAACACTGGTCCCGCACGGACATCGCTTTTATCCACCGGTCCGGAGAGCTGATGCGAAACACTTTGCTCGAATGCACCACGGGGGCAGCCGGGGGTGGGGGGTGGGATGCAGAACGAAAAGAAAAAGAAAACCTACCTTTGGGTCAGAGGATGGTCCTGGGTGCAGCGAGGTAGGGCCGGCTTTCTCCTCCGGCCGAGCCCCTTCCGACTGGAGGTCCCCTTCTTTCCCCTTCCTTCCTCCTGTTCGCCGAACTCCGCTTTTCTGCCCGCAGACCGGAGCCGTGTCAAGCCCTTCAGGAGGCTGTCCTGTACTGGAGGGAACTGAGAGACGGGTTTGACTTCCCTCCTAGGCAAGCTGGTTCCAATGAGGCACTGAGCTTATGCTACACACACGCACGCACACACAGAGAGGGAAAAAAGACTCCAGGGCTGAACCGTCATGTGGTTTCCATCAACCACCTGCCAAAAGGGGGAAAAAATTGAAAGACAGAAGGGGAAAGAATGCCAAAAACCACCCAACCTCAAGGATGGAAGCTCTCCTCCTCCTCCTCCTCCTCCTCCTCTAGTCCAACATGGCAGACTTTGCTTGTCAGTCTTTATTTTCAGACGGGTCACGGGAGCCAGGGGGTCAGGAGGGTGGCAGGGAGACGGAACCGGTCCAAAGCGATGGGTGGGGTGGGGTGGGATTGAAGAGCGGGGTGGGGGGCTGAGAACGAACACCCTGGCTTTGCAACCCCGACGGAGAGGGTGGCTCTTTTCCGTGTTGGTTTAAGGCCATGCAAAATATTTTGTCTTCCCCAGACTGGGCGACGATAACATGAGAGGGAGGAAGCCATCTTGTCGGAAGGGATCTGGGCAGAGGCTATTTCGGGCCTTTGGACAAACAATGGGCGGGAGGGAGGGAAGAGGCAGAGAAGAGGGCAAGACGGGCCCTGCGAGGAAGGAGGCCGGGGAGCGCAGAGGAGGGAGAAGAGGTCGGATTTATACCCCGCCTTTCGCCACCTGAAGGAGCCTCAGAGCGGCTCACGATCTCCTTTCCCCTTCCCTTCCTCACCGCAGACACCCTGTGAGGCAGGTGGGGCTGAGAGAGCTCTTTTGAGGACTGCCCTTGAGAGAGCAGCTCTGAGAGAACTTGTGACTGACCCCAGGTCACCCCAGCAGCTGCATGTGGAGGAGTGGGGGGGGATCAAACCTGGTTCTCCCAGATTAGAGTCCACGCAGTTAACCACTGCACCAAACTGGCTCTCAGCATTCTGTACCAATTGGAAAGAGAAGAAGAAGAGAAGAGATTGCATTTATACCCCGCCCTTCACTACCCAAAGGAGTCTCAGAGCGGCTTCCAATCTCCTTTCCCTTCCCTTCCCCACAACAGACACCCTGTGAGGTAGGTGGGGCTGAGAGAGCTCTTTCAAGGACTACCCTTGAGAGAACAGCTCTGAGAGAACTTGTGACTGACCCCAGGTCACCCCAGCAGCTGCATGTGGAGGAGTGGGGGAATCAAACCCGGTTCTCCCAGATTAGCGTCCGCGCAGTTAACCACGACACAGCAGCCACGGAGAATGAAACGATGGACGGTTGAAGCCGTGATCTGTGGTGAGATGGGTCGTGAGAGCGCACAAGAAGAAATGCGAGATCCGGCACATCACGGCTATCTGATGAAGTGGGCTCTGATGAGGGTTGCCAAATCTGGGCTGGGAAATTCCTGGAGATTTGGAGGTGACGCCTGGGGGAGGGAGGGAGCGCAGCAGGGGCGTGACGCTGTAGAGTCCGCTCTCTGGAGCAGCCATTTTCTAGGGATGCCAGCCTCCAGGTGGGACCTGGAGATCCCACAGAATTACAGTTCAGCTCCAGAGATCAGTTCCCCTGGAGGAAATGGCTGCTTTGGAGGCTGGGCTCTCTGGCATTGTGCCCCACTGAGGCCCCTGCCCTCCACAGGCTCCATCCTCAAATCTCCAGGGGTTTCCCAGCCCGAATTCCAGCTCATCTCCAGACTACAGAGATCAGTTTCCCCCTGGAGGAAACGGCTGCTTTGGAGTGTGGGTAAGGTCACCAGCTCCAGGTTGGGAAATACCTGGAGATATTGACAGGTGGAGCCTGAGGTGGGCGGGGTTTGGGGAGGGGAGGGACTTCAGTGGGGTGCGATGCCAAGGTTCCGCCTTCCGAAGAGGCCATTTTCTCCAGGGGAACTGGGCTCTGTTGCCTGGAGACCAGTTGTAATAGCGGGGGACCTCCCGCCGCCGCCCCCTGGAGGTCAAAGCGAAAAGAGGAATGCCGCGGACGATAACGAAAAAGCAATTCGCAGATTATATATGGGGAAGTTCAAAACCTATCAAGCCCAGCGGAGCACAATCAAGTCATAGCGTTCAAAACGCGCATTGTGTAGAAAAGCCCAAGCCCATTCCGAAACAATCCACAGCACGAGTCAACGTGAATAAAGTTACTTGTAAGAATAAAGACGACGAAGAAGAAGAGATTGGATTTACACCCCGCCCTTCACTACCCAAGGGAGTCTCAGAGCGGCTTACAAACTCCTCTCCCTTCCCCTCCCCACAACAGACACCCTGGGAGGTAGAAGAAGAGGAAGAGATTGGATTTATACCTCGCCCTTCACTACCCAAGGGAGTCTCAGAGCGGCTTACAAACTCCTCTCCCTTCCCCTCCCCACAACAGACACCCTGTGAGGTAGAAGAAGAGGAAGAGATTGGATTTATACCCCGCCCTTCACTACCCAAAGGTGTCTCAGAGTGGCTGACAAACTCCTTCCCCTTCCCCTCCCCACAACAGACACCCTGTGAAGTAGAAGAAGAGGAAGAGATTGGATTTATACCCCGCCCTTCACTACCCAAGGGAGTCTCAGAGCGGCTTACAAACTCCTCTCCCTTCCCCTCCCCACAACAGACACCCTGGGAGGTAGAAGAAGAAGAGTTTGGGTTTATACCCCGCCCTTCACTACCCAAAGGTGTCTCAGAGCGGCTGACAAACTCCTTCCCCTTCCCCTCCCCACAACAGACACCCTGTGAGGTAGAAGAAGAGGAAGAGATTGGATTTATACCCCGCCCTTCACTACCCAAAGGTGTCTCAGAGCGGCTGACAAACTCCTTCCCCTTCCCCTCCCCACAACAGACACCCTGTGAAGTAGAAGAAGAGGAAGAGATTGGATTTATACCCCGCCCTTCACTACCCAAGGGAGTCTCAGAACGGCTTACAAACTCCTCTCCCTTCCCCTCCCCACAACAGACACCCTGGGAGGTAGAAGAAGAAGAGTTTGGGTTTATACCCCGCCCTTCACTACCCAAAGGTGTCTCAGAGCGGCTGACAAACTCCTTCCCCTTCCCCTCCCCACAACAGACACCCTGTGAGGTAGAAGAAGAGGAAGAGATTGGATTTATACCCCGCCCTTCACTACCCAAAGGTGTCTCAGAGCGGCTGACAAACTCCTTCCCCTTCCCCTCCCCACAACAGACACCCTGTGAAGTAGAAGAAGAGGAAGAGATTGGATTTACACCCCATGGCCCTTCACTACCCAAAGGTGTCTCAGAGTGGCTGACAAACTCCTCTCCCTTCCCCTCCCCACAACAGACACCCTGGGAGGTAGAAGAAGAAGAGTTTGGGTTTATACCCCGCCCTTCACTACCCAAAGGTGTCTCAGAGCGGCTGACAAACTCCTTCCCCTTCCCCTCCCCACAACAGACACCCTGTGAAGTAGAAGAAGAGGAAGAGATTGGATTTATACCCCGCCCTTCACTACCCAAGGGAGTCTCAGAGCGGCTTACAAACTCCTCTCCCTTCCCCTCCCCACAACAGACACCCTGGGAGGTAGAAGAAGAAGAGTTTGGATTTATACCCCGCCCTTCACTACCCAAAGGTGTCTCAGAGCGGCTGACAAACTCCTTCCCCTTCCCCTCCCCACAACAGACACCCTGTGAGGTAGAAGAAGAGGAAGAGATTGGATTTATACCCCGCCCTTCACTACCCAAAGGTGTCTCAGAGCGGCTGACAAACTCCTTCCCCTTCCCCTCCCCACAACAGACACCCTGTGAAGTAGAAGAAGAGGAAGAGATTGGATTTATACCCCGCCCTTCACTACCCAAAGGTGTCTCAGAGTGGCTGACAAACTCCTTCCCCTTCCCCTCCCCACAACAGACACCCTGTGAGGTAGAAGAAGAGGAAGAGATTGGATTTATACCCCGCCCTTCACTACCCAAAGGTGTCTCAGAGCGGCTGACAAACTCCTTCCCCTTCCCCTCCCCACAACAGACACCCTGTGAGGTAGAAGAAGAGGAAGAGATTGGATTTATACCCCGCCCTTCACTACCCAAAGGTGTCTCAGAGTGGCTGACAAACTCCTTCCCCTTCCCCTCCCCACAACAGACACCCTGTGAGCAGTGTTCCCTCTAAGCTGTGGAATCTTGTGAGCAAAAGTTCTACTTTGTGAGCTGCTGGCATTAAAGTCGTGAGCGACCAATTTGGCTGCTGCATAAATTAGTTTTTGCTCCGAAGCCGCATCCTTCCTGAGCTAAGTCAAAAATGTGTGAGCCAGAGGCTAAAAAACTGTGAGCTAGCTCACACTAACTCAGCTTAGAGGGGACACTGCCTGTGAGGTAGGTGGGGCTGAGAGAGCTCTCTCGAGGACTGCTCCTGAGAGAACAGCTCTGAGAGAACTCGTGACAGACCCAAAGTCACCCCAGCAGCTGCATGTGGAGGAAGAGTGGGGAATCAAACCTCATTTCCCCAGATTAGAGTCCGCGCTCCTAAACACTACACCAAACTGGCTCTGTGTGCAGGTTTTGCCAATACAAGATGCGAGCGTTCCTTCTGGACGATGCCGTCGACTTGGACATCATTTCAGTCGCTCCTTCAGAAGACTGGCATTTCCCCATCTGGTTCTGTTCTTGCTTTAGATCTGCACACAGCCAATCAAACCTCCAGCGTCCAATCAGAAGCCTCGCTGGACAAAAGCCCTACCTGACCCCGCCCGTTTTCTAGAAACATTTGGCCGGTGTCGCCAGGTACCATGGCGTCCCAGGCACCACGTTGGGGGTCCCTGTTGTATGACATTATCCCCCACTGAGGTCCCTGCTCTCCCCAAATCCGGTTGCCAAACCGGCAGTCCGGCCGGGGTTTCCCCCGCTTTTTGAAGCTTCGATCTGTTACCAGCTAGCTGGCCACAGGGGAAGTCCCACCCCCAAAGAGGGGCGTCGCCACCCAACATCCCTGTCACAACGATGTCTCCTGGAAGTGATGTCATCACGTTGCTGACGTTGGGAGGGTGCCGCTCTAGTTTTTGGGCGAGCTCTATGGTTTTGAAGGCGAAACCATAGAGCTTTCCCCAAAACTAGAGTGGCACCCCCCACGTCAGCAGCACGGTGATGTCACTTCAGGGTGATGTCATTGTGGAGCGCACCCTTCGCCTGGGCACCAGACGATCCCAGTAAGAAGACTGGAGACCCCCGCCAGCAGCCAGTAAGGACCTGGCCACCCTCTCCCCAAAACGTGCCCTCCACAGGCTCCACCCCCCAAATCTCCAGGCGTTTTTCATCCCAGAGCTGCCCCGCTCCACCATCCAGTGGCACATCTGTGAGAACCGCAAAGGAGGGCAGCAAGTGTTGCCAGCAATTGAACCTGTTTCCTTGTGCTCTGTACGCATTTTATTCACCCCCATGGATTCAGAAACTATACCTATCTACATCTATATTGAGAACCAGTTTGGTGCAGTGGTTAGGAGTGTGGATTCTAATCTGGAAGAACCGAGTTCGATCCCCCGCTGGGGTGACCTTGGATCAGTTACAAGTTCTCTCAGAGCTGTTCTCTCAAGGGCAGTTCTCGGAAGAGCTCTCTCGGCCCCGCCTGCCTCACAGGGTGCCTGTTGTGGGGAGGGAAAGGAGACTGTAAGACACTTTGAGACCCTGAGTGAAGGCCGGGGTATAAATCCAATCTCTTCTTCTTTGCTGAAGAAGCCAGTTTGGTGTCGTGGTTAGGAGCACGCGGACTCTAATCTGGGAGAAACAGGTTGGATTCCCCACTCCTCCTCCACATGCAGTGGCTGGGGTGACCTGGGGTCAGTCACAAGTTCTCTCGGAGCTGTTCTCTCAGGAGCAGTCCTCGAAAGAGCTCTCTCAGCCCCACCTCCCTCACAGGGTGTCTGTGGTGGGGAGAGGAAGGGAATGAGATAGTAAGCCACCTTGAAACTCCTTTGGGTAGTGAAGGGCAGGGTATAAATCCAATCTCTTCTTCATCATCTATCATCTATCTATCAGTCTAGCACCATTATCATCATAATTAAGTATCTATTTATCATCATCTACCTATCAATCATCTATCTATCTATCTATCTATCTATCTATCTATCTATCTATCTATCTATCTATCTATCTATCTATCTATCTATCTATCTATCTATCTATCTATCTATCTATCTATCGATCTATCTATCTATCTATCTATCTATCTATCTATCTATCTATCTATCTATCTATCTATCTATCTATCTATCATCTATCTATCTACCTATCGATCATCTATCTATCTATCTATCACTCTATCTATCTATCTATCTATCTATCTATCTATCTATCTATCTATCATCTATCTATCTACCTATCGATCACTCTATCTATCTATCTATCTATCTATCTATCTATCTATCTACCTATCGATCTATCTATCTATCTATCTATCTATCTATCTATCTATCTACCTACCTACCTACCTACCTACCTATCGATCTATCTATCTATCTATCTATCTATCTATCTATCTATCTATCTATCTATCTACCTACCTACCTACCTACCTACCTACCTATCTATCTATCTATCTATCTATCTATCTATCTATCTATCTATCTATCTATCTATCTATCTATCTATCTACCTACCTACCTACCTATCTATCATCTATCATCTATCTATCTATCTATCTATCTATCTATCTATCTATCTATCTATCTATCTATCTATCTATCTATCTATCTATCTATCTATCTATCTATCTATCTATCTATCATCTATCATCTATCATCTATCATCTATCATCTATCTATCATCTATCATCTATCATCTATCTATCTATCTATCTATCTATCTATCTATCTATCTATCTATCTATCTATCTATCTATCTATCATCTATCTATCTATCTATCTATCTATCTTATCTATCTATCTATCTATCTATCTATCTATCTATCTATCTATCTATCTATCATCTATCTATCTATCTATCTATCTTGTCTCTCTGTCTGTCTGTCTGTCTGTCTGTCTTGTCTGTCTGTCTTATCTATCTATCTATCTATCTATCTATCTATCTATCTATCTATCTATCTATCTATCATCTATCTATCTATCTATCTATCTATCTGTCTGTCTGTCTGTCTGTCTGTCTGTCTTGTCTGTCTGTCTTATCTATCTATCTATCTATCTATCTATCTATCTATCATCTATCTATCTGTCATCTATCATCTATCATCTATCATCTATCATCTATCTATCTATCTATCTATCTATCTATCTATCTATCTATCTATCTATCTATCTATCTATCTATCTATCTATCTATCTATCTATCTATCTATCATCTATCTATCTATCTATCTATCTATCTATCTATCATCTATCATCTATCTATCTATCTATCTATCATCTATCTATCTATCTATCTATCTATCTATCTATCTATCTATCTATCATCTATCTATCATCTATCTATCTGTCATCTATCATCTATCATCTATCATCTATCATCTATCATCTATCATCTATCTATCTATCTGTCTGTCTATCTATCTATCTATCTATCTATCTATCTATCTATCTATCTATCTATCTATCTATCTATCATCTATCTATCTATCTATCTATCTATCTATGCAGGTGGGGATGTGCCCCACAGACGGCCTGCTTTGCTTTTCTGTCTGATGGGCTGCCTGTGATAAGCAGAGAGGGCAGCGGGGGGGGGGGCGTTACATAAGCTATTCTATCCCTCGGAGACAGCTGTTCCGTGAGATTGACGGCCGGCTGGCTCGATTTATGAAGGGATAAATCAATTAGGCAGAATTGGAATTGCGAAAGAAAGGACCAGGTCGTTGCCAAAATCCTTTGAGCCAAATCCTAGTTCTTTCTTTTCTGTTTGGTACGATCGGGATTACATTTCTTACCTCCGGCACCAAGAGGGATTGGCTCGACTCGACAGTTTATGTTGTATGGACCATGTATCGAAGCTGGGGTTGCCAGCCTCCAGGGGCCGGGTGGAGACCGCCTGGTATTACAACTGATTTCCTGGCAACAGGGACCAGTCCCCCTGGGGAAAACGGCTGCTTCGGGGGTGGATGCTGTACCCCACTGAGATCCCTCTCCTCCTCGGGCGCCATCCCCAAATCTCCAGGAGTTTCCCAAACCCTACACCCTGTTCCCTGTTGCTGGCCGGGGGAGACCTGTCAACCCTATCCCTACATCATCACGTCCCAAATTCAAATGGCCTTGGTAGCTGCTAGGATTGCCAACTTCCAGGTGGCACCTGGAGATCTTCGGATATTTCAACTGATCTCCAGGGAACTGAGACCAGTTCCCCTGGAGAAAATGGCTGCTTTGGAGGGTGGACTCTGTGGCATTATAGAAGAAGAAGAAGAAGAAAAGAAGAGGAGGAGGAGGAGGAGGAGGAGGAGATCTGATGTATATCCTGCCCTTCACTACCCAAAGGAGTCTCAGAGCAGCTTACAGACTCCTTTCCCTTCCCCTCCCCACAA
This sequence comes from Gekko gecko, assembly GCA_029375565.1. NCBI lineage: Eukaryota > Metazoa > Chordata > Lepidosauria > Squamata > Gekkonidae > Gekko > Gekko gecko. Next base: position 296,148,232 of record JAPDNY010000002.1, read on the forward strand.
TAGACATCCTGTGAGGTAGGTGGGGCTGAGAGAGCTCTCTTGAGGACTGCTCTTGAGAGACCAGCTCTGAGAGATCTTGTGACTGACCCAAGGTCACACCAGCAGCTGCATCTGAAGTGGGAAATCAAACCCGGTTCTCCCAGATTAAAGTCCACACTCCTGACCACTACACCAAACTGGAAGAAGAAGAAGAAGAAGAAGAAGAAGAAGAAGAAGAAGAAGAAGAGAGGAGGAGGAGGAGGAGGAGGAGGAGGAGGAGGAGGAGGAGGAGGAGGAGGAGGAGGAGGAGGAGGAGGAGGAGGAGGAGGGGATTGGATTTACTCCCACCTTTCACTACCCAAAGGAGTCTCAGAGCAGCTTACGAACTCCTTTCCTTCCCCTCCCCACAACAGACACCCTGTGAGGTGGGCGGGGCTGAGAGAGCTCTCTTGAGGACTGCCCTTGAGAGAACAGTTATGAAAGAACTTGTGACTGACCCCAGGTCACACCAGCAGCTGCATGTGGAGGAGTGGGGGAACCAAACCCAGTTCTCCCAGATTACAGACCACGCTCCTAACCGCCACACCGAACCGGCTCTCCCTCCCCCAAACCCTGCCTTCCCCAAGCTCCACCCCCAAATTCTCCAGGCATTTCCCAGCCAAGAGCTCGCAATTCACTGCCACAGGAGGCGGTGGCAGCTACAAGCATGGAGAGTTTCAAGAGGGAATTGGATAAACATATGGAGCAGAGGTCCATCAGGGGCTATTAGCCACAGGTTATAGATGGGAACTCTCAGTCTGGGGCAGGTGATGCGCTCTATTCTTGGTGCTGGAGGGGCAGCAGTGAGGGGGCTTCTAGTGTCCTGGCCCCACGGCTGGACCTCCTGGTGGCACCTGGTATATTTTGGCCGCTGTGTGACTGAGTGTTGGACTAGATGGGCCATTGGCCTGATTCAACATGGGCTTCTCTTATGTTCTTATGCTCTTATGTTCAACCCGACCTCGTCAGAATCACTGGCTTCTCAGTCCCAATATGGAAAAGGCAAAATACGGACAGCCTTTCCCCCTACCAGGACTAAAGCAGCACCGGGGAGGGGAGGGGGAGTTTATTTTGCAACAGCCTGGATCCCGTCCCCATTCTGCTTTCGGAGTTCCCGTCCCTGAATACCAATGCCATGTGTAGTTTGTAGCCGGGGTGGGGTAGGTTACATAAGCAGTTTTATTCCCTTAGAGACCGCTGGTTAGGGACCGGATGATTGGCTGGGCTTTCGTGAGAATAAACGGCCCTGAGGACGTTGGCATCCCGTACGCAAAGAGGGCAGACGGTTGCCACGATCCTTCATGCCAAAGCAAACGAGCTGGATTCTTATGGTGTACTGAAAAAATGTCGGCATCGCACTACCTTCACGCACACACTCTGGCCGACAGGGGAACGTATATTTCTTTACCCCTAGTTTACACAGAGAATGATTGAAATGTGGACCAGGCTGCCAGAAAATGGAGCAATGGCCACAGGGAATCAACAGCTTTAAAAAGCGGTTAGATGAATTCGTGGCAGACAAGTCTATCAATCGCTGCTAGCCATGGGGGCTGAAGGGAACCTCCACATTCTGAGGCATGAAGCCTCCGAATCCAAGAGCCAGGAATCAAGACCAGGGAAGGCCTCGGCCTCGGCCTCGGCCTCTTTGCCCCGCTGTTGGACCTCCAGAGTGCAGAAAAGGGCAACTAGAATGATAAAAGAGCTGGAACACATTTCCTATGAAGAAAGGTTAAAACGCTTGGGGCTCTTTAGCTGGGAGAAACGACGGCTGAGGGGTGACATGATCGAGGTTTGGTCTGGCCCAGCAGGGCTCTTCTGGCGTCCTTCTCAGGGGAAGGCCTCGGCCTCTCTGCCCTGTTGCTGGCCCTCCAGAGGAACTGGCTGGCCCCTGTGTGAGGTGGGAGGCTGGACTGGAGGGACCCTCTCTGGTCTGATCCAGCAGGGCCTTTCTGATGTTCTTCTCTTCTATGGTGAATCCCCAAAAGATCCCTGGGGGATCTCGCCAGACCCTATGACAGTGACTCACGCACCATCCATGTGACTCGAAATCTTTTCCCCTCCTAACATAAGAACATAAGAGAAGCCAATGTTGAATCAGGCCAATGGCCCATCTAGTCCAACACTCTGTCACACAGTGGCCTATACCAGGTGCCATCAGGAGGTCCAGCGGTGGGGCCAGGGCACCAGAAGCCCTCCCACTGCTGCCCCCTCCAGCACCAAGAATAGAGTGCATCACCTGCCCCAGACTGAGAGTTCCCATCTATACCCTGTGGCTCATAGCCACTGATGGACTTCTGCTCCATATGTTTATCCAATTCCCTCTTGAAGCTGTCCATGCTTGTAGCTGCCACCACCTCCTGTGGCAGTTAATTCCATACGTTAATGGGTGAAGAAGGACTTCCTTTTATCCTATATTACAAGAGATAAAAATTACGACAGTCTTGATATATGCTCCAGATTGATTTGCAGAAAGTTGACATCTAGGGTTGCCCGATCTGGTTTGGGAAATTCCTGGTGGTTTGGAGATGGAGCCTGGGGAAGGGCTTCAAAGGGTATAATATCATAGAGACCATCTTCCAAAGAGCCATTTTGTCCAGGGGAACAGATCTTTTTCATTTGAAGTTGAGTTGTCATCCCAGGAAGATCTCCAGGCCCCACCTGGAGGTTGGCAAGCCTACCTCCATGATTACAGCTTTCGGGTTTTAGGGTTTCAAGAATCTTCATCCAAGGATTTTAACACTTGGTAATCCCAGGCCTAGACATGGAGAACTCAAGGAGGAAGTCCGAAAACCAGGTCTTCCAAGTTCTGTTCATGGACCGGGGTATGTATTGGTAAGACCTGGAGTTTTAAGGCACCGTTTAAAAGTTCACATCTCCCTTTCCGTCTCTGATGAGGTTTGTGAGTCCTCGTTGAAAGCCAGTTTGGGGTAGTGGTCAGGAGGGTGGACTTTAATCTGGGAGAGGCGGGTATGATTCCCCACTTCTCCACATGCAGCTGTTGGTGCGACCTTATTTATTATTTATTAATTGAATTTCTGTTCTCTCAGGAGCAGTTCTCAAAAGAGCTCTCTCAGCTCCACCTACCTCTCAGGGAGTCTGTTGTGGGGAGGGGAAGGGAAATGAGATTGTAAGCCACTCTGAGACCACTTTGGGTAGTGAAGGGTGGGGTATAAATCCAGTCTCCTCCTCCTCCTCCTCTTCTTCTGTCTATGTGACCTTCTCTTCAGGAGTTGGTCCCAGCTGTGGGACAGCCGCTGCAGGAATGCAGGCTGGATAGGACTGTGACGCCAACGGGCACATTCCTGATGAGAGATCTTTGATCCCTGCAGGGGTTTTGGGTTGAGTCCCTCGGAATCTTAAATCCTGTCCCAAGATTGCTTATGAACCTCTCCTCTACCTCCCTCCACCCTGGCAAATCCCTCGTGAAACTTCTGTGATTTCAGCATACGTGGAAACACTGGGGCTAGGGAAACTTTTAGGGCTGCCAACCTCCAGGTGATGGCTGGAGAGCTCCCAGAATTACAGCTGGACTCCCTCCGACGGGGATCAGTCCCCAAATGCCTGATTTGGAGGGTGGGCTCTAGGGCATTGTAGCCCACTGAGGCCCTTCCCCAAACCCCACCCTCTCCAGGCTCCACCCCCAAACCCCCAGGAATTTCCCAACACAGAACGGGGAAACTTAGATACTTCATTAGACCTGCCATGTTTGTTATCCATAGATGAGCCATGTTTGTTATTCATAGATGAGAACAAAATCTGTGTTTGGGACCAACCAAATCGACACAAAACGTTGAGGAAGCGCCTCCAGATGCAGCTGCTGGTGTGACCTTGGGTCAGTCACAAGTTATTTCAGAGAGGTTCTCTCAAGAGCAGTTCTCAAAACAGCTCTCTCAGCCCCACCTGCCTCACAGGGTGTCTGTTGTGGGGAGGGGAAGGGAAAGGAGATTGTAAGCCACTCTGAGACTCCTTTGGGTAGTGAAGGGTGGAGTATAAATCCAATCTCCTCCTCCATCAGAAGGGCATGAGGGGGATGAAACCTCTCCCCCTCCTCACCAGTCTCTGTTTCCTGGAATTTCTTTTTCTCCCCTCAGTTGGGCTTCAGTACTGCTTTGCTGAGCTGTGTGTCCTTTTTTTTTTAATGTTAAAATCGACCCCACCTCCCTAAACTGCCTTATTAGGTTTCCAGCCCACATGTGGGGCCTGATGTTCTCCTGAATTTCAGCTCTAGAAGACAGAGATCAGGTCCCCTAAAGAAAATAACACCTCTGGTGGACTGACTTGATGGTATACCATAGATTCTGGGTGAAATCCTTCCCCAAATTCCACAGGCACCACCTCATGCCTGACAGAGGCAGTGGTCCTCCACCGCCAAGCCCCGCCCCCCAGCTGCTGATTAGCTGGCTGGCAGGGGGGAACTTACCAGCAGAAGGGGGGGTGGAACTTATCAGTAGGAAGTGATGTCATCACAACAGCAGCTTCTGGGTACCGCTCTGGTATTTGGGCAAGAGTTCTTTGTTAGAAGCCATCTTTACCATAGAGTATTTCCCCAAATACCAGAGTGTCACCTGGAAGTCACTGGTATGATGGCATCACTTCCTGTGTGACATAGGCAACATGGCCTAGGCCTTTCTCTTTCTTCTGGTAAGTTCCCCCTATTCATTGGTTGCCAGGAGTAGGGTTGCCAGGTCCCTACCTGCTGCTGGTGGGGGAACGGAGCTACCTCCCCGGGATCTTCTGGTTACCTGGAAGTAACATCATCGCACTAGGCATGTCGCCAGGGGGACAGTCTAGCATTCAGCGAGAAACTCTATGGTACTATAGAGTTTTTAGGCCAAGTGGGGGAATGTCCCCCCCGGCAACATACCCAGTGCAATGCCATCACCTCTGGGTGACGCCATCACGCCAGGCACGTGATCCCAGCACTTCGGGGGCAGGGTTCCCTCCGCTGGCTGGATTTGGGCCAGTGGATTGGGGGGGCTAAAGTGGGCAAACCCCCACCCCTGGTGGCACGGCAAGCCTAGCGAGGAGGGACCTGGCATCCCTGCCACCCCCAAATCTCCAAGGATTTCCCAGACCAGAGTTGCCAAGCCGAAGCGAGCAAGACAAAATGGTTGCCGCCATCGCCACCCAAATGGCCCCCTGTGGTGAACCTTATAACGTGAGGAGGGGCAGCACAAAAGAACCCCGCCGGAGAGTCAGTCGGCCTCCCTCAAAGTTCACGGCGTGTTTTGCCTGAGCGGAGGGTTTCCCCATCCATTTTGAAACCCGGCCTTTTCACGGCCACTTGAGGTTAGGTGGATGCTGCACTTCTAGGAATTTCCCTGGGCAGACAGAAAGTCTTTCTCGCTTTCCTCAAAAAAACCCCAAAAAACCTTTGCTGTCTTGCCAAAAGTGAAATATAGACAAAATTTTGTGGGAACTCCATTCAGCATATATTGAGGGGCAATCAGAGCTCTGGCTTGAAGGAGGGTCGCCAGCTCCCGGCTGGAGAATTGGAGGGTGTAGCCTGAGGAGGGCAGGGTTTGAGGAAGGGCGTGACTTCAGCGGGGTCGCATGCCATAGAGGTCACCTCCCCAAAGCAGCCATGTGCTCTGGGTAAACTGATCTCTGTTGCCTGGAGATCAGTTGTAATAGCTGTAGATCTCCAGCCACCACCTGGAGGCTGGCAACCCTAGCTGATGGGTGGGACCAGAAAGGCAGAAGGGGAGGACCTCCAGGTGGTAGGGGTAAGCACAAAATGGCTTCCACAGAAGGGGGGACCAAGCACAAAATGGCTTCCACAGAAGCAGGGACCAAGCACAAAATGGCTTCCACAGAAGCAGGGACCAAACACAAAATGGCTTCCACAGAAGGGGGGACCAAGCACAAAATGGCTTCCACAGAAGCAGGGACCAAACACAAAACGGCTTCCACAGAAGGGGGACCAAGCACAAAATGGCTTCCACAGAAGGGGGATCAAACACAAAATGGCTTCCACAGAAGGGGGACCAAGCGCAAAATGGATTCCACAGAAGGGGGGACCAAACACAAAATGGCTTCCACAGAAGGGGGGACCAAGCACAAAATGGCTGCCACGGGAAGCACAGCTACACACACAGAGGAAGCCCCAGTGCAGGGGAGAAGAGGGGTAATGTTAAAAATACACCGGGAAAGAGAATTGACAGAGAATAGAACCAACCTTGTTGTGGCACCTGCAACCGAAACAACATTTATTTTAGTCTGCACAGCCAATCTCAGTTGACCAATCAGAAGCCCTGCAGGGCAAGAGTCCTACTGGCCCTACCCACTTTCTGAAAATAGTTGGTGGAAGTCAGAATAGGGGTCAGAGGGCACCGTGGCGCCCACGGGCACCTTGTTGGGGACCCCTGCAATGTGCCCAGAAGTACATAAAACAGCCATCCGATGAGGTGCAAGACCTTTGGCGCTCTTCTGTGAGAATTCAGGGCTGCCCACTGACTTGGGTAGCCATCCGTTGGGTGACCCGTGAGTAGAAGAAGAGGAGGAGGAGGAGGAGACTGGATTTATACCCCGCCCTTCACTCAGAGTCTCAGAGCAGCTTACAATCTCCTTTCCCTTCCCCTCCCCACAACGGACACCCTGTGAGGCAGGTGGGGCTGAGAGAGCTGTGAGAGAACTGCTCTCGAAAGAACAGCTCTGAGAGAACTTGTGACTGCTCCAAGGTCAAATCAGCAGCTGCACATGGGGAAGTGGGGAATCAAACCCGGTTCACCCAGATTAGAGTCCGTGCCCTTAACCTCTACGCCAGGGGTGTCAAACATGCGGCCCGGAGGCCTTCCATCAGGCCCGCACTGGAACTGGCTGTCTTCTGCTTCTTCTTCCAGTTCTGCTGCTGCTGCTGTGTCATCGTAGGTTTGCCGCTTACAGATACACACCTGGACAGCAGACTCCGGATTGCAACAGCACAGACATTTTGATGCCATAATTCAGAGCAAGAGGTGTCAGTGATCAGGCACTGTTAAATAAACAAAATATTGCAAGAGTTCTGATGTTTTAAGCATGTTTTTATTTTGAGTAAAAAACCCCAACCTTTGTGTTCATGTCCTTTTTAAAGTTTATACCTCCGCTACCTGGCATTGTGGAGCTGCGGTGGCTGTGGAGCTGCGGTGGCTCAAGTGGTTAAGACGCTGAACTGCAGGCTGTGGAAGGTCAGTAGTTCAGCAGTTCGAGACCCGGGTGCCGCATGACGGGGTGAGCTCCTGTCTCTAGCTCCAGCTCCTGCCAGCCTAGCAGTTCGAAAGCAAGAAACTCCAAGTAGATAAATAGGTACCACTTCGGTGGGAAGGGAACAGCGTTCCGTGCACCTTGGTCTTTAGTCATGCTGGCCACATGACCACGGAAACGTCTTCGGACAGCGCTGGCTCTTCGGCTTTGAAACGGAGATGAGCACCGCAACCCTAGAGTCGGATCCGACTGGCTTTCGAGCAAGGGAACCTTACCGGGCATTAGATTTTATGACACCCATGGCCCGGGCCAACAAGGTCTCATTGATAACAAATGAGTTCCACACCCCTGCTCTACACCAAACTAGTCCAAAACAGGTACTCAACTGGGAGAATATGCAGAAGTGACGGAGAGAGGGAAAGTCTTATCTGATACCCCCAATCAGGGGTGACTTGATCCGCTTGTAAAAAGGGAGGGGGGAACACTCCTACTCTGCGTATGGTCAGAGAATCTAAAGCTCCCTCCTCTTTCTTTGCGCACGACAAGGCACTAAGTTAAGGTTCTGGGGCTGAGCCGCCACCCCTGTTGGGAAGCCCTCCCAGTTTAGTGTAGTGGTTAGAGCCAGTTTGGTGTTAGTGGTCAGGAGCGCGGACTCTAATCTGGGAGGACCGGGTTTGATTCCCCCACTCCTCCACTTGCAGCTGCTCTCAGAGCTGTTCTCTCAAGGGCAGTCCTCGAAAGAGCTCTCTCAGCCCCACCTACCTCACAGACTGTCCATTGTGGGGAGAGGAAGGGAAGGAGATTGTAAGCTGCTCTGAGATTCTGGGTGAAGTATAAATCCAATATCTTCTTCTTTTGTGAAGAAGCCAGTTTGGTGTAGTGGTTAGAAGCACAGACCCCGGGAGAACTGGGTTTGATACCCCACTCCTCTACATGCAGCTGCTGGTGTGACCTTGGGTCAGTCACAAGTTCTCTCAGAGAGGTTCTCCCAAGGGCAGTTCTCAAAAGAGCTCTCTCAACCCCACCTACCTACCTTGCAGGGTGTCTGTCGTGGGGAGAGGAAGGGAAGGAGATTGTAAGCCGCTCTGAGACTCTGAGTGAAGTATAAACCCAATATCTTCTTCTTTGGTGACGAAGCCAGTTTGGTGTAGTGCTTAGGAGAGCGGACTCTAATCTGGGAGAATTGGGTTCGATTCCCCACTCCTCTCCACGCAGCTGCTGGGGTGACCTTGGGTCAGTCACGAGTTCTGTCAGTGCTGTTCTCTCAAGAGCAGTCCTCAAAAGAGCTCTCTCAGCCCCGCCTACCTCACGGGGTGTCTGTTGTGGGGACGGGAAGGGAAGGAGATTGTAGGCCGCTCTGAGACTCCTTTGGGTAGTGAAGGGTGGGGTATAAATCCAGTCTTCTCCTCCTTCTTCTTCTCCTTCTTCTGGAAAGGAGGGGCCCCGACGCTTGTACGGGACTGGCAGGGGCTTGGTTTGAAGTCCCTAAAGACCCCTGTCTCTTGAAGAGTGGAGACAGCCCTCCGTTACCACCCCGCTGCCTTCAGATGTGGTTCGCCTCCCTGGGATATCTCTGTGCTAGCAACCACATTCTTTGCATTCCTGGAGTGCACAATCCCTTCCTTCCATCCTTCCCCCCACTTCTTCTCGGTAATTAGCCTTTCCGGGTTGCTCTGAAATTGTTCCTGTTTCAGCATGTGGGTTAGCGAGCAGCTGGAATCGGACAGGTTACCACAGGACTGGCCCACACCCGCCATGCTTCGAGAGAGACCTCAAAAAACCAAGGGCCTGCTTGTGGGAAACTCGTCCGGGGGAACTGGATACCGATACCAAGATCCGTTGCTTTGGGTTGAATCTATGCTGGCGTTACGAAGCCCAGAGAGGGGTCACCGTGTTCGTCTTTGGCTGCAAAAAAATACAGCAAAGACGCTTCTGACTTAACGGTGCCCTTATGAATTAATGTCTTCCGAAACATCCCACCCTAGTTTGGTGTAGCAGTTAGGAGCATGGACTCTAATCTGGGAGAACCGGGTTTGATACCCCCAATCAGGGGTGGTTTGATCCGCTTGTAAAAAGGAAGGGGGGAACACTCCTACTCTGCGTATGCTCAGAGAATCTAAAGCTCCCTCCTCTTTCTTTCCACATGACAAAGCACTAAGTTAAGGTTCTGGGGCTGAGCCCCCACCCCTGGTGGGAAGCCCTTCCCATTTAGTGTAGCAGTTAGAGCCAGTTTGGTGAAGTGGTCAGAAGCGCGGACTCTAATCTGGGAGGACCGGGTTTGATTCCCCACTCCTCCACATGCAGCTGCTGTCAGAGCTGTCCTCTCAAGGGCACTTCTCTCAGAGCTCTCTCAGCCCCACCTACCTCGCAGGGTGTCTGACGTGGGGAGGGGAAGGGAAGGCGATTGTAAGCTGCTCTGAGACTCTGAGTGAAGTATAAAACCAATATCTTCTTCTTTGGTGAAGAAGCCAGTTTGGTGTAGTGCTTAGGAGCGTGGACTCTAATCTTGATTCCCCACTCCTCCACATGCAGCTGCTGGTGTGGCCTTGGGTCAGTCCCAAGTTCTCTCAAAGCTGTTCTCTCAAGAGCAGTCCTCAAAAGAGCTCTCTCAACCCCACCTACCTACCTAACCCTACCTCACGGGGTGTCTGTCGTGGGGAGGGGAAGGGAAAGGAAACTGTAAGTCACTTTGAGACTCCTTTGGGTAGTGAAGGGTGGGGTATAAATCCATCTTCTTCTTCCTCCTCCTCCTCAGGTCTTGCAAATGGAGGGCTAGGGCTCCCTTTACTCAGTCCATCCGCCTCACGTTGGGCCTTCCTCTTTCCCCGCTGCCTTCAACTTTTCCTGGCATGATGGTCTTTTCCAATGAGTCTTGTCTTCTCATAATGTAGGGTTATACCAAACGTCGTGTTTTTTTGGCATCTGTCCTCTTTTGGGCCTTTCTAAATAACTGATGAAAATGGCCTCTTTTGGGGTTGGAAGGTTAGGAATATTCCTAGTTCGTAGCAATGATCACCGCTGAGATAGTTAGGGGGTGTTTAAAATGAGATTTGTCTGAGTGATCCCTTGTTTGAAGTAGTCAGTTGGGAAATATGTCCCCTTCTTTGCTTTTCAAAATACGGTAACCTCTAAGCTGAGTGTGTGTGAGCTAGCTCACAGTTTTTTAGCCTCCAGCTCGCACATTTTTGTCTTCGCTCAGGAAGGAGGGCTCCGGAGCAAACTAATTGACGCCGTAGCCGAATCGCTCGCTCACAACTTTATTCCCAGTCGCTCACAAAGTAGAATTTTTGCTCACAAGACCGCACGGCTTAGAGGGAGCGTTGACGGTAACCCTACATAATGTGATCAGGGTCTGATAGCCACACAGTTGAGTCATTTTAGCTTCTAGGCAGGGCCGGCCCCAGGTTTTTTGTGCACTAAGCGAGGCTAAGTTGTGGCGCCCCCCCTCCGGCGCCCTAGGCGAGGGTCTAAAAATTAACAATGGCGGGCCAGCCCTGCTTCTAGGGAGAATTCAGGCTTGATTTGATCTCGAACCCACTTCTTTGTCTTTCTGGCAGTGCACGGTATCCATAAAACTCTCGTCCAATGCCACATTTCAAAGGAATCACATTTTTTTCCTGTCAGCTTTCTTCATTGTTCAACTTCCACACCCAGACGTAGTAATGAGGAATAACAGGGCTATTTTGGGGGCAGGAACGCACATGAACAGAGTTCCGGCTGGCTCCCGAGTTGGCCACACCCAGCAGGAACTTATTAGCATAACAGGCCACACCCAACAGCAGAAACTCATGAGGACTGGCTACATGAGGGGTGTGTGGCCTAACATGCAAGGAGTTCCAGCTCCAAAAAAAAGCCCTGGGTTGTGACAACAAACAAGGTAAACAGAATAAGAAGCAAAAGGTGGGTGTGGCTGGGTGACCACACTTTTGGTAACATGGGGGTGTGTGGCCTAATATGCTAATAAGCTGTGCTGTCAGGGGCGTGGCCTAATATGCTAATGAGTTTCTGCTGTTGGGGTGTGGCCTGTTATGCTAGTGAGTTCCTGCTGGGCTTTTTCTATCAAAAAAGCCCTGGGGAATACTATGGCATGAATTATCTCTATCTTGGTCGCCAGCGACGCATCTTTACACTTAAGGATCTTTCGTAGCACCTTCTTTGGCTGCCCTCCCCAATCTCGATCTCCTCCCGATTTCTTGGTTGCCGTCTCCCTTTTGGTTGATGATGGAGCCACGGAATAGAAAACCGTCGACAATTTCAATGTCTTCATTCTCAGCCTTAACATTTAGTAATTCCTCAATGTTCATTGTTTTATTTTATTTTATTTATTTATTTGATGTGCATCCTGCCCTCCCCGCCTCGGCAGGCTCAGGGTGGCGTACAGAAGATTTTAAGACAATAAAACGAGTTCGATAAAACCACAGTAGTACAATTCGATAATACAGTCGTAAAACAACAGCGTAAAGTGCTAGTGCTCTTTGTAGCTAATGGCTGTAGTAGCAGCATCCAGGGCTATTTTGGGGCAGGAACGCACAGGAACGGCGTTCCGGCTGGCTTCAGGGCTGGTCACGCCCACTACAGCCAAAACCTCCGCCTGTGTGGCTAAAGAGGGAAGGCCTGGAGAGCGAAAAAAAACCCCATGACTCCAAGGCGGGTGGGCCAGGGGGGCCCTGGAAGGATCGGGGAGGCATTTAAATGCCTCCCCATGCCTTCTCCAGCCTGTGCAAGGGCCAGCTTGCCCGGGCTCCCCGCAGCCACAGGGCGCCTGGGCAAGCCAAGGGAAGGCATGGGGTGTGGCCTAATATGCTAATGATGTGCACTGTCAGGGGTGTGGCCTGATATGCTAATGAGTTCCTGCTGGGCTTTTTCTACAAAAAAAAAGCCCTGGCAGCATCTAAAGTCTAATATTGGCATGTGAATAATGATACTAATTTGGGTCCAGGGACGTGATTTATTTATTTATTAGGGTGGCTCCCGACTCGAAGGCCTGGTGGAAGAGCTCCGTCTTGCAGGCCCTGCGGTCCTGTAAGAGGTCCTGATGTCATCCGGGAGCTCATTCCACCAGCACAGAGCCGCCACTGAAAAGGCCCTGAAAAAGCCCTGGACAGGCTGAAAAGCCCTAGGACCAGGGTGGGCCAGATAGTTTGGGGACCCCAATTGTAGTGCTCTCAGGGGAACATATGGGGAAAGGCAGTCCCTTAGGTATGTGGGCCCCCGACCGTATAGGGCTTTAAAGCTCAGAACTAGCACCTTGAATCGAATTCGGTATGCTATAAGCAGCCAGTGCAGTGCTTTTAGCTCAGGCTGGGTGTGCTCCCACGTTACTTTTACGTTCTTGATGTTCAGCCAAAATCCTGCTTTGGCATTTTCTTTGCAAAAAAAAAAAAAGGGTTTTACTGAAAATTTAACATCAGATGCAGTGACAATGAACTGTCATAAACATATGAGATCACAGTAAACCATCAAGTATCAATAAATTAATGCAGTAAAACATCGATAACACAGTTCTGATCAGAAAGGTCTTTGTTTTGAGCAACAAACTTTCTGTTTTTAACCACTGCAGTGGGCACACTGTAGTTTCAGCTCTTCACTGTTTCCTTCAGTTTGGTGTAGTGGTTAAGAGCAGCGGACTCTAATCTGGAGAACTGGGTTTGATTCCCCACTCTTCCACATGCAGCTGCTGGAGTGACCTTGGGTCAGCCACAGTTCTCTCAGAGCTTTTCTCTCGGGAGCAGTTTCTTTCAGAGCTCTCTCAGCCCCACCTGCCTCACAGGGTGTCTGTTGTGGGGAAGGGAAGGGAAAGGAGTTTGTAAGCCGCTCTGAGACTCCTTTGGGTGGTAAAGGGCAGGATATAAGAACATAAGAACATAAGAACATAAGAGAAGCCAATGTTGAATCAGGCCAATGGCCCATCTAGTCCAACACTCTGTCACACAGCGGCCAAAATATCCAACCTCCTCCTCCTCCTCCTCCTCCTCCTCTTCTTCTTCTTCTCTTGTCCTCTGCAGATCTCAGATTGTTCCTTCCACCAATTCCCTCCACCAAAAGTCTTGGGGATGCCTTAAAAACTAAACTCACAAGATCAGTGTTCCCTGTTAGCTGAGTTAGTGTGAGCTAGCTCACAGTTTTTTAGCTTCTGGCTTACGCATTTCTGTCTTAGCTCAGGAAATATGGCTCCAGAGCAAACTAATTTATGCAGCAGCAAAATCACACGCTCACCCAGCACCTGACCCAGCAGGACTTTAATGCCAGTAGTTCAAAAAGTAGAAATTTTTGCTCACAAGACTCCGCAGCTTAGAGGGAGCACTGCACAAGATTGTATTCCAGCTGAACAGTTTTCCTCTTGTGTATGTCGTGTGGCCTCACCAGGCGGACATTTATAGATGAAGTTGCGAAGGGGAGGAATAATAAAAGCAAGAATCAGGTCATAGGGCTGTGAGAGGCAGGAAGTATGGGACGAATGTAATATAATGTCACTGTGCACATTTTACTGACCACTTCTGACTTTCACCTGATAACATCACAGTGTGGGGTGAGCATGTTTGTATCTTGAGTTAAAAATGGCATCGTTCATTGGGCTTGCCCGTGTCCTTTATAAAGTTTATATCTCCCGCATCTGACATTGCATTTTATGGCACGCACGGCCCGGCCCAGCCCGACAACGTGACGTTTATGTCAGGTCCGGCCCTCGTTAACAAATGAGTTCGACACCTCTGATCAATTATCACCTTGTCTCTAGTCCGCCCTTCCTGGGTAAAGTGATTGGGAGAGCAACAGCGGGCCGATGCCGGGTCTTCTTGGATAACTCATGCCTAGGGTTGCCAGGTCTGGGTTGGAAAAGACCTGGAGACTTTGGGGGTAGAGCCAGGAGAGGGCAGGGTTTGGGGAGGGGAGGGGCCTCCGCATGTTCCATTGCCAGAGAGGCCGCCCTTCAAAGCGGCCATTTGCTCCAGGGGAGCTGATCTCTGTCAACTGGAGATCGGTTGTCAAAGCGGGAGATTCCCCAGGCCCCACCTGGAGGCTGGGAACCCTAACTCATCATGAGGGGACTCGAGCCCCTTCCCGTTAAGAAAAGAGATGACTCGGGGATGATAGAGGTTGATAAAATTATGCACGGAGCTGATAAAGCTGATTTTAAAGAAGAGAAACTTTCCCTCCCAAAATACTAGAAGTTGAGTGACTCCAGTGATCGTGAAGCTGATGGGCAGTAGGTTCAGGACAGACAAAAGGAGCTACGACTTTATACAGAGAATAAACTTTATACAGAGAACACCCAGCAGGGCTCTTCTGGTGTCCTTATGTCCCACTTGGTTGATTGTATTGACTCACCTAGGAGTTATACCACCTTGAATCTCTGTGAGAAAAGTGGGCTATGAATAACATTAAATAAATAAAATGAACCCCTCTACCAGACTGACCGTCATCCTCAATCATGCATAACTGGAATGTTGGGGGGGGGGAAATAATTTGGAAGAATATATATATTTGAATTTTTACAGGTGAGCCCCAACTGCAGGATTTCTTCTCCCTCCTCCTTTTAACATTAATTTTTGTTTGAGCAGTTTGCACCGTACTTCAGTTAACACCCCAGGCGTAGTAGAATATACATAGCGACTTCTGGAAAAAATATCTGGAGTTACTGGGGAAACCATCCGTGATTAGGAGGAAATACCAGCGCAGATGTTAAATACACACCTTTTCACTTTTTCCAGGGCCCGGCCCGCTGGCACAGGAAAGAGACACAGGTGGCGAGAGTGAACCGGTTTGCTCGCCGGCTAGAGAGCAAAGAGGTAAGACTTTCTGCACGGTTTCCCTTACCAACTTCCTCGTGGGCACTGATGGCCCTGAAGGCGCCGGCTTAAAGGAGCGCAGAGGGTTCCAGATGGCCAGCGGCTTGTTACGTGTCAGGCACACCCCCTTCGATGAGACGAGGTGTGCCCCGTTATTAATTGTCGAACCGGTGTCAGAAACCACTGACGCTCGTTGAAACATTAAGTCCTGAAGTTTAACAGTTGGAATGCAGCCACCTAAGAAAGACTGGTTTTGTTTTTTTTTAAATGCCAGTTGCCAAGAAGGAGCCGGGGGGGGGGGTCCCTGGCTGGCTGGCTGGCTGGCTCTGAGATCATGCCGCTTGCTTTTGGGGGGTGGGGACTGACGCAACTTTAAAGACTGGAGCTTTCAGTCTGTGGGCCTGCTTGCCCCTGCACATGAAGAAGGAGAAGGAGAAGGAGAAGGAGGAGGAGGAGGAGGAGGAGGAGGAGGAGGCGGAGGCGGAGATTGGATTTATACCCCACCCTTCACTCGGAATCTCAGAGTGGCTTGCAAACTCCTTTCCCTTCCCCTTCCCCTCAACAGACACCCTGTGAGGCAGGTGGGGCTGAGAGAGCTCTGACTGAACTCTTTTTTTCCAAGGACAGCTCTGACAGAACTATGGCTTGCCCAAGGTCATCCAGCAGGTGCAAGTGGAGGAGTGGGGGAATCCAACCCGGTTCTCCCAGATTAGAGTCCGTCCACTTGACCACTACACCCAACTGGCTCTGAGATCAAGAGGAGAATGCTGTTTCTTCATTAGCGTAATGGCTCAGACTGGTCTGTTGGTGCTACTGGGTACCCAACGGGTGCTGAATTTCTGGATCCCCCGGAAATACAGCTCATCTCCAGACAGGGTTGCTAGATCCTACCGGGAGTGAGCTCTCTCAGCCCCCCCATCTCAAAGGGTGTCTGTTGTGGGGAGAGGAAGGGATTGTAAGATGCTGTGAGACTCTGAGTAAAGAGTGGGGTATAAATCCAATCTCCTCCTCCTCCTCCTCCTCCTCTTCTTATCATAGAATCAGAGAATGGAAGGGGTCTTGCAGGTCATCTAGTCCAACCCCCTGCACTCTGCAGGGGCACAGCCGAAAGATAGCCCTGCAACATACCCGAAAGATGGTCATCCAGCCTCCGCTTGAAAACGTCCAGGGAAGGAGCATCCACCACCTCCCAAGGAAGACTGTGTTCCACTGCTCAGCCATGCTTACAGTTAGGAAGTTTCTCCTGATATCTAGCCGGTAGCGACTCCCTTGTAATTTCCACCCATCAGATCTAGTCTTGCGATCTGGAGCAAGAGAGAATAGATCTGCTCCATCTTCTACATGGCAGCCCTTCCAATATTTGAAGACTGCCATCATGTCCCCTCTAAGCCTTCTCTTTCCCAGGCTAAACAGACCCAACTCTATCAGCCTTTCCTCGTAACCCTCTCACCATTCTGGTTGCCCTCCTCTGGACATGCTCTGGACACCTTCTTCTTCTTCTTCTTCTTCTTCTTCTTCTTCTTCTTCTTCTTCTTCTTCTTCTTCTTCTTCTTCTTCTTCTTCTTCTTCTTCTTCTTCTTCTTCTTCTTCTTCTTCTTCTTCTTCTTCTTCTTCTTCTTCTTCTATAAAGAAACAGAAGATCTGACTGTGGAATGCAAAGAAAGTGGCAGACACGATTGTGATTTTGCCTGAAATACCTAGGGCAGGAGTGTAAAACATGAGGCCTGGGGGCCGGATCAGGCCCCCGGAGGGCTTCCATCAGGCCCGCAGTGGAACTGGCCCTCTCCTGCTTCCAGTTCTGCTGCTGCTGATGCACCCTAGCCTGCTTCGCCAGACTCTCTTAATCACTCAGCCATTTCATGTTTTAAGCTGGGTCCTGGACTCAGAACTCTGAGCATGAGATTTCTGCGGTGAATGTCAATAAATCAAAATCAAGCATGGGGTGGGGTGGTGTCGCTCTCCAGGCCTTCCCTCTGTAGCCAGGCACGCAGAGGTTTTGGCTGTAGTGGGCGTGGCCAACTCTGAAGCCAGCCAGAACTCCGTTCCTCTGCGTTCCTGCCCCAAAATAGCCCTGGACACACCTATATTAAAAAATCAAAAATCACAAAAGAACCATCCATCACTCAGGTTGCCAACTCCAGATTAGGAAGTTCCTAGAGACTGGTAACAGCGTTCCATGCGCCTTGGTGTTTAGTCATGCCGGCCACATGACCACGGAAACGTCTTCGGACAGCGCTGGCTCTTTGGCTTTGAAACAGAGATGAGCACCACAACCCTAGAGTCGGATCCGACTGGCTTTCGAGCAACGGAACCTTTACCTAGAGACTAGAGAGTGGCACTTAATCAGGGACCAGTGTTCCCCCTAAGCCGAGTGAGTGTGAGCGAGCTCACAGGTTTTTCTTAGCCTCTGGCTCGCACGTTTTTGTTTTAGCTCAGGAAGGAGGGCTCAAGAGCAAACTAACTGATGCAGTAGCCAAATCAGCTGCTCCCAACTTTAATGCCAGCAGCTCACAAAGCAGAATTTTTGCTTAGAGGGAGCATTGTCAGGGACCTCAGTGGGGCATAATGCCAGAGCCTGTTCTCTTGCCCAAGGGAAAGGTTTTTTTCTAATAAGAACATCAGCAGAGCCCTGCCGGATCAGACCAGTGAGGGTCTCTCTAGTCTGAGGCCTTCCCCTGAGAAGGACACCAGAAGAGCCCTGCTGGGCCAGACCAGGGAGGGTCCCTCCAGTCCAGCCTCCCGTCTCACACGGTGGCCAGCCAGTTCCTCTTCAGGGCCAGCAACAGGGCAGGGAGGCCGAGGCCTTCCCCTGAGAAGGACACCAGAAGAGCCCTCCTGAGTCAGACCAGTGAGGGTCCATCCAGTCCAGCATCGTGTCTCTCACACAGGGGCCAGCCAGTTCCTTTGGAAGGCCAAAAACATGGCAGAGAGGCCGAGGCCTTCCCCTGATGTTGCCTCCTGGCTCTGGGATTCAGAGGATTAGGGCCCTCAACCACCACAGCTAGTAGCCATTGATAGACTGATCCTCCATGAATCTCTCTAACCCCCTTTGAAAGCTGTCTATTCCTGTGGCCATCACTACATCCTCTGGCAGCAGATTCCGCATTTCAGTCCCTCTCTGTATAATGCAGTATTTCCTTTTGTCCATCCTGAACCTACTGCCCCTCAGATTCCTTGGATGCCCTCCAAGTTTTGATATTTTGGGAGAGGGAGGTCCGCCCCCCCCCCCCCCAAGTCATCTCTTTTCTAAACGGAAAAGTCCCCGACTCTTCGGCCTTTCCTCCTCGGGAAGGTGTTCCAACCCCCTCTCGGTTGCCCCTCCTCTGTACTTTTCCCAGCTCTACAGTGGCCTTCTTGAGAGATGGCGAGCAGAACTGTGCTCTGGGGATTTCCCAAGCTGGAGTTGGCAACCCTAGAAGTCAGGCGGCGGAGAACTTTCAGCAGACAGCAAAACCTTCACCTGGGAAGAGGGCAGGATCTGTGGGGAGGCCCCAAAGGCGGGGTGGGGGGCATCTCTGCCAGCCCCAGCAAGACCTCTGCGGTAATAGCCTCCAGATGTGTCTCGGACGGCCTTTGGTCTCTGGGTCTTTCGCTCTGGGCCTCTCTCTGCTGCCGCTGCTGACACATAAAAGCCGGATTGGGGGGAGGTCCCAAATGCAGCTGTGGGTGGCCGCCCCTTGGCCGGGCACGCTGCCAATCCAAGGGGGCTGCGATGGATGCCCGCCAGGACAGGCACAGGGAAGGCAGGGACGGATTAGGCGAGAGTCGGAGTTAATTTCACGGGGTGGGGCGAGACGGATCGCTTACGGGAATGCTGGATTTGCACTGGGAAACCGGCACCTTTGACTCAGACCAGTTTAAGGTTTCGGAGCTCTGACTTGGGTTTCTAATACAGAGATGTTTGGGGTTTATGTTGTCAGAGGGTTTCCGGTTTTCGTTTAAAACTGAGTGGGGCGCCGTACTCCGTCCTAGGGTTGCCAAGTCTCCTGGCACCGGCAGGGGATGGGGGAGGACTGCCAGGTCTAGGCTGGGGAAGTCCTAGAAGTTTGGGGAGGACAGGGACCTCAGTGGGGGTACGAGGCCATCAAGTCCACCCTCCAAAGCATCGTATTTCTCCAAGGGGACTGTTCAGTACTGGGTTCTGGACGCATTGGCAGTCAGTGTTCCCTCTAAGCTGAGTTAGTGTGAGCCGGCTCACAGTTTTTTAGCCTCCGGCTCACACAGTTTTGCCTCGGCTCGGGAAGGGATGGCTCCAGAGCAAACTAATTTATGCAGCAGCCAAATCGCTCACTCACGACTTTTTGCTCACAGGACTCCACAGCTTAGAGGGAGCACTGATTGCAGTAAATCGGCTCTCCTTTATTTAGTGATTTCAGGAAAAAAGACAAGAAAAAACTCCAGGGCATCTGCCCGTTTTAAAGCATGCAATCACATAAGAACATAAGAGAAGCCAATGTTGAATCAGGCCAATGGCCCATCTAGTCCAACACTCTGTCACACAGCGGCCAAAATATACCAGGTGCCCTCAGGAGGTCCAGCAGTGGGGCCAGGACACTAGAAGCCCTCCCACTGCTGCCCCCCCCAGCACCAAGAATAGAGTGCATCACCTGCCCCAGACTGAGAGTTCCCATCTATACCCTGTGGCTAATAGCCACTGATGGACCTCTGCTCCATATCCTTATTTTAATTCCAGACTTTTTTTTTTCGGTGCGGATGCCTATTCCCTCCAACAGGGGCCTCACTCTCCCCCATCAGCTTTTCCTGCATATGTAGAAAAATCTGAAAAGTAAGGAAATCCCTTCAGGGACAGTTGAATTCCCCCCAAAAGCCTTTTGAAATGGCCTCTGCAGGGACCTGACTCCAGGCAGCAACGGTGAGAGATTAGAACGTGGGGGGGGGGAGAGGAGGCTTCTGACTGGCTCTGTCAGTCAAAGGGTGGGGGAAGGGCTTTCTTTCCAGGTCTCTTTTGGTCTTGGAGGGAGGGAGGAGGGAGGGAGGGAGCCTTGGGGCCAGGCTGGGGGATTCCTAGAGGTTTTGGGGTGGAGTGCAAGGAGGGCAGGATTTGGGGAAGGGAGAGGCCTCAGCTGGGCATCATGCCACAGAATCCACCCTCCAAAGCAGCCATTTTCTCCAGGGAGACAGATCTCTGTTGTTCACAGATCTCTGGAGTTCACCCTCCAGCAGGCCCCACTTGGAGGTTGCCAACCCTAGGCCTGGCAGCAGTATAGGGTTGACAGGTCCCCCACGGGCACTGGCAGGGGATGGGGGTAGGTTGCCAGGTCCAGGTCTGGAAACTCCTGGAGATCTGGGGATGGAGCCTGGGGAGGACAGGGACCTCAGTGGGGTACAATGCCCTAGAGTCCACCCTCCAAAGCATCCATTTTCTCCAGGGGAAGTTATCTCAGTAGTCTGGAGCTGAGCAGTAATTCCAGGGGATCCCCAGATCCCACCTGGAGGCTGGCATCCCTAGGCAGCACCCTCTGGGTGACTTGATACCACCTAATTTGCATGACTCAACTTGGCCTGGCTGCTTGCTGCTGTTCAGCAGCCACCCTATGAAAGCCAGCAGTGGTGCAGCAGTTAGAGCCTCAGAATAGGTCTGCAAGACCCAGGTTCAGATCCCCATATTGCGGTGGAAGCTGACTGGGTGATTTTGGACCAGTCACATACTTTCAGCCTAACCAACCTCACAGGGTTGTTGTGCAGATAAAAAGGAGGTGAGAATAATGTAAGCTGCTTTGGTCCCCACTGTGGAGAAAGACTATAATTTTCCTTGGTAGAAGCTGTGGGGGAGGGGGTGGAGACGAAAAGCTGAAGACAGATAAAGGCAGATAAAGGTTAAGTTGGCTGTTGGGTGGGAAGGAAATAGGGTTGCCAACTCTGGATTGGGAAACTCCTGGACATTTAAGGGGTGGATCCTGGGGATGGTGGGGTTTGAGGAGGGGAGGAACTTCAGACCAGTATAATGCCATAGACTCCACCCTCCAAACCAGCCATTTCCTCCATGAGAACTACCATTGCCAGCCTCTGGGTGAGGGCTGGAGATCACCCAGCATTACAACTGTTGTCCGGGTGACAGAGATCAGTTCCCCTGGATAAAATGGCTGCTTTGGAGGGTTGAGTCTATGGCTCCACCCCCAGAAGGGAGAAGGAGTGTGAGATAGGTAAGGGTAGAGGGGAGGAAGCAAAGGTGTGAGGAATGGGATGACCATCCCGCAAGTTTCTTGCGGGTCTCCACTTGTGTTTATCTAATTCCCTCTTGAAACTGTCCATGCTTGTAGCTGCCACCACCTCCTGTGGCAGTGAATTCCACATGTTAATCACTCTTTGGGTGAAGAAGTATTTCCTTTTATCCGTTCTAACCCGACTGCTCAGCAATTTCATGGAGTGCCCACGAGTTCTTGTATTGTGAGAAAGGGAGAAAAGTACTTCTTTCTCAACCTGCTCAATCCCATTCATAATCTTATAAACCTCGATCATGTCACCCCTCAGCCGTCGTTTCTCCAAGCTAAAGAGCCCCAAGCATTTTAACCTTTCTTCATAGGGAAGGTCTTCCAAGCCTTTGATCATTCTAGTTGCCCTTCTCTGCACTTTTTCCAATGCTATAATATCCTTTTTGAGGTGTGGCGACCAGAACTGTGCACAGTATCCCAAATGAGGTCGCACCAATGATTTATACAGGGGCACGATGATACCGGCTGATTTGTTTTCAATTCCCTTCCTAATAATCCCCAGCATAGCGTTGGCCTTCTTTATTGCAGCTACACACTGTCTAGACATTTTCATTGAGTTATCCACTACGACTCCAAGACCACACCCAAACGCACCCCCCTCCCGGTGACAGGCTATTTACGCAACACTGTTAGTCAGTGGGTCTACTCCAGGATCCTAGTAAGCGATTGTTCTGGGGAATCAAGCTCCATTAGAACCCAGTACTCTTCCAGGGATTACTTAGGCTTAATGCACAACAGGAACTGAGCTCTGTTGTCTGAAGGTGAGCTGTGATTCTGGGGGGTCCCCTGGTCCCACCTGGAGGCTGGCATCCCTACTCTCTCACCTGGGATTGCCCAGAGGTTTGCCTGCTCCCCCCCGGCAATGCTCCCTCTAAGCTACGGAGTCTTGTGAGCAATAATTCTACTTTGCAAGCTCCTGGCATTGAAGTTGTGAGCGAGCCGTTTGGCTGCTGCATAAATCAATTTGCTCCTTCCTGAGCTAAGACAAAAATGTGTGTGCCGGAGGATAAAAAATCTGTGAGCTGGCTCACCCTAGCTCAGCTTAGAGGGACGTCCCCCCAAAAGATTGGGAGATAACCAGTGCTCCCTCTAAGCTATGAAGTCTTGTGAGCAGAATTTCTACTTTGTGAGCGACTGACATTAAAGTCGTGAGCCAGCAATCAAACTACTGCATAAATTAGCTTGCTCTGGAGCCACGTCCTCCTGAGCTGAGACAAAAATGTGTGAGCCGGAGGCTAAAAAACGGTGAGCTAGTTTAACAGTCAGTGCTCCATTAAAAAGAGCCAATGTTTATATTCCTTTCCCCTGCCACAGAAAGTAGCTTTGCAATTAAAGTACTTCATTGCTCAACGCTAAACAGACCCGGGAGAAAATAGATTCAGGTGGACAGCGGAACAAAGCTTGGGCCCAGTGACACTTTTAAAACCCACAAAGTTTAATTCTGATCATAAGAACATAAGAACATAAGAGAAGCCAATGTTGAATCAGGCCACTGGCCCTTCCAGTCCAACACTCTGTGTCACACAGCGGCCAAAATATACCAGGTGCCATCAGGAGGTCCAGCAGTGGGGCCAGGACACCAGAAGCCCTCCCACTGCTGCCCCCTCCAGCACCAAGAATAGAGTGCATCACCTGCCCCAGACTGAGAGTTCCCATCTATATACCTTGTGGCTAATAGCCCCTGATGGACTTCTGCTCCATATGTTTATCTAATTCCCTCTTGAAACTGTCCATGCTCGTAGCTGCCACCACCTCCTGTGGCAGTGAGTTCCATATGTTAATTCTGGCTGTAACCTTTCGTGTGCATGCGCACTTCTTTGAGATAGCACATGCACACGAAAGCTTAGACGCCGAACAAAACTTTGCGGGTCTTAAAGGTGTCACTGGGCTCAAGCGTTGTTTTCCAGGAAGTATGGTTACGTAAAACTAGGTGGGCTAGTTTGGATTGCAAATAAAGCGTGCTCTTTTTTTTTTTCCATTCCACCAATCTCCAAAGGCATCTTGCTTGTCTCCAGGGTATGAATTTCAGCATTTGAGACACATGCGGGCTGGTATTTCTTGTCGTTGTTGTCTTTTGATCTCTCTGTTTTCATTTTCCCCGGTGTCACGGCGCTCCCGCTACATTATGCATACAGGGCCTCACATTGGGAAATAAAGTTGGGAACCGTGCATTCATTGAAAAAAACAATAAAGAAGGACGAGACGAAACTGTAAGTCAGCCGTCTCGCTCGGCCGTCAGTCCGTTCGGAAACCCGCAGCAAGCCCGTCGAAACTGATTTCCCCTTCCGCCAGAAACCTGATGGTTGTTCAGTCGCAGAGTCGAGTCCGACTCTTCCGCAATGTTCCCTCTAAGCTGTGGAGTCCTGTGAGCAAAAATTCTACTTTGCGAGCTACTGGCATTAAAGTTGTGAGCAGATGATTTGGCTACTGCATAAATTAGTCTGCTCTGGAGTCATTCTTCCTGACCTAAGACAAAAATGTGTGAGCCGGAGGCTAAAAAATTGTGAGCCAGCTCACACTAACTCAGCTTAGAGGGAACACTACCCATGGACCACATCACGCCAGGCCCTCCTGTCTTCTGCTTTTCTCTGAAGTTTGCTCAATTTCATGTCCGTTGCATCAATGACACTGTCTAACCGTCTCATCCTGTGCCGTCCCGTTCTTCTTTGACCTTCAGTCTTTCCCAGCATCGGGGTCTTCTCCTCCAGTGAATGCTCCCTCCTCATTTGGTGGCCAAAGTATTTGAGCTTCAGCTTCAGGATCTGGCCTTCCAGGGAACAGTCAGGGTTGATTTCCTTTAGGACTGACTGATTCGATCTCCTTGCAGTCCGAGGGACTCTCAAGTGTCTTCTCCAGCACCATAGTTCAAAAACGTGATACGTGAAGTTAAAAATGGATTTTGTAAGTCTTACATATGTGCACTAGCAATGAAAGGAGGGCTGAACATTCAGTCACAGGAATGTCCTTCTGGTGACTCACAGAGGTCTTATGTTTCTTGTGCTTATTGCTGTATAAACCAATGCCTGTGTAAGTAATCTTTGACTAGCGGCTGGAAACCTTTTGTTGAGGCAAACTACATCGGAATTCAGAGCAAGGGCGAGAGAGAGTGGGTGATGTCCAAGTATACTTGCCAACTCCGGACTGGAAAATTCCTGGAGATTTGGGGGATGGATCATGGGGAGGGCAGGGTTTGGAGGGGGCAGGGACTTCAATGGGGTACATAATGCCATAGAGAACTTAAGAACGTAAGAGAAGCCATGTTGGGTCAGGCCAGCGGCCCATCCAGTCCAACACTTTGTGTCACATGGTGGCCAAAACCCAGAGGCCAGCAGGAGGTCCACCAGCGAGACCACAACTTCAGAAGTCCTCCCACTGTGGCCCCCCCAAGCACCAAGAAGACAGAGAATCACTGCCCCAGACATAAGAACATAAGAGAAGCCAATGTTGGATCATGCCAATGGCCCATCCAGTCCAACACTTTGTGTCACACAGTGGCCAAGACCCAGGGCACATCAAGAGGTCCACCAGTGGGGCCAGAACTCTAGGAGCCCTCCCGCTGTGGCCCCCCAAGCACCAAGAAGACAGAGCATCACTACCCCAGATATAAGAATGTAAGAGAAGCTATGCTGGATCAGGCCAGTGGCCCATCCAGTCCAACACTCTGTGTCACACAGTGGCCAAGACCCAGGTGCCATCAGGAGGTCCACCAGCGGGGCCAGAATTTCCTGTAATTTCCTGGATCACCTCTGGAGCCTTTTGAAAAGATGGGGATTACTAATAGGCAAACTTCCAAGCTGGTCATTTGTTGCCTGGAGATCAGTTGTAATAACAAGATATCTCCAACCGCTGCCTAGAGGATGGCAATCCTGGGGAGGGACCTCCGTGAGTTGTAATGCCCCGGAGTCTGCCTTCCAAAGCCTCCATTTTTCTCCAGGGGAACCGATCTCTGTAGCCTGGAGATCAGCTGCGATTCCGGGAGATCTCCGGGCTGCACCTGGAGGTTGGGAACGCTGAGTCCAAGGTGGTCTTTGGGCACAGGCTGAGGCAGCTAAGACTGGAGTGGAGCAACGGCCGAGCCCCTGGAAAAGGGCAGCCCGAGGTTTCCCCCTTCCCTTCCTGTGTACCCTTCCCCCAGTTCTCCACCCCAGCCATGTTCCCAAGCAAGCGCTGTTTTCACAGCTGCAGCCTCACATGCCTGGGAAGTGGCACGCATGACCTCACTCCCCCCCCCAAACCCAATCACCTTGTCCCACTACATGGACAGCAAGGGCAGAGGCTGTGCTTTCCCAAGCGGCCCCGAGGCCACTGCTTTTGGCTCAAGAGGAATCAGGCCAAGGGGGATGTGGAGAAAGAGGAGTTGCCATTCCCACGGGGAACTGATCTCTGCAGTCTGGAGATGAGCTGGAATTCCGGGGGATCCCCAGGCCCCACCTGGAGGCTGGCATCCCCGGACCTCAGTGGGGCACAAGGCCACAGAGTCCCCCCTCCAAAGCAGCCATTTCCTCCAGGGGGAACTGATCTCTGCAGTCTGGAGATGAGCTGGAATTCCAGGGGATCCCCAGGCCCCACCTGGAGGCTGGCATCCCCGGACCTCAGTGGGGCACAAGGCCACAGAGTCCCCCCTCCAAAGCAGCCATTTCCTCCAGGGGGAACTGATCTCTGCAGTCTGGAGATGAGCTGGAATTCCGGGGGATCCCCAGGCCCCACCTGGAGGCTGGCATCCCCGGACCTCAGTGGGGCACAAGGCCACAGAGTCCCCCCTCCAAAGCAGCCATTTCCTCCAGGGGAACTGCTCTGCAGTCTGGAGATGAGCTGGAATTCCGGGGATCCCCAGGCCCCACCTGGAGGCTGGCATCCCTGGACCTCAGTGGGGCACAAGGCCACAGAGTCCCCCCTCCAAAGCAGCCATTCTCTCCAAGGGGAACTGATCTCTGTCATCTGGAGATGAGCTGCAATTCCGGGGGATCCCCAGGCCCCACCTGGAGGCTGGCATCCCCGGACCTCAGTGGGGCACAAGGCCACAGAGTCCCCCCTCCAAAGCAGCCATTTCCTCCAGGGGGAACTGATCTCTGCAGTTTGGAGGTGAGGTGGAATTCCGGGGGATCCCCAGGCCCCACCTGGAGGCTGGCATCCCCAGACCTCAGTGGGGCACAAGGCCACAGAGTCCCCCCTCCAAGGCATCCCTTTTCTCCAGGGGGAACTGATCTCTGCAGTCTGGAGCTGAGAGCTGTGATTCCGGGGGATCCCCAGGCCCCGCCTGGAGGTTGGCCTCCCTAATTCCCTTCCCCCGAAAGCGTGGGGGGAGGTGGAGCACAGGAAGGGTCCGTGGATTTCCACGGACAGACCGTTCCGCTTGCTCTCCCCGCCGAGGTTTTTTTTTAAAACGACGGGCCAGGGCAGACTTCTTATATAACTCGGTGCCCCTGTGGAACATCTGCTCTCCGGTGCCAGGCGAGGGATCCGTGCTGTCTGGCTGACTCCCAGCTTCGGCAGAAAGGCCTCCGCGCTGGAAACGTACACCGGCCCCTGCGCTGCGTGTCCAAGAGGGGCAGCCAGCCCAGCCGTTTTTTCCACGTCCCGTCTCGGAGCGTTGGCCGCCTGCTCTTGCATTGTTGGTTTTGGGCAGGGAGCGCGGGCGTTAATGAGGCCGTTGCCAACTCCCCTCCCTCCCCAGCCCCCTACGAAATGTCCAGTTTTGCACGGGGCGGTGAGCAAGAGACTTGCAGTGGGACCTCTGCCTCCGAGCGAGATGGATTTCCCCCGTCTTCGCCCAGAACCGCTCCGGTCTTTCTCCCTGGTAGACCAGGACCCTTTCCCTCTCTTGCGTTCAGTCCTTCACGCTTCCTGGCTTCAAGTTGTGAAGTTAAACAGTGGGTTAACCAGCGATGTTCTGCTTTAAAAAAACCCACAACGACACCAGGACTTTTTAGCACGCTGCGTGCCAAAATATTTTGGATCAGGCTCCAAAACGAGACATAAGGCTGACCTAGAAGAAAAGCTCTCTGGTGGTGCTGGAACAGGCTGTTGTGAAGTATGGAACTCAACAACGATATGATTTCAGCAAGTGAATTCAGCTTTATTCGTAACAGCCACTCCAACTCGGAACACCACAACAACACACCACACAAGTGGAGCACAGCTCCCTCTTTTAAACTCTCCCGGGCTGTCAAAGCCACTCCCAGAATAAGTTAAGGACCAATAGAAATATTTTGGCCAAATACTTTGGCCACCAAATGAGAAGGGAGCACTCCCTGGAGAAGAAAGCCCTGATGCTGGGAAAGATTGAAGGTCAAAGAAGAAGGGGACGGCAAAGGGTGAGATGGTTAGACAGTGTCATCGATGCAACGAACATGAAATTGAGCAAACTTCAGTGGACAGCGGAAGACAGGAGGGCCTGGCGTGATCTGGTCCGTGGGGTCGCGAAGAGTCGGACTCGACTGTGCAACTGAACAACAACAAGAAATACAGAGATAAGGTCCAATCACAATGGTTCCCGCTTTGATACATCTCTACAAGATGATTGGTTCTGTACACAGAAACCAGCCAATAGTAATGCAACAGCTGAAGAGCCACATTCAGAAGCAAGCTTAACACGTGGAAGTATAGCAGTGATTCACATTTCAATACACAACAGCTGTCATGGCAAACTTGCCGAGTTTTCAAGGCAAGAGACGAACAGAGGCGGTTTGCCCTTTGCCTGCCTCTGTGTAGCGGCCCTGGACTTCCTTGGGTTGAAATATGCAAGCTCTATAGTGCAGCCTTCTGAAGATCACCCTACAGGGGGACAGCCGAAGGACTTGTAGTTGGCACATCTAGACTAGGGACTTCCCACTTTTTCAAATTCCGTCCTTGCTGTCTCCTGATCGGCTCTTCTGGCAACTTCCTGCTCCCGCCGAGCTTCCTGTTGCTCTTTCCTCCTTCGGCAGTTAGGTTAAACAGTTAAAGCTCTCTTTCTTCTACGTTCTATAGCGGTTTGTTCCTCTTTAAATGAACCGTGGCGCCGGTCACACGGGCCAGATAACGCGGGGGGGGACGGGGCCGTTCGCCCTGGAGCAAAATACAGCGCCGTATCCCGATCACACGGTCCCCCGAGTCTCCGCGCTTAGGCTGTTAGCTGCCGATCACACAGCGATGCTGAAGTGTGGCAAAGAAAGCGGTGCAGCATGATCACACAAGCGGCGATTGCAAGCCGCCGCTTCTGGATCAGACGGGCAATCGTTTTTTTCCAACGGAGTCCCCGCATGCACATGATCGAGGAATGAAGGATTGCTTCATGGCGAGTTGGTGCAACAGGTCACGTTTGTGGGTGTGCGCAGTTCGACGGAGCAGCGCTGTTCTCGGTTTTGCATTTGTGCGCATGTGCCATTCTGCAGAGTGGCACTGCTTTCAGCTTCATGTTTGTGCACATGCGCAGTTTGGCGTTTGTGCGCATGCGCAGTTTGGCGTTTGTGTGCATGCGCAGTTTGGCGTTTGTGCGCATCCTATGGAGACTTACAAAAAACATCCGGTCTGCGATGGGACATGGATCAGACACCTGCCTTTGCCCCCCGTTTTCTGGATACTGGTGCACTTTCCGCGGTACTTTTTAACTCCGCATCTTCAGCAGGACGCCACGGGTTGGCCACAGGAGCGCTACGCTTCCTAGATGTTGTGGTGTGATCGCGCCCCGAAAATCTGCCTGACATTCGTGCCTTCCACGTGGCAAATTCTCTGTGTGACCGGGGCGCCACTTATTTTTCTCTAAGCAGTCAGTGCTCCGCTTCCTTTGCATATTCAAACTCTGCCACCACCTTGGTGGTCTCCCATCCAAGGACTAACCAGGGTCGACCCTGCTTAGCTTCCAAGATCAGAGGAGATCAGGCTTGCCTGGGCCATCCCGGTCAGGGCAAAAGACATTCAGAGGTGGCTCGCCCCTGCCTGATTTTGCATCGCAGCCGTGGACTTTGGTGGGCTCCAGTGTTCCCACTAAGCTGAGTTCATGTGAGCTAGCTCACAGAGGGTTTTTTTAGCCTCTGGCTCACATATTTTTGTCTTCGCTCAGGAAAGATGGCTTCCAGAGCAAAATAATTTACACCATCGCCAAGTTGCTCGCTAACGACTGTAATGCCAGTAAGCTCACAAATTTTTGCTCACAAGACTCCGCAGCTTAGAGGCAGCGTCGGCAAATACTAACCAGGGCCAATCCTGCTTAGCTTGCAAGGTCATAGAACGGAAGGGGCCCCTAGGGTCATCTAGTCAACTAGATGACAACTAGAATGATAAAAGGGTTGGAACACTTTCCCTGTGAAGAAAGGTTAAAACACTTGGGGCTCTTTAGCTTGGAGAAATGACGGCTGAGGGGTGACATGATCGAGGTTCATAAGATTATGCCTGGGATAGAGCAGGTTAAGAAAGAAGTACTTCTCTCCCTTTCTCACAATACAAGAACTCGTGGGCACTCCATGAAATTGCTGAGCAGTCGGGTTAGAACAGATAAAAGGAAGTCCTTCTTCACCCAAAGAGTGATAAAGACACAGAACTCACTGCCACAGGAGGTGGTGGCAGCTACAAGCATGGACGGCTTCAAGAGGGAATTAGATAAGCATATGGAGCAGAAGTCCATCAGTGGCTATTAGCCACAAGGTATATAGAAGGGAACTCTCAGTCTGGGGCAGGTGATGCACTCTATTCTTGGTGCTGGAGGGGGCAGCAGTGGGAGGGCTTCTGGTGTCCTTCTGGCCCCACTGCTGGACCTCCTAATGGCCACTGGTATTTTTGGCCACTGTGTGACACAGAGTGTTGGACTGGATGGGCCATTGGCCTGATTCAACATTGGCTTCTCTTATGTTCTTATGTTCTTAAATACTAACCAGGGCCAATCCTGCTTAGCTTGCAAGGTCATAGAATGGAAGGGGCCTCCAGGGTCATCTAGTCCAACCGCTTGCACAATGCAGGAAATTCACAAGTACCCCCCCCCACGTCCCCAGTGACCCCTGTTCTGTGCCCAGAAGATGGGGGGGGGAACCTTCAGGATCCCTGGCCAAACTGGCTGGAGGAAAACAACTTCCTGACCCCAAAGTGGCGATCGGCATTTCCCTGGGCGTGTAAGAAAGGGGCCACGAGAACCGAGCCCTGGCCGTGCAGCCCCTCCTGCCCTCCCTGTCGCGATCTGCCTCAGTTCACAGAATCAGCATGGCTGCCAGATGGCCATCGAGCCTCTGTTTAAGATCTGGCTAGCTTGAGTCACGTGGGTCAGAGCGCAGGCATCCTACAACCCTAGATACGTGGTCGTCAGCTGTGGTGGCTTTTAGCTCTGTGATTGGGGGCTGCGGCTGTTCCTCCCGCCTCTTCTCTATCCTAGAAGGCCAAAAGTGCAACCATCGTACACCACGCACTCCCCAAATCCACCTGACATTCTTGTCAGGAGGCCGGTAAAAGAATTCAATGTCAGGGAAGGAAACATCTTTTTTCACCCTCCCCCTTTATTTTTTTTCCTGAGCACCTGCCTGAGGAACGTCTGGGAACCGTCGACAGCTTGCCCAGTTTTCGTGTTATTTGGTCAGTCTTAATAAAAGGTATATCTTGGCTTTTGTTTCTGTACCAAGCAGGGTGGCCAATAAGAACATAAGAGAACATAAGAGAAGCCGATGTTGAATCAGGCCAATGGCCCATCTAGTCCAACACTCTGTCACACAGCGGCCAAAATATACCAGGGGCCACCAGGAGGTCCAGCAGTGGGGCCAGGGCACCAGAAGCCCTCCCATCACCGGGTGGGGCGTAGAGATTCCCACCCCCCAGAATTACAACTGACCTGCAGACGGCAGAACTCAATAGAATCATAGGTTACGGTCACATGGTCATTTTGATCAGGTTTCACAACTGTTCCCTCTTGTATTTAAATGGGCTGATCAGACAGCCGACTCTGTCTCCTGTATCAAAGTGGACTCACCCCGCAATCCTCCTGGTTTTCTAGTGCATTTCCCGACATCAGGATAATCGAGTGCTTTCTTACTACTTGTGTTGTGAATCTGCAATTTCTCCTATCTGGACAGCCATCTTTCACTATGAATGCGATTAGGTCATAGAATCAAAGAGTCATAGAAAGTTAGAGTTGGAAGGGACCTTGCAGGTCATCTAGTCCAACCCCCTGTACTCTGCAGGAGCATTGCCAAAAGATAGCCCTACATACCTACACCATACCCAAAAGATGGTCATTCAGCCTCCGCCTGAAAACGTCCAGGGAAGGAGCATCCACCACCTCCTGAGGCAGACTGTTCCACTGCTCAACCACCTCTTACAGTTAGGAAGTTTCTCCTAAAATCTAGCTGGTAACGACTCCCTTGTAATTTCCGCCCATTAGATCTAGTCCTGCAGTCCGGAGCAAGAGAGAAAAGATCTGCTCCATCTTTTACATGACAGCCCTTCAAATACCTGAAGACTGCAATCATGTCCCCTCTAAGCCTTCTCTCTCCCAGGCTGAACATACCCAACTCTTTCAACCTTTTCTCATAAGACTTGGATTCAAATCCTCTCACCATCCTGGTTGCCCTCTTCTGGACATGCTCGGGCTTGTCAACATCCTTCCTAAAGTGTGGTGCCCAAAACTGGACACAGGACTCTACGTGAGGCCTGACCGTAGCAGAATAGAGCGGAACTACCACCTCCCGCGATCTGGACACAAGGCTTCTGTTAATGCATCCTAAGATTGTATCCTAAGATTGCATCTGTACATCCTTCTTGTGGTAGTTCTCCCCCACTGGCTTTCACCATGACCGATCCTGCACTGAATATATTAAATGCATGAATGCTCAAGCGCACATAGACCAGTGCTCGGTTGCATGTCGGTAGCTCATTTTGTTTGCTGTTCGGAGGGGGGGGGGAACACTGCATCCAAGCAGGAGCCGTGATTTGTGCGTGCACATGTGCACACATGCATGTATGTGCACATGTGCACATGCACATTTGCGCATGTGCAAATAATTTTTTTTAAAAAAATTGTGCCGTGCCGCCACTCTGGTGGTGCAGCTGTCTGGACGGTGCCTGGAGCCTTGTGGCACGATGCAAGCAGTTGGGCAAGGGACGTGCGATCATCCGAACCCGCTAAAAATATCCCCAGTCAAATCTACAGCGGGAACAAATCGTAGTAAGTTTATCGTGTAACCATAGAGTTGGAAGGGACCCCCAGGGGTCATCTAGTCCAACCCCCTGCTCAAAGCAAGGGTTTCGCAAATACTTCCCTCTCCACACGCCCAGCGTTCCCCTAGAGAAAACGACTGCTTTGGAGGACAGACTCTAGGGCGTTAGACCCCACTGAAGTCCCTCCCTTCTCCTCCCCACACCACGCCCTCTTTAGGCCCCACCCCCAAATTTCCAGGAATTTCCCACCCCCCGAGATGGGAACTCTAGGAGCAGCCTAGCTACCTGCAGTCTCAGAGCACAGACACTCTGCACTCGGGCGCTCTTCCTGCTACTCATGTGTTCACATAGATAGATTTGGGTGGGTTGCCCTGTTGGTCTGAATCAGCAGAACAAAGGCTGAGTTCAGACTGGCAGTTTGAAGCGGGAGGGAGTCGTGGCAAAAAAGACCCGGAACAAACACAGGCGAGGAACCTCGATGGTAGGACCCCGGTTACAGGCTGGAAAGCCAGGGTGCAGGGACACGCCCTGGTGTATACTGCAGCTCCCTCATCGAATGCCTGGTGGAAGAGCTCCGTCTTGCAGGCCCTGAGGAACTATAAGAGGTCCCGCAGGGCCCTGATTTCTACCGGGAGCTCATTCTACCAGGATGGAGCCGCCACCGAGAAGGCCCTGGTTGTCGATATGGGGATGGAGCCTGGGGAGGACAGGGACTTCCATGGGGTACAATGCCATCCAGCCCACCCTCCAACGCAGCCATTTCTCCAGCAGAACTGACCTCTGTAGTCTGGAGATAAGCGGTACTTCCTGGGGGTCCCCAGGTCCCACCTGGAGGCCGGCATCCCTATGCCCACCTGAATTATTTGTGTGCATGAGCACAAAGAGGGCACGCTAGAGGAACACGGACATAAAGATCTTCCTTTCTCCGGCCTGCGTGCCTACTGCGTGTCGAGATCTCACGAGGCAGCCGTGCACAGCTGGTGAGGGGCTGCACGATCTCTCCTTCCCCAAGTATTCAGGACAGGAAGCAGAGGAAATTTCTTGATCAAGAGGAGAGATTTCAGAAGAGAGAAAGGAATTTCCCGGCTGGAATCAGAACAGGAAATAGGGGTCAGCGCTCCTAGTCTTGAGGGGACGGGCCCTGCACAACTTTCACATGCTTCCCTCCCGGGGTGCTGGCCGGGTTGCCAACCTCCAGGTGGTGCGGGCCACCCCAAAAAACCACAAACCCCGTGCAAAAGCATTAGACGACGAATAGTGTCCTTAGAATGACTTATTGTTTTCTACTACAATCATCAACCACTCCCTCTTTGTCTCTAAACGCTGGAAACGAAAGAAGCGGCATCCTTACATGGGGTGTACGCCCATTGGTGGATGATTCTAACCTCCAGGTGAACATAAGAACATAAGAGAAGCCAATGTTGGATCAGGTCAATGGCCCATCCAGTCCAACACTCTGTCACACAGCGGCCAAAATATACCAGGTGCCATCAGGAGGTCCACCAGTGGGGCCAGGACACTAGAAGCCCTCCCACTGTTACCCCCCCAAGCTCCAAGAATACAGAACATCCCTTGCCCCAGACTGAGAGTTCCTATCTCTTCCCTTGGGGCTAATTGCCACTAATGGACCTCTGTTCCATATGTTTATCCAATCCCCTTTTGAAGCCATCCATGCTTGTAGCTGCCACCACCTCCTGTGGCAGTGAATTCCATGTGTGAATCACTCTTTGGGTGAAGAAGGACTTCCTTTTATCCGTCCCAACCCGACCGTTTAGCAATTTCATGGAGTGCCCACGAGTTCTTGTATTGTGAGAAAGGGAGAAAAGTCTTTCTCTGCCTGCTCTATCCCACGCATAATCTTGTAAAACCTCGATCATGTCACCCCTCAGCCGTCGTTTCTCCAAGCTAAAGAGCCCCAAGCGCTTTAACCTTTCTTCATAGGGAAAGCTTTCCAGCCCTTTTATCCTTCTAGTTGCCCTTCTCTGCACTTTTTCCAAAGCTGTAATATCCTTTTTGAGGTGTGGTGACCAGAACTGCACACAGTACTCCAAATGAGGTCGCACCATCAATATATACAGGGGCATGATGATACTGGCTGATCTGTTTTCAGTTCCCTTCCTAATACTCCCCAGCATAGTGTTGGCCTTTTTCGTTGCAGTCCAGCCTCCCATCTCTATCACACCGTCTCAACGTTTTCAGTGGTGTCTGGAGCTCTCCCGGAATTCCAACCGATCTCCAGGCAACGGAGATCAGTTTTCTTGGAGAAAATAGCTGTTTTGGAAGGTGGACTCTTGTGGCATTCTACCCCACTGCCGCCCCTCTCTCCCCCAAGCCTCCTCCTCCCTAGGCTCCACTCCCCAAATCTCCAGGAATTTCCCAACCTTGAACTGGCACCCCTAGCTACTTGATAGCCGTCTAGCTAGGGGCACCCCAAGTACTTGATAGCCATCTAGCTAGGGGCACCCCTAGGTACTTGATAGACATCTAGCTGAGATCAAATTGGGAAGTTCCTAGGACTGGGGGATGCAGCCTGCAGAATTTGGGGTTCGGGGAGGGGAGAGGCCTCAGCAGGGTATAACGGCATGGAGCCCACCCTCCAAAGCAGCCATTTTGCCCAGGGGAACTGGCCTCTGTTTTCAGTCTTGGAGATCTCCAGGCCCCTCCTGGAGATTGGCAATTGTAGAAGAAGGAGAGAAGAGATTGGACTCATACCCCGCCCTTCCCTACCTGAAGGAGTCTCAGAGCGGCTTACATTCCCTCCCCCTCCCCACAACAGAGGCAGGTGGGGCTGAGAGAGCCCTTTCAAGAACTGCCCTTGAGAGAACAGCTCTGAGAGAACTTGTGACCGACCCAAGGTCACACCAGCAGCTGCATGTGGAGGAGTGGGGGAATCAAACCCAGTTCTCCCAGATTAGAGTCTGGGCTTCTAACCACTACACCAAACTGCCTCTCTTGTAGGCCCGGGCCTGTATCTCTCACCTACTTTTTTCCTGTCCGCCTTGAATTTTTCCATTGGAAAAACTGAGAAAACCTCCTCAGGAAAAAATTAGAAATACCCCCTGCCCATTTCCCCAATCTTTTTTTTTTACCTCAGCCTTTTTTTACCTCAGCCTTTTTTTACCTCAGCCTTTTTTTACCTCAGCCTTTTTTTACCTCAGCCTTCACATTTGTTCAAATGGGATGCAATGCCTTCGGAGGGGGTTGGGGTGGCTAATAACCCCATAAACTGGAGCCTTATACTTCTCCCCCCAAAGTTCAACCCTGAGGTAACCCATGGCAATTTACAGTCACACAGTTTGTAACGGAACCTCCTCGTCTGGAGGCAGAATACCTGTGACAACCGGAGACTGATGTCAAAACAAAAGTGGGAGTGCTTATCTCTATCATGTTCATCAATGGCTCTTTGCTGCTGGGGATTAGATGGCCTTTTGGACTGATCCTGCAAAGCCATTTAGAATCATAGAATGTTATGGTTGGAAGGGGCCTTGCAGGTCATCTAGTCCAACCCCCTGCACTCTGCAATAGCATAGCCAAAAGATAGCCCTACAGAATACCCGAAAGATGGTCGTCCAGCCTCTGCTTGAAAACGTTCAGTGAAGGAGCATCCACCACCTCCCGAGGCAGTCTGTTCCACTGCTCAACCACTCTGACAGTTAGGAAGTTTCTCCTGATATCTAGCTGGTATCGACTGCCTTGTAATTTCCACCTGTTAGGTCTAGTCCTGCAATCTGGAGCAAGAGAGAATAGATCTGCTCCATCTTCTACATGACAATATTTGAAGACTGCAATCATGTCCCCTCTAAGCCTTCTCTTTCCCAGGCTAAACAGACCCAACTCTTTCAGCCTTTTCTCATAACTCTTTCAGCCTTTCCTCGTAAGACTTGGATTCCAACCCTTTCACCATCCTGGTTGCCCTCTTCTGGACACGCTCGAGCTTGTCGACATCCTTCCTAAAATGTGGTGCCCAAAACTGGACACAGGACTCCAGGTGAGGCCTGACCATAGCAGAATAGAGCGGAACTACCATCTCCCGTGATCTGGACACAAGGCTTCTGTTAATGCATCCTAGATTGCATTAGCTTTCTTTGCAGTCACATCACACTGCAGGCTCATGTTTAGCTTGTGATCAACCAGAACACCTAGATCCCTTTCACATGTGCTGCTGTCAAGCCAAGTCCCTCCCATTCTATATCTGTGCCTTTGATTTTTTTTTAAATCTTTGTGTGTTCTGACTACAAAATGAAGGATTCATTCTTCAAATAAAAGGAAAGTTTCTGGCTGCCGCTGGAAGCCCTCCAATGTGAAACTTGTCAAGCAGGTATGCAAAAGGAATGCCTCTACACTATTGCATGTGTGAATAAGAATGTAAGAAGAGCTCTGCTGGACTGGACCAGTGGTCCCTCTAGTCCAGCCTCCCGTCTCACACAGGGGCCAGCCAGTTCCTCTGGAGGGCCAGCAACAGGGCAGAGAGACTGAGACCTTCCCCTGATGTTGCCTCCTGGCTCTGGGATTCAAAGATTTAGTGCCTCTGAATGTGGAGGTTCCCCTCCGTCACCACGGCTAGTAGCCATTGACAGACTTATCCTCTATGAATCTACCTAATCCCTTTTTCAAGCTGTTCATTCCTGTGGCCATCGCTACATCCCCTGGCAGTGAATGCCACATTTTAATCACTCTCTGTCCAAAGAACTATCTCCTTTTGTCCGTCCTGAACCTACTGCCCATCAGCGTCATTGGATGCCCTTAAGCTCTAGTATTTTGGGAGAGGCAGAAAAATGTCTCTTTGTCAACTGTCTCCACGCAGCGCAACATTTTATAAACCTCTGTCATGTCCTCCACCCCTGAGTCATCACTTTTCTAAACAGAAAAGTCCCAGAGACCCTTCAACCTTTCCGTCTCGGGAAGGGGCTCCAACCCCCTCATCCTCTTGGTCGCCCTCCTCGGTACTTTTCCCAGCTCTGCAATGTCCTTTTTGAGAGACGGTGACCAGAACTGGACACAGTACTCCAAATGGGGCTGCATCATAGATCTATGCAGTATCGACCATTCTATTCCCAGTCCCTTTCCTAATAATCCCTAGCATCGAATTCGCCTTTTCCGCCGCCACAGCACACTGGGGGCTGACACTTTTGTTGAGCTTTCCACTCCGACCCCAAGATCTTTCCCCCCTCTCAGTCTCAGCAAGTTCAGACCCCATCAGCCTATACTTGACGTTTATTTTATTCTATTTATACCCCTCCCTCCCCGTAAACGGACTCAGGGCGGCTTACGAAATTGGTACCCAGTGCCATAAAACCATGCAAAGATTAAAACATTCCAAAAACCTTTAAAACAGTCCAGTAAGCAAAGTGCTAGTGCTGATGGTCGTCCCTGAGAAGTTCTGATGGTGTATTGTATAGCAGACAACCGATATTTCTGCTTCCATGGTCTTCGGCACTGCGCAATAGTGTGGTACTTTCTCCAGGCTGGGGCCAATCCATAGCCACATATGTTGGTGGTAGTGGGGTGGCGGCTCCTAATTGAATGCGTGGCGAAGAGCTCCGTCTTGCAGGCCCTGCGGAACTGTAAAAGATCCCGCAGGGCCCTGATCTCCTCCGGGAGCTCATTCCACCAGTGTGGAGCCACCACAGAAAAGGCCCCGGCCCTGGTGGCAGCGAGCCTGGAGTCCTTCGGGCCTGGGATGGTCAGTCGATGTTGCAAGCCCGACTGTAGTGCTCTCTGGAGTATATATGGGGAAAGGCAGTCCCTCAGGTATGTCAGACCCCGGCCATATAGAGCTTTAATGGTAAGTACCAGCACCTTGAAGCAAATTCAGGATGCTATTGGCAGCCAGTTCAGTGCCTTCAGCGCAGGCCGGATGTGCTCCCATTTAGGGAGGCCCATCAGGAGCCTGGCCCGTGGCATTCTGGGATTTTTTCTGGGTTTTTTTTTCTCCCAGTGGCATTCTGGGATTTTTCTGGCATTCTGGGATTTTTTTCTCCCAGTGTGTATCGCTTTTCACTGGATGGGGCTGGTCCATGTGCTTTTCTATAGCATTTTGAGGATGACATAGGGTTGCCAACTCCAGGCTGTGGAATACCTGGAGATTTGGGGGGATGGAGCCCCGGGGAAAGCAGGGTTTGGAGCTCAGCCAGGTATAATGCCAGAGCCCACTCCCCAAAGCAGCCATCTGCTCCAGGGGAACGGATCTCTGTCGTCCGGAGATCAGCTACAATTCCAGGAAATCCCCCCACACACACTTTCCAAATGGGTCCTTCAAGCTCCTCTCCCTGCTACACTCAAGGACAGTAATAATTTCCAACTGCACTTGCGAAACTGACCGTGACTCAATTGTGAGTCGATGTATTTCACAGAGCCGGAAGATTAAAGGGAGTAAAGAGGTCATAATCTGCTCCAAACGTTAATCCCCCCAATTCATGGGAGAGGAAGGGGGGGGGGTACGACCAGGCAGCGGTCTCTCTAAGCCCTGGAGTCTTGTGAGCAGAAATTCCACTTTGTGAGCGGCTGGCATTAAAGTTGTGAGCGAGCGGTTTGGCTGCTGCGTAAATTAGTTTGCTCCGGGGCCACGTCCCTTCCTGAGCGAAGACAAAAATGTGTGAGCCGGAGGCTCAAAAAGTGTGAGCTGGCTCACACTAATTCAGCTTAGAGGGAACACTGGGTCCAGGTACATGGTGAGAGGTGGGAGAAAGGCAAACGGAGCTCTGAACAAGTCCAGGACTAAGAGTCGGGAGCCTCACCGCGTAACGTATCTTCACTTTTGCCCATAGGAATGGAGAGCATCCATTCGCTCAAATGGGAAGGGGGGAAAATAAGCGTATTTGGGGACATCTTCCCAGCTTTTACTAACTCAGGATTAACTCACCAGCTGCAGCCTTGTATTAAACACCAAGATCTGGCCATAATCATTCATGCAGAAATCACATCTGGGTTGGGCTACTGCACTGAACTCTCCGTGGGGCTGCCCTTGAAGACTGTATGGGAATTCCATGAGCCACAGAATGCCATTGCGACGCACCTGATAAAAAGGAAGGAGGTAGTTTGGAACTCGACTGTTCTTCGAGGCCTGGTCTGGCTTCCACTTTCTTTCTGTCCACAATCCTAAATGCTGATTCTTTCGTTTACGGTTCTGAAACGTCTGGGGCCTGGTCATCTGAATGACGCACCTCTCTGAATTTCCCTTCTTGAATCTGAACAGCAGGACTCAAGTCCGGGGCCATCTTAAAGACCAACAAGATTTCCAGGGTGTAAACTTTTGATACTATCCGAGCAATGGAGCTTTGATTCTCGAAAGCTTACACCCCGGGAAATCTTGCTGGTCTCTAAGGTTCTCCTGTATTCGAATCTCGTTTTTGTTAAATCCTGGGTTCGAGACGCATTGCAGTGAACAGCTCTACTTTATCAAGTGATTCAGCAGATACAGCAGCCCTGTTTAAATAGCATGCAGAAGCAAACACAACCAACCCCCAGCGATAGGCTATTTACATAACATTTGTTTCTCATTGGTCACCTCCAGAGTCCTGGTGGGCTATTGTTCTTGAGCTCCAAGCTCAGCCAGTCTCCAGTACCCAGTACTGGAATGTTCCAGCCCTGATACGTAACAGTTCACCTGACTTTTAACTGTACTGAAGTTTAGATGGCACCGTTTCCACTTCTCTGGATATTTGTCGTGAGGCAAATTTTTAGAAGTCGTTTGTTTCGTGGTTGGTTGGTTTTTCTGCTTTTTAAAAAGGGGCCATTAGTTTTATAAGCTGTGACTCTGTACACAGTGGTGAGGAACACTTTGTTGAGGGGCGGGAAGAGCTGAGAGAGGAGCTCTGGTCCCACTCGGCAGGGCAGGGTGC
Source organism: Gekko gecko (assembly GCA_029375565.1). Taxonomy (NCBI): domain Eukaryota; kingdom Metazoa; phylum Chordata; class Lepidosauria; order Squamata; family Gekkonidae; genus Gekko; species Gekko gecko. Next base: position 296,188,408 of record JAPDNY010000002.1, read on the forward strand.
ATCGCCGCCCCATAGCCAGTCCCTTCTGCTCCGGAGAAACTCTGCTCCCTTCCGTCCCCCAAAGCGAGGCCCCGCGAGGAACAAGCGAGGCCCCCGCGGGGAACCCGTCTGGAGCAGGGAACAGTTAATGCCCAGCTCGTAGCTCCAATCTACTGCTGATCTGGTTCATAACAAAGGCACTTCCTGTTTGGGGAAGGTCAGAGGGGCCGGCAGCAAATGTTGCCTTTGGCTGGGGCTGTGCTCTGCTCCCTCCAGCCCCTGCGCTGGGTTGACCTAAGCCAAATTGGAACCAGCTTTGCAGGCTGCGTCACAGACGCACGCACAAACACACACACGCACCCCCAGCGGACTGTTCCCAGCTCCGGCCAACGAAGCCATGTGCTCCGGATCGCCAGAAATGTGTCTCTTTGCCCAGCTCCGTCTGCAATCGCTCTTGCTTGGCAGGCCTTGTCCTACGGATGTCCGGGGGGAGGGGGGAGGCAGCCGTTCATATGAAGATCTCTTCCCCTCCGGCCGGGGTTGCCAACCAGTGTTCCCTCTAAGCCGAGTTAGTGTGAGCTAGCTCACAGTTTTTTAGCCTCCGGCTCACAGATTTTTGTCTTAGCTCAGGAAGGGACGGCTCCAGAGCGAGTTAATTTATGCAGCAGCCAAATCGCTCGCTCACAACTTTAATGCCGGTAGCTCACAAAGTAGGATTTTTGCTCACAAGACTCCACAGCTTAGAGGGAACACTGTTGCCAACCTCCAGGGTGACCTTGCAGTAGGGTTGGCAGTTTCCAGGTCTGGGTGAGGTTCCCCCCGCTTTTGGGGGCTCCAATCTGCCCCACCCCAAGCCCTACCCCCAAGCACGACCACCCGCAGCCACCCCTCTCCCTCCCCTGCTACCAGATTTTAAGGGCTTCGGCTGATTGGCGGGGACCCCGTGGCCTGCCAACCAGCCGGAGGGCCGTTTACACCTGGCAGGAGGGAAGGAGAGGGGCAGTCGCGGGCCGCATGCCCGGCTTGCAAAAAGACCCACCCCTGCCCACCCATGGAACAGCCCCAAATACCCCCACCGGAGCGACGAGGGGACATGGTAACTCTACCTCGCAGGGCTGTTGTAAAGGGAACAAAACGAGGAAAGGAAAGCCATCCGCGCCACCCCGAATTCCTTGGAAGAAGAAGAAGAAGAAGAAGAAGAAGAAGAAGAAGAAGAAGAAGAAGAAGAAGAAGAAGAAGAAGAAGAAGAAGAAGAAGAAGAGGAGGAGGAGGAGGAGGAGGAGGAGGAGGAGGAGTTTGGATTTATACCCCGCCCTTCACTCGGAGTCCCAGAGCGGCTTACAAACTCCTCTCCTTTCCCTCCCCACAACAGACACCCTGTGAGGTAGGTGGGGCTGAGAGAACTCTAACACAAACTGCTCTTTCAGGAACAGCTGTGCCAGAGCTTGTGACTGACCCAAGGTCACATCAGCAGGTGCAAGTGGAGGAGTGGGGAATCAAACCCGGTTCTCCCAGATTAGAGTCTGCGCACTTAAGCACTACACCAAAGTGGAAGGTAGGCTGGTGCACACAAGGATCTTTAACTGTGATGCTGCAATGGACCCTTTCTGTTCTCTCCTTTGGCTGGTTGCCTTTTATATCATGTATGATGAGTCAGTTTCTTTAATAATGGACCTCTTGAGGGCCCCTGGTATTCTTGGCCACTGTGTGACATAAGAGTGTTGGACTGGATGGGCCATTGGCCTGATCCAGTGTTGGCGTCTCTCATGTGCTTATGTTCTAAGGGGGCTGGTAGAAATCAGAATTTCCCCATCCACTTGGCTTTAGCGCTGTTCTTATTTTTGTTATTAAGTATTTTAATGCTAAGAACATAAGAACATAAGAGAAGCCAATGTTGAATCAGGCCAATGGCCTATCTCGTCCAACACTCTGTCACACAGCGGCCAAAATATACCAGGTGCCCTCAGGAGGTCCAGCAGTGGGGCCAGGACACTAGAAGCCCTCCCACTGCTGCCCCCTCCAGCACCAAGAATAGAGTGCATCACCTGCCCCAGACGGAGAGTTCCCATCTATACCCTGTGGCTAATAGCCACTGGTGGACTTCTGCTCCATATGTTTATCTAATTTCCTCTTGAAACTGTCCATGCTTGCAGCTGCCATGACCTCCTGTGGCAGGAGCTGTTTTAACTCTGATCTGGGAGAACCGGTTTTTATTCCCCACTCCTCGACATGAGGCTGCTGGGTGACCTTGGGCAAGCCACAGTTCTCTCAGAGCTGTCCCCTCAAGAGCAGTCCTCGAAAGAGCTCTCTCAGCCTTACCTACCTCACGGGCAGTGTTCCCTCTAAGCTGAGTTAGTGTGAGCTTGCTGACAGTTTTTTAGCCTCTGGCTCACAGATTTTTGTCTTAGCTCAGGAAGGAGGGCTCCCAGGGCAAAAACTAATTTATGCAGGCGCCACATTGCTCGCTCCCAACTTTAAAGCCAGTAGCTCATAAAGTTGAGTTTTTTCTCACAAGACTCCACAGCTTAGAGGGAGCATTGCTCACAGGGTGTCTGTTGTGGGGAGGCGAAGGGAAAGGAGGCTGTAAGCCACTCTGAGACTCCGAGTGAAGGGCGGGGTATAAATCCAATCATCTCCTCCTTCTCTTCCTCCTCCTCCTCTTCTTCTTCTTCAGAACATAAGAACAGAAGAGGAGCCAATGTTGGATCAGGCCAATGGCCCATCCAGTCCAACACTCTGTGTCACACAGTGGCCAAAAATACCAGGGGCCATCAGGAGGTCCAGGAGTGGGGCCAGGACACCAGAAGCCCTCCCACTGCTGCCCCCTCCAGCACCAAGAATAGAGGGCATCACCTGCCCCAGCCTGAGAGTTCCCATCTATACCCTGTGGCTAATAGCCACTGATGGACTTCTGCTCCAGATGTTTAATTCCCCCTTGAAACTGTCCATGCTTGCAGCTGCCACCACCTCCTGTGGCAGTGAATTCCATGTGTGAATCACTCTTTGGGTGAAGAAGGACTTCCTTTTATCTGTTCTAACCCGACTGCTCAGCAATTTCATTGAGTGCCCATGAGTTCTTGTCTTGTGAGAAAGGGAGAAAAGGACTTCTTTCTCTACTTGGTCTATCCCACGCATAATCTTATAAACCTCGATCATGTCACCCCTCAGCCGTCGTTTCTCCCAGCTAAAGAGCCCCAAGCATTTTAACCTTTCTTCATAGGGAAAGTGTTCCAACACTTTTATTATTCCAGTTGCCCTTCTCTGCACTTTCCCCAATGCTATAATATCCTTTTTGAGATGTGGTGACCAGAACTGTACACAGTACTTCAAATGAGGCTGCACCAATGATTTATACAGGGGCATTATGATACTGGCTGATTTGTTTTCAATTCCCTTCCTAATAATCCCCAGCATAGCATTGGCCTTTTTTATTGCAGTCGCACACTTGTCTTGACATTTTCATTGAGTTATCCACTACGACTCCAAGATCTCTCTCTTGGTCTTTCTCTGCCAGTTCGGACCCCATCAATGTGTATTTATATTTAGGATTTTTGGCTCCAATGTGCATCACTTTGTACTTGGCCACATTGAACCCCATTTGCCACGTTGACGCCCACTCACCCATCCTCGACAGATCTCTTTGGAGTGCCTCACACTCCTCCCTGGTTGTCACCACCCTGAACAACTTTGTGTCATCTGCAAATTTAGCCACTTCACTGCTTACTCCCAACTCCCAACCCAACTCCTCCTCCTCCACCTCCTCCTTCTCCTCCTCCTTCTTCTATAAAATTAAAAAGAAAGGCTGGGACTGTCTTCTGGCAAAAGAAACAATCATTTGTGAGTGTTTGGGTTTGATTAAGTGATTAAAATGGCATACATTTACATCTGAGTGCATTTGAGATATCCAAGTTTTTAAAAAATCATTTGTTAGACAGTTTTTCTAAGGGGAAAAAAAGAATAAAACTGTCTTTCTCTGGGCGTACCACATTTAATTGTCAGTCCGGAGCCAGGATTTCAGGCCGCGTCATTCTACATCTGCAGCTTTTAAGGATGTGGGAAATTTATGGACAGCAAACTCTTCAGGAACACCTTCTCATGAGGGACTAAGGAAGCCGAATACGAAGCCTTCGTTTTGTACGAAGCCAAATTAGCAAATAGAGGGAGTTACACAAAGGGAGCTGAGACGATCATAATTTCTGCCCTTTTCATGGTTCACGAACCAAAACTTGTGACTGGGTTTTATTAATTGCATTATGCTTTTAATTGTTTAAATTATTGGATATTAACTGTTTATCAGTATTGTTGTGATCTGCCCTGAGCCCTGGTGGGCAGGGGAGGGCGGACTAGGAATCCAAAGAAATAAAAATAAGTAAATAAAATAAATCACAAACTTCCTGAAGCAGTTCACGATGGTTTGGGGACAGAACAGAAAGCATGGGTTTAAAGGGACTCTGACTCCGAGTCCCTTTAAACTCCTGCTTTCCGCTCCGTGTGAAAGCTGCAAAAACAGCCAAGCAGCGGGGGGAGCAGTCTTCAGGGGTTTGCAGAGCCACAAACCACAAAACGGTTTGGTTTGTGAATGAACCTCCCAGTTCAATTCACACACAACACAACAAACCTTCGGTACAGAAGCGGCAAACGAGCAAAACAGTTAATCCACTACCCCCTTCTGTCAAAAAAGAACTTCTCCTGCTATATGCTCTGTAAGGGAAGTTTGCCGCCGCTTCGATGGTATCAACCCGGTTTGAGGCTAGGAGGTTCATTATCTTGCTTTCCTCAGATTTGCCCTGCAAGGATCGCAGTAGAGGGACGAGGTGATAAGGTCATGGTTGCTTTGGAGGGGGGACTCTGTGGCATTGTACCCCTTGTCCTCCCCAGGCTCCGTCCCCCAATATAAACAGGTTGCTTACCTGTAACTGATGATCTTCGAGTGGTCATCTGTGCAGTACCACACATGGGGTTGGGCGCCTGCGCACGACCTCGATCGGAGAAACTTCTAGAGCTTTACCTCAGAAGAGCTTTTGGCGGGCTCTCCCCCGCCCTGGGGGAGGAGACATGCACTGCGCATGCCCAGAGCGGGGAGAGAGCCGCCTCCCACTCAGTTCCTTCGACCGCCACTGTCAAGGCCAAAGAATCCAAAAACAGGACATCTGGAGATGCCAGCAGCGGGGAAGGCTGGGTGGGATTGTGGTACTGCACAGATGACCACTCGAAGATCATCAGTTACAGGTAAGCAACCTGTTTATCTTCGTCGTGGTCTCTGTACAGTCCCACACATGGGTGATTACAAGAGCTGAACCAGTTGGAGGAGGGAGCTGGCAGCTGCAAGAGGACACAAAAATACTGGTTAAGACACAGCATCACCATCAAAACAAATCACCCACGGGTCCTACCTGAGGGTGTACCAGGATCAAGCGAAGAGATCGCAGCACCGTCTGACCAAAGGCAGCATCCCGCCGAGCTCGGACGTCGAGTGCGTAGTGGGTCACGAAGGTCGATGCCGAGGACCACATAGCAGCCGCACAGACGTCTTCCAACGGGACACCGGCCAGGAAAGCGGTGGACGTCGACACCGCCCGCGTGGAATGGGCAGTGAGACAGGTAGGAATGGGTTGACGCGCCAGCTCATAGCAAAGGGCTATGGTGGAAGTCACCCACTTAGAGAGACGTTGAGAAGAAATGGGTACCCCCGCGTGAGGGGGGCCATAAGCTAGGAACAGCCGAGGAGATTTACGTATGGGCTGTGTCCTGTGTAGATAGAAAGAGAGCGCTCTGCGCACATCTAGACAGTGCAGGGCTCTCTGAGAGGCATCAGTCGGGTTCGGGAAGAATGTAGGCAGAACAGACGACTGAGAGAGGTGAAAGGCAGAGATGACTTTAGGGAGGAAGGAAGGGTCTGTTCTAAGGACCACCTTCTCCCTATGAAAGACGGTATAGGGGGATCGGCCCTGAAGGCAGCTAGCTCCCCTACTCTGCGTGCAGTGGTAATGGCTACGAGAAAGGCCGTCTTCCAGGACACTAACCTGAGGTCGGCGGTAGCCATCGGCTCGAACGGTTTAGCCATGAGCTGAGAAAGGACTAGAGACAAGCTCCAGGAAGGCACCAACGGTTTCCTAGGCGGGCACATGCGAAGAAGACCCTTGAGGAACATCTTGGTGAGACGGTGGGAGAACACGGATGAGCCTTGGATGAGGGGTGGTAGGCGGAGATCGCCGCCAAATGAACCCTCAAGGACGAGTATGCCAGAGCCCGCATCCTTCAAATGCACGATGTAGGCGAAGATCTCACGGAGAGATGATCGAATCGGATCGAAGGAGTGATCAGTAGCATAGGATTGGAATCTGTTCCACTTGAACCGATAGGAACGTCGAGTAGAAGGCTTCCTAGCATTCAGGAGAATTTCAGAGACCTGAGGCGGGAAGTCTAGGGCTGGATCTTCCAGGCCGTTAATTTGAAAAATCCCGGATTGGGATGGATGATTCTCCCTCGGGCCCGAGAAAGGAGATCTGGGACGACAGGGAGGGGGCGGAAGGATCGACAGGAGAGTTGAAGCAGGTGCGGGAACCAGACCTGGTGTGGCCACCACGGAGTGATCAGAATGCAGGAAGTGCGGTCTGCACGAATCTTCTGCACGACCCGAGAGATGAGAGGGAACGGAGGAAACAGATAAAACAGGGTTCCGTTCCATTTGTGGAGAAAGGCATCCCCGAGCGACCGAGCAGACGGGGGACCCCTGCTGAAAAACAGGCGACATCGAGCATTGTCGACGGACGCGAAGCCGTCGACAGATGGGTGACCGAACTCCCGAAACAGAGGCCGAAGGATACCGGAGGGGAATGGACCATTCGTTGTCCGATGAGGCAGAACGACTTCAACCGGTCCGCATCGACATTCTGATCCCCGGGAATATGGATCGCCGAGAGCGTGATGGAGTGGCGGAGGCACCAGGACCAGAGGTCTATCGCCAAGGTGCAGAGACGAACAGAGGCAGTGCCGCCCTGTTTGTTGACATAATAAACAGCCGTGGTGCTGTCGGAAGCCACTTGGACGACACGGTCTCGGAGGGTCGGAAGAAAAGACCGGAGGGCCAGGTAAATTGCTTGGAGCTCCAGGTAATTTATGTGGCGAGTTGCATCTCGAGCAGACCAAGCCCCTTGTACAGTAAGCGCTCCACACTGGGCTCCCCAACCCCAGAGGGAAGCGTCTGTGGTCAACAACAAGTCGGGAGGAGGAGGACGAAATGGCATCCTGGACAGGAGGTGGACAGGTTGGAGCCCACCACTCGAGGGAGGCGAGGGACGGTTTGTGGGATCGACAGAATCGTGTGCCAAGGCCTCCGGAGGGATCGAAGGCTCAGTAGGAGCCAGAGCTGAAGCGGCCGCATCTTCAACCGGGCGTTGCGGACCAACGAACACCGTAGAGGCAAAGTGACCCAGAAGCCTCATGACCGAACGGGCGGATTGTTGGGGACACGTCTGAAGGCGGACACCATCGCCCGAATGTCGGAAGCCCTGGACTCCGGAAGGAAAGCCGCTTCGAGGTTGGTGTCGAGTCGAGCCCCGAGGAATCGAAGGATTTGGAGGGGCTGAAGGGAGGACTTGGTGTGGTTGACGCAAAGGCCAAGAGCACGGAGGAGGGAGAGAGTCTCCCGAGTGTCGTGGAGCAATTGAGTTGGCGTTGGAGCTACGAGAAGCCAGTCGTCGATGTAAGGATAAAGAGTGACTCCCCGTCGGTGGAGTTCGGCTACCACCACAGCCATCAGCTTGGTGAACACCCATGGAGCTGTAGAAAGGCCGAAGGGAAGCACCCTGTACTGGTAGTGGGCATCTCCAACGGCGAAGTGGAAAAACCGCCGATGTTGGGGACGGATCGTGACATGGAAGTATGCGTCTTGAAGATCGACTGACGCGAGCCACGCTGCCCGTGGAATGAGAGGGAGGATCGACTGCAGAGTGACCATTCTGAATTTCTGATACCGAATGTAACGGTTGAGATCCCGAAGGTCCATAATTGGTCTGAAGCCGCCGTCCCTCTTGGGGACCAGGAAATACTTCGAGTAGAAGCCGAGAGTTCGTTGTGCCTCCGGGACGACCTCGATGGCCCCCTTGGCAAGGAGAGCAGAAACCTCGAGATCGAGGAGGGGGTCTGGAGGCGTGACGACAAAGTGTGGGAGGATCGGAGGCGAAACGAACTCTATGGCGTACCCGACCCGCAGGATGGTGAGGACCCAAGAGTCGGTTGAAATTTCTTCCCAGGCTGGTAGAAAGGGGAAGAGGCGGGTACGGACGGAAGGAGTGAACGACACTGGAGAGAGACGGTGGGGACAGTCAAACAGACTGCTTAGGCTGCGGCGGCTTTTTGGTGGGTTGGGAATGGTGTTTGGAAGGAGGACGGGAGTCGTACAGTTTCCTCCTCCATTGGGAGTGAGGTGCCGGAGGATGGGTATCGCCTGGAGGCGGAAGGTTTCCAGGAACGGTTTCTGGGACGGTAAGGTGCAGCCGAGACTCCAAGGTTTCGGGCCTGCTTACGACTCTCATCAACAGCCTTCAACACTTCGTCGGTGGTGGAGTGGAAGAGGCCGTTTGCCGTCAAAGGGGAGGTCTTCTACACGGAACTTGACGTCCGGTTGTAGGGAGGTGCCCCGCAGCCAGGCATGACGCCGTAGAGCGACAGAAGACACCAGGAGTTTAGAGGAGCAGCTGACTGCATGACGAACGGAATTGATTTGTTGCTTTGATATGGCACAAACCTCAGACAAGGCAGCCGAGAGAGTGGGACGGTGCTCTTCCGGAACAAACTCCAGGACAGGGCGAATTGCATTGGCAACGTTGAATGCGTAAGCAGATAAATACGACAGATAAGTATCGACCCGGAGATCCAGTTTACGACCCTCACGGTCAGGGGGCGTGGACTGGCGAGCAGGCTGCCTCGATTTCGAAGAAGAGTGAACCACCATGGAGTTCGGTGGTGGCTGAGAAAGGAGGAATTTGCCAGGAGCATCCTGGATCCTATACAACCCATCATAGCGCCTCGAAACCGGAGGGATCGAAGCCGGGTGTTCCCATGACTCTTTCCAACATAGAAAGGTGGACAGGCAGCAAAGGCAAGACGGGAGACGGAGGAAGATCAGCCTGGACCAACCGGTGAACGACGTCGGTCACTGCTGGGGACTCCGTAAAGCCCTGAACTTGGAGGGGCAGTCGCCATCACTGGTAACGAGCTCCAAAAATGCCTTAGGAGCCTTCCGTAGGGGAAATCGACCCCGAGCGTCGGTGCTCGTCCTCGATTCGAGAGAACCTCGGGATCGAACTCCGCCGAATCCAACCCGTCCGAGATCGACATAGGGAGAGGAGGATCGGGGTTGGACAAGGTCGACGACCGGATGGTCGATGGCAGGACGGTGTCGAGGTTCCATTGGGGAACTCCTTGGAGCGTCCCGATTTCTGGGAAGGTCAGAAGGCTGTTCCCGAGAGGCAGAATGAGCCGAGGCCACAGATGCCGAGGCGCCGAGGGCGGTCAGGGCATGGGCCTGATCTCCGCGTTCCGAATGCCAGATTCGGTCATAGCGGTGTCCCTCCGGTGTTGGAGACCTCGAATAATAGTAGGCCGCATCCGGACGCTCCCGACGGTCTTCGCAGGACCAGCATTGGTGGTCAGAGTGCTGAATCAGACGACGACGGGGATTGCATACGGATCAGGCATCGACGACCAAGTCGAGATCGGGACCGAGCATGGCGGTGCACAACCAGACCCTCGGTCCAAAGTGTGGATCGGGGTAGTGGAGCGCCTCCGTGGAGACTGGGAGCCTGTTCGCGGAGACAGGTGCGGAGGCGATCTGGTCAACTGGCCCAACGGTATCGTCCCCGTAGGTGACGAGTGGGGGTGCTGCGGAGTCTGGTTGACGAGCCGCAGACTGATGAGATGTAGGAGGCAAGGGCCGGCATCGACGTCGACAACCCAGTCACGATTATGGGGTCCACTTTCGAAACCGAAGCAGAGGGCATGGCCGTCGACCTCGAAGGGGTCTTATCTTCTCAGCGCCGCTTGAGTTTCTGTTTCGGTGCCTTCGAGGAGGTGTCCGATTTCTTGGCTACCGAGACCTGGGAAGCTCCCGAAGACATTGTGGGACGCAGAGCCGATTCCAGAAGAAGAGCTTTGAGCCTAGCCTCTCAATTACAGCGAGCCTGACGAGTGAAACTCGCGCAATGAGGGCAAGAATCTACTCTATGGGCCTCTCCCAAACAAACTAAGCAAAGGTCGTGCCCATCGTTGGATGCGAATTTTAGCAGGGCAACGACGACAGACCTTAAAGAATTGAGTCTTTCCCATACAAAATCCCCACCCACCCTCCAAAGAAAGGAGAGGGGGGGGGGAAAGAGAGATAGACAAAGATTTTTTTTAAAAATGTTTTTTAGAAGAGAAAGAAGCAGATGGAAAAAGAAAGCGAAAGCGAAGAAAGATATACTCAGCTGAGGTAAATGGAGGAACGACAGGAACGAGGTGTGAACACGAAGGCGGTCGAAGAAGAACTGAGTGGGAGGCGGCCTCTCTCCCGCTCTGGGCATGCGCAGTGCATGTCTCCTCCCCCAGAGCGGGGGAGAGCTCCGCCAAAGCTCTTCTGAGGTAAAGCTCTAGAAGTTTCTCCGATCGAGGTCGTGCGCAGGCGCCCAACCCATGTGTGGGACTGCACAGAGACCACGACGAAGATCCAGGAGTTTCCCAACCTGGATTTGGCCACCCTATTTGGATTACCTGTTCGGGAGGAAAGCAGGGGATCAATGTCTGAGTAAATACTGTTGTTTACTTGAAAGGAAAAGGCCCCTGAATGTCAAGACAACGCCACTAGAAATGTACAGTTCCACAGGGCCTGCAAGACGGAGCTCTTCCGCCAGGCCTTCGACTAGGAGCCGCCACGGCCATCACTACCAACGGAGTGGCCCTATGATGGCCACACTTCAGTGGCGCGGCGGATCGGTACCGTGGTACGGGGATGGAGGTAACATCTACAGGACACCATGTACTTTCTGGTATTTATTCTGTTTTATCCTGTTTTACTTGGTTTTTACGTACTGGCACATGGTGCCCCTGTTTGTTAGCCGCCCGGAGCCCATTCGTGGGGAGGGCGGGGTAGAAATCTAAATAAACAAATAAATAAATAATAGAAATGTTATACAACCAAAAAAAGTTAGGAAGAAGAAGAAGAAAAAGAGGAGGAGGAGGAGGAGGAGGAGGTGGTGGTGGAGGAGATTGGATTTATACCCTGCCCTTCACTACCCAAAGGAGTCTCAGAGCGGCTTACAAATTCCTTTCCCTTCCCCTCCCCACGACACCCTGGGAGGGAGGCGGGGCTGAGAGAGCTCTTGACAGAAACTGCTCTTTTTCAAGGACAGCTCTTATCAGAACTACGGCTTGCCCAAGGTCATCCAGCCAGGTGCAAGTGGAGGAGTGGGGAATCAAACCCGGTTCTCCCAGATTAGAGTCCGCGCACTTAACCACTACACCAAACTGGCTCTCTGTTTATAACTGTAACTCGTAGGTTATCTGATGACTCCAGGCTTACCTGGGCCATCCAGGTCAGAGCATATGGAGAGGAAAAACGGGGGCAGACTGGTCTTGCACTCATAGAATCATAGAATCATAGAATGTTAGAGTTGGAAGGGACCTTGCAGGCCATCTAGTCCAACCCCCTGCACTCTGCAGGAGCGTAGCCGAAAGATAGCCCTACATAGCTACAACATATCCAAAAGATGGTTGTCCAGTCTTCTCTTGAAAACGTCCAGCGAAGGAGCATCCACCACCTCCCGAGGCAGGCTGTTCCACTGCTCAACCACCTCTTACAGTCAGGAAGTTTCTCCTGATATTAAGCCGGTAACGACTCCCTTGTAATTTCCACCCATTAAATCTAGTCTTGCAATCCGGAGCGAGAGAGAATAGATCCACTCCATCTTCTACATGACAGCCCTTCAGATACTTGAAGACTGCAATCATGTCCCCTCTAAACCCTCTCTTTCCCAGGCTAAACATACCCAACTCCCTCAGCCTTTCCTCATAAGACTTGGACTCCAACCCTCTCACCATCCTGGTCGCCCTCCTCTGGACCCGCTCGAGTCAATCTTTTTCTTCGGGTCGAATAATCTGATTGCCCAACACTCCCTGTTGCTCTGGAGAGTCTTTATCGCTCACGAGATGTAGCCAGGCCGCAGACTTTGCAGTGCTCTCTGATAGCAACCACGGGGCTTTGAATCTTTGGCCCAGAGCCTCTGCATCTTCAGATATTTAGAGATTCCCCCGTGCTCAGCCTAATCGCTCAAGACTTCCACTAGCATCGCTTGGAACACTGTTTGTACCATTTGATAAACGAACGAACGAAAAGGGAGTGGCAGGCATCACAGATTTTTAACATCCAGGAAGCTCTGACCCTGCAAGATAAGGCTGCGCCGATATACACACATTGCGTTCCCCGGTCTTTCTCAATCTGAAGGAAAACCCCGGAGAGGTTTATTTGAACAGCTGCTCGAACGAGCGAAAGGGCTTCGCTCCATGTAGTAAGACACAGCGCCTCCAAGGCCGAATTTTCATGCAGTCCTCTTTCCAATGTGCGGACATCTTTTTATGTGGGAGAGAAGAGGCGGAACGGGATGGTAAAGCCAGCCCTGGAGCAAGTTGAGCCAGCTCCGGCAGCACCAGAGGGGCCTCTGAGTTCTGATCCAGACTGTAGCAATGTTGGCAACAAATGCCAGCTCACTTGGGTTGCCATTTTTTAATATTTTTGACAAGCGGCCTGAGTCTAGTGATATGAGACTATCGCTAGTCTCAGGTCACTGAATAAAAACACATCGAAATGATCTCCCATGCTTTGTTTCACTGCCCCTTCCACCATGACCTACATCTGAAATTTTTAAATTCTATTTTGATTCAATTAGAAGGATATTCTGATGGTTTAAAGACTCTTCTTCTCCTTGATAATCCAAATCTTGAGATAATGGAAATGGTTGCTAAATTTCTTTTTGGTGCCATTTCTATTCGCCCTCTATTCAATTAATGGTGGGGGGGGGGTTGTTGGTACATTTACATGGTAACCCTTCTCATACTTGTACTTTTTACAAGTAATATTTTCTGTTGTTGCTGTTTTGTGGGATATGAGTCTGTCAGTATTACATGCCAATAAAAGGTAACTGGATAATTGGATATTGGATTACTGGAAAATTTAAACCGATGGGGGGGGGAGTTTAAAAGGAGCTGCCTGAGGTTTAGTTCCCTGCTGGTACTGACTTGAAAGGGGGATTGGAGAAGAGGCAAATGGCAGCGTCCCCAGTAAAAAAAAAAAAAAGGATTTCAGTGCTGTACACAAACAAAATAAGGGGGGGATCTTCAGTGTGGAATGAAATTGGCATGAGATGTAAAGAGAGCAAGAGAGACTGGGATGGGAAGCCTAAAGCTTTGAAAACAATTTCCCCTTTAATGCTTTAGTGAACCGAGTTTGGGCAGGGAACCATTTTGGCAATCTCCGGAAGCCTCACATTAAAATGGCGGCTGAGCCACATGGACCTTCTGCAAACCGCCGAACTTAAGAATCTGTTGGGCTCAATCCATTTGGAGGACAGAGTGCAATCAGCACGGAGCAAGCTCTAAAAAACTGCCAAGATCATGACCAGTGTGCAGGTTCGAATCAGAGAATCACAAAGAAAACCATGCAAATTTTCAAGGAACGGCAGGAAATTAGCATTACTATGCAGCTGCGCTAGGGTATTGGTGAAAATACCTCCACCCATTTTTTTTTCCAATTCAGCGGCACAAGACTAAAAAAGCTCTCCGGAGCTTCTGCCAGAGCCAAGGATCACAGCTTGCAATGCCAGTGTCAGTGGGTTCTACCATGCATTCTTTACACTCAGCATATTCCCCATATTATGAGACTGTGTGACTCTCTCCCATTTTCCACAGTGGCCTATAGCACCGCAGAGAATCCCCTGGTGCTGGGCAATATGGAAAAGGGGCTTCGCAGCTGCTAGGCAGTTTAAAAAAAGGTCTTGTCAGTTTCAACATCGGTTTTTCCCCCTTTGCCCGCATTCCTTTTTCTTCCCTTCCATTCAACCAATGCTAAAATAAACGCGCAAAACCTGAACCACGGAGATTTAAACGGAAGGCGTTTGCTGGACGCTACTGTGCAGTTGCAATAGGGCAATTGCGTAATTTTTTTGAAAACTTTGGGTGCCACCCCCCGCCGTCACAAGTGATGTTCCACCCTGATTTAGAAAAAGTGCACTTTAAAAATTGCGGCTGCAGAATAAATACAACGGAGGAAAAAGAATGGTGCGTGAGGCAGGCACAGAACCCAAAGTCAAGACTGAAGACTTATTGCTCTGAAGATCTGCAGTAAGATGTGCATGCGTAACGGGCCAAAGACAGGAAGAAAGAAAGTTCTGCCTCCTGGATAAAATTACACACGTATACACAAAAACAATGCGACTGTAACAATTTGTGCTAAAGGTTTTTCCAAATAAATCCAATCCGCTTTTTTTTTTTTTTGTCCTTGCATGCACCCGGGGAAAGACCCGGGGCTGGACAACGTTTCGTCAGAATGTTTAATTTTTTAATCGGCGAGCAACTTCTTACAGGTAAGGGAGGGAGCGTCTCAAAATGGCTTCTCTCACCTGCAGCCTGGCGGGGTACAATGCCCTTACTCTTGCACTCCTGGATCCTACACCCTCCGCTCTATGGCTCACCGAGACCAGATGTGAGCCGCCTGGAACAAATAACACCACATATAACACTTGTGTTGAAAGGAAACTGGCTCCCTTGATGTCTCAGTGCCTCATTAAAAGTGCCGCTGTTCACTTTTTAAAAGTTTGTTCATCCTCTCCTTTATAAGCCTACCCCCCGACCCGTGCATTAAAAGAACCTGAGAGCGAGCGAATGCTTCTGTCTGATGCTAGATTGGTGGTGGGGGACACAAGGATCAGGACCTTTTGCGTGGCTGCGGACTCACCCTGGAACCAGTGTTCCCTCTAAAGTGAGTCAGTGTGAGCTAGCTCACAGTCTTTAGCCTCTGGCTCACGCATTTTCGTCTTCGCTCCAGAGAAAACTCATTTATGCAGCAGCCAAATGGCTCGCTCACAACTTTAATGCCAGTAGGTCACAAAGTAGAATTTTTGCTCACAAGACTCCACAGTTTAGAGGGAGTGTTGCCTGGAACCCCCCTCTCCCAATGAGCATCTGGAGAGATAAGGAACTAGGCCTGCCAATGTCCAGGTGGGGCCTGGAGATCTGGAATTACAACTGGTCTCCAGACAACAGAGATCAGAGATTTCCCCTGGAGAAAATGGCTGTTTGGAGGGTGGACTCTATGGTATTACACCCAGCTAAGGTCCCTTCCCAAACCCCAAACCCCCTGGTCTCCACCCCCCAAATCTGTAGGAGTTTCCCAATCTGGAGTGAGCAACCCTAAGATTTTTGTTCTAAAACTTCACCAGGCACTGGGGCATGAGTGGGAAGCTTGCGTTGATGAACAGAGTGTAGGAATTACTTCCCATGACGGAGCTGGACACCAATTTAAGTTGCCACGGTCGTCTTGCCCCATCCGTTTATTTATTCACTTTATTTATAGTCAGCCTCCCTCGCTGAGACTCAGAGCAGATTACACCAATTCAAAACAACGCGGCAACGTATGATACATACAACCAACCGTGTAATAAGAAACTGGATTACAGAATTAGAAACCAGCACACCCCAGGCGGTAGAATATATACACGGAGACAGTCGGATACGTACAGCGGTGTCATTAAACTGGACTGCAGCATTAGAGAAGCGGGGAAGCAGTGTAATATATACAACGAGCGAGGAGACGAAAAATACCTAAAACTTTACAGAGGCTAGTAATGACCCCTTTATACAAAGTTAGGCCCTCCTGATACAAGAGTTTTTGGTTTTTAGCTGATAGAACCTCCACGTGGCAAAGGACTCGATGGACAAACTAGATTGCATTTAAGGCTTCCATTTAACTGCTTGGGGCAGGGAATTACCCACCCCCATCCTCAATTTCCCACCCCGAGGAGGAGGAGGAGAAAGAAGAAGAGGAGGAGGAGGAGAAAAGAAGAAGAAGAGGAGAAGGAGAATAGAAGAAGAAGAGGAGGAGGCGAAAAGAAGAAGAGGAGGAGGAGGAGAATAGAAGAAAAATAGGAGGAGGAGGAAAAGAAGAGGTGGAGGAGGAGGAGAAAAGAAGAGGAGGAGGAGAAAAGAAGAAGAAGAGGAGAAGGAGAATAGAAGAAGAAGAGGAGGAGGAGAAAAGAAGAAGAAGAGGAGAAGGAGAATAAAAGAAGAGGCGGAGGAGGAGAAAAGAAGAAGGAGGAGAATAGTAGAAGAAGAGGAGGAGGAGGAGAAAAGAGGAGGAGGAGGAGAAAAGAGGAAGAGGAGGAGGAGGAGGAGAAAAGAGGAGGAGGAGATTGGATTTATACCCTGCTGATCTCCTTTCCCTTTCCCTCCCCACAACAGATACCCTGAAAGGGCTCTGAGAGAGCTGCTCATGAGAGAACAGCTCTGACAGAACTTGTCACTGACCAAAGGACACACCAGCAGCTGCATGTGGAGGAGTGGTGAATCAAACCCGGTTCTCCCAGAATAGAGTTTGCACTCCTAACCACTACACCAAACTGGCTTGAGGAGTGTGTGTGGGGGGGAATGACACTCACATAGTGACACTTTAGGAATTTCCCCGAGTCTCTATGGTAAAGAGGCCACCTGAAGCATTACCCGGAAGTGACATAGCATACTCCCCGCACCCTGCCCTCTCCAGGCAATCCCCCCCCAAATCTACTGCCATTAGGTGTGCCCAAGATTTGGGTGTGGGGGCTGGAGAGGGCGTGGCTTGGGGGGAAGTGGGTGGGACCAGGTGGTGCTTTTGCCAGCAGGGCTGCTGATTGGCCACTGGAGATCTGACAGGCTGTGCGGATTTTTAAAAAATTGCTTCCGGCAACAGCTGCCACCAAAACACAAGGATCTTCACTGCGTGGCTGAAAGTAAGCTGAGTGCATGCAAGAAAAAATATATTTTTAGACATCATGATCATTTTAAAAGCCCTCCTATTAAACAGAGCTTCTGCCCAAAATGTTGAAGTGTTATTTGTTCCATGACCTCACTCAGCCCCGCCTCTTGTGGCCACCATTTTGTGGATGGCCCCGCCTCCTGTGGCCACCATTTTGTGGATGGCCCTGCCTCTTGTGGCACCCATTTTGTGCTTGCACCCACCACCCCGTGTCAGAATTCCAAAGGCGCCAGCAGGCTCAAAAAGGCTGGGGACCACCAGGCTAGAAGCTTGCTCTTATTTACCCGCTTCTTTTGAAAATGAAAGCTAGGGCTCTTGGGAAGCCGTGTCCGGAAACCCGGTAAAACATTGGATAGTTTAGCAAAATGGCCGCCTGCACAAAGCCCTGCTGGCCTCTTAAACGGAGCAGCCATGACAGCAGCGAAGCCATCTACCAAAAAGTTCCTGCTGTTTTTTACATGTTTGTTCCTCCTGACTCGACGACTCAGAGCCAGTGTTCCCTCTAAGCTGAGTTAGTGTGAGCTAGCTCACAGTTTTTTAGCCTCTGGCGCACACATTTGTGTCTTAGCTCAGGAAAGGAGGGCTCCAGAGCCAACTAATTTATGCAGCAGCCAAATTGCTGGCTCACAACTTTAATGCCCAGGAGCTCACAAAGCAGAATTCTTGCTCACAAGTCTCCACAGCTTAGAGGGAGCATTGCTCTGAGCCACAGCCCTGAAGCCAGGATTTTTTTTTATCCTGGGGGGCTCAGTAGGGTTGCCAGCCTCCAGGTGGGGCCTGGAGATCCCCCGCTTTGACAGCGGACCTCCAGCTGACAGAGATCAGCTTCCCTGGAGAAAATGGCTGCTTCGAAGGGTGGACTCTGTGGCCTTGTACCCTGCTGAGGCCCCTCCCCTCCCCAAGCCCCGCCCTCTCCCGGATCCACCCCCAAAGTCTCCAGGTATTTTCCAATCCAGACCAGGCAACCCTAGGGCTCAGAGGTTCTGGGGGGGCTGCTGTTGCCGGGGGAGGGGGGCTTAACTTGAAACAAAAATTTAAACCCCACAAAGGGAGGAAGACGGCGGGCCAGCCTCATTGCCAGCTCGATGAGTCTTCTCTCTGCTTGCTATCAGGAAAAAGACTTGGGGGGGGGCCGGCAACAAAGCCACACGCCCGCCCCCTCTCTTCCCCCGCCGGCCAGCTAAGCAGAGAGGGGGTTTAAACTTCAACTTCTCCGCTGTGGAGAAATTAGTTCCATGACCTCACTCCTGCCATTTTGTGCTTGGCCCCGCCTCTTTGGCTGCCATTTTGTGCTGGGCCCCGCCTCCTGCAGCCACCCCCCCCCCTCAGCTGGCTGGCTGGCGGGGCTAGAGAGGGGCGGGCGCGTGGCTTCGTCGCCGGCCCCCCCCGAGTCTTCTTCTTGCTAGTAAGCAGGGAGAAGACTCCGCCAGCGAGGGAGGAGGAGGGAAACCTTGTGGGGCTGCTCCTTTAGGGGAGGGGGCCGAGCCCCCAATCGCCCCACCGTATCTAGGGGCTGGCTGAGCCATAAGTCCCCGTCTCCCCAAGCCCTACACAGTGCATATGCTCCGGGTGAGCAAACAGAGGTGTGGGGATGGACTGCAGGCGGATGCCTCTAGCTGGGCCCATTGACCCTGATGGACCAGGCCTCTGACTAAGTGCAAGGCGGATTTAGGAATCCAGCTTTTGACTTGCACACTGGGGAAAGCAACTGGCCGGCATAGGGTCACCAGGTCTGCCTTGGACACCAGCAGGGTGTGCGGAGGTATGGTTGCCATCTCCAGGTTGGGAAAGTCCTGGAGATTTGAGGGTGGACCCTGGGGAGGACAGTATGGTAACCAGGGCTTTTTTTTTTTGTAGAAAAAGCCCAGCAGGAATTCATTAGCGTAATAGGCCACACCCAACAGCAGAAACTCCTTAGCATATTAGGCCACACCCCTGACAGCACAGCTCATTAGGATAATAGGCCACACCCCCATGTGGTCATCCAGCCACACCCACCTTTTGCTTCTTATTCTGTTGACCTTGTTTGTTGTCGAAACCCCAGGGCTTCTTTTTGTAGCAGGAACTCCTTTGCATGTTAGGCCACACCCCCCCCTCATGTAGCCAATCCTCATGAGTTCCTGCTGTTGGGTGTGGCCTACTATGCTAATGAGTTCCTGCTGGGCGTGGCCAACTCGGGAGCCAGCCGGAACTCCGTTCCTGTGCGTTCCTGCCCCAAAATAGCCTTGGTGGTAACAATGCCGTAGAGTCCACCCTCCAGGGGAACGGATCTCTGCAGTCTGGAAGTGAGCTGGAATTCCGGGGGATTTGCAGGCCCCAGCTGGAGGTTGGCATCCCTCGCTGAGGTGAGCGGTTCCCAGGCAGGGAGACGAGTGAGAAGGCAAGTCAGAGCTTTGGTGATGGGAGGAGGAAGAAAGGCACCCCCGAACTCCCTTGGGACTAAAGCGGAACCCCCTGCTCCACTGGGCCGCCCCGCCTGGCCTTCCGGCGTGACGCAAGGAACAGCAAGGGCCGTGGCCCTCTAGTTCTCTATGTGCCGGGCCGATCTAAAAACCGGGGGGGGGGGGACCGAACAACAGATCTACGGGAACTTATGACCCACTCAACAGGGTCTCCAACTCTGGGTTGGGAAGTTCCTGGAGCTCTGGAGCCCGGGGAGGGCAGGGTTTCGGGAGAGGAGCAGGCCTGTAGCGACAGCGGGGCTTCCCGGGGCCCAGCCCCCCGACTTCCTCCCCAGGCCCCACAAGTTTTGGTAAGGAGCAGGGGAAGGCCACGCGCACCTGCACCCCAAGCCGCGGATTCGCGGCTCAGAGTGGAGGTACGAAGCCCCTGCTTCCCCCTCTAAGTGCTTAAAGGGTCCCTTTAAATGTTGTGAGGGAGAAGGGGGGGGGCGTGAATTTCAGTGCCCCTTGAACTTTCTTAAAGAGGAAGAAGAAGAAGAAGAAGAAGAAGAAGAAGAAGAAGAAGAAGAAGAGGAGATTGGATTTATACCCCACCTTTCACCAATGCTCCCTCTAAGCTGTGGAGTCTTGTGAGCAAAAATCCTACTTGGTGAGCTCCTGGCATTCAAGTTGCGAGCGAGCCATCTGGCTGCTGCATCCATGAGTTTGCTCTGGAGCCCTCCCTCCCTGAGCCGGGACCAAAATGTGTGAGCCGGAGGCGAAAAAACTGTGAGCTAGCTCACACTAACTCATCTTAGAGGGAACACTGCCCTTCACTACCCAAGGGAGTCTCAGAGCAGCTTCCAATCTCCTTTTCCCTTCCCCTCCCCACAGCAGACACCCTGGGAGGTAGGTGGGGCTGAGAGAGCTCTTTCGAGGACTGCTCTTGAGAGAACAGCTCTGACAGAACTGTGGCTTGCCCAAGGTCATCCAGCAGCTGCAAGTGGAGGAGTGGGGAATCAAACCCGGTTCTCCCAGATTAGAGTCCGTGCACTTGAGCACTACACCAAACTGGCTCCCCTATTCAAAAAATCCTGGCTGAAGGCCTGGAGAGGAAGAGCTTCAGCACAGTATGAAGCTGTACCGTCCACACTCTTTCCCCAGGGGAACTGAGTGCTGTTGACTGGGGATCAGTCGTCATTCAGGGAGGGCTCCAGACCCCACCTGGAGTCCGACAGTCCCGGCCAAGGGTTCAAGAGCGCAGCCCTGGATCTTCAACGGTTCAGAGAAGGGAGGGGGCAGCACGGAAGAGTTAGAACAAGGGAGGGGACTGGGGCAGCTGCGGCGTCTGCCACCTCTGGAAACCGGCCGCGCCCTGAAAGGCTTGCGCCTCCAAGGCGGGACAAGGTTCGATTCCACCACCACCCCCTGCCCCATTTGCGGCCCCGTTGTGAGCAAGGCCTGCCCCGGTGCCTTAATAGTCGTCCTCGTTCTGTTGCGGCCGCAGCACCACGCTGTGATAGGCCTTGATGCAGGAGAAGGCGGTGGGGGGGATGCGGCGGCGGTCGATCAGGTTGTTCTCCAGGTGCATCGACACGATGTTGGAGTCCTCGGTGACTCGTGTGTCGCAGACGGAGTTCAGGGGGACGTGCCTGGTGGGGAGGGAGAGAGAGAACAGGAAGGCTCAGCACCCCTGCCAGGACTCCTTCTAGGGTTCGGAGCTCTCTCCACCTGTAGGGATCCTTACAACAGCATTAGGACCTAGGTTCCCTTTAAGCTGCGCCAGGCTGCGCTGGCACACCGATTTCCCCTGGCCAGCGCAGCAATTTTTACCACAGTGCAGAGGCAGGAGGTTCCCTTCCCAATGGCCATCCAGCACGGATCTATTCGCTCAGGCAGCAAAGAAACTCAGCAGTATGCTTTGCGTTTCCTAATCTGGGCTGGCCCCACCTCCTCTCAGCTGGGGTTCACTTGCCCTATGAAAGAGGGCGCTGCTGCCCTACCCGACAGTCCTCTGCCTCATGCTCCTGGAGGTACCCTGGCTGTTGCCCAGCTTCTGCCCTTCCTGAGGTGTTTGTTTTGTCTTGGGGTGGGGAGCTGGCCTCAGCAGCATGCTAGAGGCAATCTGGTGTGTTCTGGTGCTTTGCAAAGTGACTCCCTGTGCCCTTAAGCCTGGGAGGTTGGTTGAAGAAGGTGTGGGGGGGAGCCAGCCTCAGCAGCGTGCTAGAGGTGATCTGGTGTGTTCTGGTGCTTTGCAAAGTGACTCTCTGTGCCCTTAAGCCTGGGAGGTCAGTTGAAGAAGGTGGGGGTGGGGAGCCGGCCTCAGCAGCCTACTACAGGCAATCTGGTGTGTTCTGGTGCTTTGCAAAGTGACTCTCTGTGCCCTTAAGCCTGGGAGGTCAGTTGAAGAAGGTGGGGGTGGGGAGCCGGCCTCAGCAGCGTACTACAGGCAATCTGGTGTGTTCTGGTGCTTTGCAAAGTGACTCTCTGTGCCCTTAAGCCTGGGAGGTTAAGTAACACAAATATAAGTTTAATATAAATATATGACTTGTAATACAAATTATAATAGTTTATATGTTGTTTGTATGTTTGCACACTTAAACAATTTTTTTAAAAAATGTTGGCCCGCTCACAGTTTTAACACTCATACCACTTTTGGCTCACAGGGTAAAATTTCTGCTTACAAGACTGCACACCTTAGAGGGAACATTGATTAGGACCAGTGTTCCCTCTAAGCTGAGCTGGCATGAGCTAGCTCACAGTTTTTTATCCTCTGGCTCACACATTTTCGTCTCTGCTCAGGAAGGAGGGCTCCAGAGCTCACAACTTCAATGCCGGTAGCTCACAAAGCAGAATTTTTGCTCACAAGACCCCACAGCTTAGAGGGAGCATTGGTCTGGACCCCCATTTTCTAGTTGTGATGTAGGGTTGCCATCCTCCAGGTGGGGCCTGGAAATCTCCTGGAATTACAAATGCTCTCCAGGCGGCAGAGATCAGTTCCCCTGGAGAAAAATGGCTGCTTTGGAGGCTGGACTCTATGGCATTATCCTGCACTGAGGACCCTCTCCTCCACAAACCCTGTCCCTCCCCAGGCCATACTCCCCAAATCTCCAGGAATTCCCTAACACGGAGTTGGCAACTCCACATTCTCCAGATGTGGCCTGGATCTCCCAGCGACAGAGATCCGTTCCCCTAGGGAGAAAACAGCTGCTTTAGAGAGTGGACTCTATGGTATACCATAGACTTTAGGTGGACTCTCTCCCCAGAGTAACCCCCTTCACAGGCACTGCCCCTGAATCTCCACGAATTCCCCCAGGCCAGAGTTGGCAACCCTAAAGGAGCAAGACAACATGACTGCCACCATCTTGATCATGACGACCACTATGGCAGGTGGGCGCTTTGGCATAATATCCCGCTGAGGTTCCATCCCCTCCCCAAACCCCGCCCACTCCAGGCTCTGCCCCCGAAATCTCCAGGAACTCCAGAGCTCATCATTTCCCAAACCGGTCTTGGCACCCCACGGCTGGGGAGACGGGCAGACTGAGGATCAGAGTACCTATGAGACGCTGGGAGACCTCTGATCTGATCTCCAACATGACTTTTCCCCCCCTCTCTGCTGAGTGGGAAAATCCTGAGTTAGACTGAGTTAGACCTGGCACACGAGTGGCTCTCCTTCCCCCAGCCGGAGACGCCAAGGATCGGACCCAGAGCATTATCAGTGCCACCCGGTACCAACCCACCCACCCCTACCCCGCGCACTGAACTATGGCCATGTTCACTTTTCCCTCACGCTGGTCTGTTTCATTTCTTGAAATTTATTGATGTCCTTTATAGTACACCTTTTCTCATTTGGGCTAAAGGTGGATGACAGGATGGGACGATCAGTGAACAGCGCAATGGGACGGGGGCTGTAGAACCAACCAGGAGCCCAGAAACAGAACTGAAGCAAAGTTTCAGCAAGCGATGCCAAGGAGTACTGGTCACGGTGGGAGAGACGGCAGCAGGGCACAGCCAGGTCTTGTTGTCTCAGGAGCTAAGCAGGGTCGGTGCTTGGAAGGAAGACCACAAAGGAAGGCTCTGCAGAGGAGGGCCCGGGCAAACCATCTGTGTTGTGTGGAATTCGCTGCCAGAGGATGTAGTGATGGCCACAGGAATAAACAGCTTTAAAAGGGGTAAATCCATTAAGGGCTACTAGCCACTGTGGCTTAGGGGAACCTCCACATTCAGAGGCGCTAATCTTCTGAATCCTAGAGCCAGGAGGCAACAAGGCCTTGGCCTCTGTACCCTGTTCTTGGCCCTCCAGAGGAACTGGCTGGCTGCTTTGTGAGACGGGAGACTGGACTAGATAGACCCTCACTGGTCTGATCCAGCAGGGCTCTTCTGAGGTTCTTATCAGGGGAAGGCCTCGGCCTCTCTGCCCTGTTGTTGGCCCTCCAGAGGAACTGGTTGGCCACTGGGTGAGACAGGATGCTAGACTAGATGGACCACTGGTCTGACCCAGCAGGGCTCTTCTGATGTTCTTATCAGGGGAAGGCCTCGGCCTCTCTGCCCTGCTGTTGGCCCTCCAGTGGAACTGGTTGGCCACAGTGTGAGACAGGATGATAGACTAGATGGACCAGTGATCCGATCCACCAGGGCTCTTCTGATATTCTTCTCAGGGGAAGGCCTCGCCCTCTATGCCCTGTTGTTGGCCCTCCAGAGGAACTGATTGGCCACTTTGTGAGACATGATACTGGACTAGATGGACCCTCCCTGGTTTGACCCAGCAGGGCTCTTCTGAGGTTCTTATCAGGGGAAGGCCTCGGCCTCTCTGCCCGTTGTTGGCCCTCCAGAGAAACTGCCTGGTCACTGTGTGACACAAGATGCTGGACTAGATGGACCTACAGTCTGACCCAGCAGGGCTCTTCTGACGTTCTTCTGAAGGCCTCGGCCTCTCTGCCCTGTTGTTGGCCCTCCAGAGGAACTGCTTGGCCACTGTGTGAGACAAGATACTGGACTAGATGGACCTACAGTCTGATCCAGCAGGGCTTTTCTGACGTTCTTCTGAAGGCCTTGGTCTCTCTGCCCTGTTGTTGGCCTTCCAAAGGAACCGGTTGGCCACCATATGTTACAGAACGCTGGACTAGATGGACCACTGGTCTCATCCAGCAGGGCTCTTCTTACGTCCTTGTTAGCAAGAGCCCTTTCCTCAGGCGGGAGGACACCCTCTGGCACGACAGACCCCCTTGCCTAGGTCTTCCCCAGCCGCTCTGCTTGGCGGGGAGGGGGGGGAACGGGAGCAGCAGCAGCAATGAGCGGTGGGCACAGCGATCCAAGCAAAAAGGAAGATCTGTCCTAATGCTCTAACCTGGCACACGAGTGGCTCTCCCTTCCCCCCAGCCGGAGACGCCAAGGATCGGACCCAGAGCATTATCAGTGCCACCCCGGTACCAACCCACCCACCCCTACCCCCGCGCACTGAACTATGGCCATCCCTCACCCGGAGAGAGAGCGGGGAGCGGGGCGGGCGCTCTTCACCTGATGCGGTTGTGGCTCAGCCGCAGGACCTGTAGCCCCTTCAGGTTCAGGATGCCGCGGGGGATGGCCTGCAGCTGGTTGTTGTCGAGAAGCAGCTCCGCCAGCGAGCGGTAGAGCCCCAGGAAGGAGACAGCATGGATGCCGTCGTCCTGCAGCGCGTTGTGCGACAGGTGCAGGAATTCCAGGCCGGGCTTCATGTGGGCAAAGACGTAGCCGGGGATGCGCTCGATGCGGTTGTGGTGGAGGGTCAGC
Organism: Gekko gecko; assembly: GCA_029375565.1. NCBI lineage: Eukaryota > Metazoa > Chordata > Lepidosauria > Squamata > Gekkonidae > Gekko > Gekko gecko. The sequence goes on from JAPDNY010000002.1 coordinate 296,213,575, forward strand.
TGCTTCAGGTGCCGTGGCAGGAACGAGGGCACCTGGGCCAGGCGGTTGTGGGACAGGTCCAAGGCTTCCAGCTTCCTGGGGGAAGGGGGGGACGAGGTGAGAAGAAACCCCAATCAGGAGTCCGGCATTTTAGAAACCCCAAGAGCAAGAGGCTAAAAGACAGTCCCCAATCTCCGTACATTCTAGTAGGGTTGCCAGCTCTGGAAAATATCTGGCGATTTTGGGGTTGGGAGATCTCACAGGGTCATAGAGTTAGAAGGGATCTAGTCCAGCCCCCTGCACAGTGCAGAGAATCCACAAATACCGCCCCCTCCACACCCGTAGTGATTGCTTTCCATGCCCAGAAGTTGACAGAAAACCTCCAGGATTGCTTCCTGACCCCAAAGCGGCAATCAGCATTTCCCCGGGTGTGTAAGAAAGGGCCATGAGAACTAAGCCCTGAGGCAGCCCTTCCTGCCCTCCCTCTCGCGATCTGCCTCAGTTCACAGAATCTGCATTGCTGTCCGATGGCCGTCTAGCCTCTGTTTGAAAACCTCTGGAGAAGGAGAGCCCACCACCTCCCGAGGAAGCCTGTTCCACTGAGGAACCGCTCTGACTGTCAGGACGTTCTTCTTCATGTTTAGCTGAAAACTCTTTTTGATTTAATTTCAACCCGTTGGTTCTGGTCCGGCCTTCTGGGGCAACGGAAAGCAACTCCGCACCATCCTCTAGACGACAGCCCTTCAAGTCCTTGAAGATGGTGATCATCTCCCCTCTCAGTCGTCTCCTCTCCAGGCTAAACATACCCGGCTCCTCCAACCTTTCCTCACGGGACTTGGTCTCCAGCAGCGTCCCCTCTAAGCTGAGTTAGTGTGAGCTAGCTCACAGTTTTTTAGCCTCTGGCTCACACATTGTTGCCTTCTCTCGGGAAGGACGGCAGCAGCCAAATCGCCCGCTCGCAACTTTAATGCCGGTAGCTCACAAAGGAGAATTTGGGCTCGCAAGACCCCACAGCTTAGAGGGAGCATTGGTCTCCAGACCCCCCTCACCATCTTCGTTGCCCTCCTCTGGACACGTTCCGGCTTGTCTCTATCCTTCTTAAACTGTGGTGCCCAAAACTGTGGGGAACATGATACTCTAGTAAAGGTAAAGGTTCCCTTGCTCGAAAGCCAGTCGAATCCGACTCTAGGGTTGCGGTGCTCATCTCCGTTTCAAAGCCGAAGAGCCAGCGCTGTCCGAAGACGTTTCCGTGGTCATGTGGCCGGCATGACTAACATGATACTCTAGCTGAGGTCTAAACAGGGCAGAGCAAAGTCTTGTGATCTGGACACGACTCTTCTGTTCAGGGCTGTTTTGGGGCAGGAACGCCCAGGAACGGTGCTCCGGCAGGCTTCTGAGTTGGCCACGCCTACGGCCTCCCCCCCCCCTCGGGTTCCCCACGGAGAAGCCGATCCTGGGAGGGAGCTGCGCTGTCAGGGGTGTGGCCTAATATGCTGATGAGTTTCTGCTGCTGGGCGTGGCCTGTTATGCTAATGAGTTCCTGCTGGGCTTTTTCTACCAACAAAAGCCCTGCTTCTGTTGATATTACAGTTGACCACTGGACAATAGAGGTCAGCTCCCCTGGAGAAAATGGCCACTTTGGAGGGCGGACTCTATGGCGTTGTTCCCAGCTGAAGTCCCTCCCCTCCCCAAACCCCGCCCTCCCCAGACTCCACCCCCAAAGTCTCCAGGAATTTCCAAGCCCAGAGCTGGCAACACTGCTCTAGGCACGCCTCGTTCCCAGTAGGATAGCCAACAACCTGGGGGTAAAAGAAAGCCCTGTCTCCTTAACAGAGGCTCTATGGCGTATTACTTATCTCTGTGCCACGAAAACTATAACCTGCCCATGTCCTCCCCGGGAAGCCTCTGTTAACAGGGAGAGAGTTTTTTCCCTCCAGGTTGTTGGCAACCCTAGCTCCCACTGACAAGGAGCCTGCAGCGGATACGGTGCAAGATATTTCTCTGCAGACAGGGCGTGGTTCTGCACCGGGCCTTTGCTCCACGTTTTCTCAACTGGGAGGGAAAGGTGCAGCTCAAAACTGTTGGAAATATGTGTTTGTTGCAAGGTCTAAGGTCAGTCATTATTGGGTTAATGCAGAGTGAGGACACCTTGTATGCTGTTGTTTAGACGGACCTGGAAGGGAAACCTGGCAGAAAGCCAATGGGAAACTGAAGCCTATTTACTAACAATCATTGGTTAATAACGCATTCAGGTGATTTCCTTCTAGGGGTCAAGAAGAAAGGAAGAATCTCCATTACTCTCTGTGTGTCTGTTGTTGCAGGCATGTAGTCTTAAGTGTTTGTTGTTTTGTAGATTTCCCATGAACCCTTCCCTTTAGAAATAAAGTTTTTACATAGAAAGAAAATGCCTGGTGTTATGTCCGCTGACCGCCATCAGGCGACAGCGACATTTACCAGAGCTTGGAGCTCAAGAGACAATAGGGACTAGGACCCTGAAACCGCAAACAGGGGACCAATAGGAACCTTGGTGGGAAATTCAAACCCACCAATGGGAACTAGGGGTGGTCCACAGGGACTGTATATAATTGGCCAACGGCCAGTACTTGTTGTTCTGTTGTGTACCAGTAAATCACGTGTTCTTTATCCCGCTGTTTCCTGGCTCCTAAATGCGTCGAACCCACTACATGACACCACCTCTCCAGTGAACAAAGATCCACTGCAATCTCTGAATATCTAAGAATTTTTACCAATTTTCCAACAAAACCCCACATTCAAATACCCCGGGGCCAACGTCGTGCTGACTGCAAAGTCACCCCTGAACGGCCATAAAACGGCCATAAATCTATGCAGAAGGTACCATAAAACCCAACAATCAAAGAAAGCGAAAGCGGCATCCGGCGCAGAGGGTACCATAAAATTCCGACTATCAAGGAAAGCGAAAGCGGCATGCAATGCAGAGGGTACCATAAAATTCTGACAATCAAAGAAAGCGAAAGCGGCATGCAATGCAGAGGGTACCGTAAAATTCCGACGATCAAGGAAAGCGAAAGCGGCATGCAATGCAGAGGGTACCATAAAATTCCGACGATCAAGGAAAGCGAAAGCGGCATGCAATGCAGAGGGTACCATAAAATTCCGACGATCAAGGAAAGCGAAAGCGGCATGCAATGCAGAGGGTACCATAAAATTCTCGCGACCAGATCAAGGCAAAAGCTGAGAAAGCGGCATGCAATGCAGAGGGTACCATAAAATTCCGACAATCAAGGAAAGCGAAAGCGGCAT
>JAPDNY010000002.1:296221835-296303106 GCA_029375565.1 Gekko gecko
ATTTATTGTTATCAAATTCTGTTGTGAGCCGCCCTGAGCCCATTTTGGAATAGGGTGGGATAGAAACCCAATAAGTAAATACCCTGATGACATCCTTTCCTGTGCATCCTCCAACCTGTGGGTGACACTCTGGTTTGGGGGCAAAAACTCTATGGTAGAACTAGCTTCTACCATAGAGTTTTTGCCCAAAAACCAGAGTTTCGCCCCAACATCCCCAATGTGCCTACATGGTTTCCATGGCACGTTGAAGTCACGTAGGCATGTCACTGAAATGTTGGGTGTTCCTCCCTTGGGGATAATTCCCCCCCCTACTGACCAGCTGATAGAGTTGCCAAGTCACTCACCTGTAATACTGGGGGAGACTCGGTCCTGGGGCGGGACATTTGCATGCACACTTTGCGCGCACCGTGATGACGTCAGGCGGAAGTGACGTCATCACGTCGGGCACGTCACCGGCTGATGCTCTAGCAATCAGCCTGGAAGCTGATTGCTAGAGCGTCAGCCGGTGACGTGCCCGACGTGATGACATCACTTCCGCGTGACGTCATTGCGCCCGGCATGTCGGCCCGAACCAGGAACTCTGGGGGCGGGGTTCCCCCTGCCAGCCTGATCCGGACTGGCAGATTGGGGACCCATTTAGTGGGGGAACCTCCGCCCTACCTGGCAGCCCTACCAGCTGATCGGCAGTGGAGTGGCAGGGTCTGGCGGCAGGGGACCCCCGCCCCCACTGGGGGGGTCTGGCATCGCTAAAAGGGACCTTGGTAGAGTGTAATGCCATGCGGCCCACCTTCCAAAGCAGCCCTTTTCTCCAGGGGAAGTGGAATAAATGTTTTAAATAAATAAATAAGCGAGCAAGCGAGCAATTTACGTAGTCCAGAGATCAGCTGTAATTCCAGGGGATCTCCAGCCCCCACCTGGAGGTTGGCTACCTTAGCACTGGGGTTTGTCTGGGAGGCACTAGAGTGGAGGTGTGCCCACCCCACCATCTGGAGAGAGTTAATTTCTAGGGACCGCCCCCTCCCCCAAAAGTAAAGTAGTTACAGAAATAGGAGCAGCATTCCCCCCCGGGACCGGGACCGGAAGGCAGACGGGACAGCCGTTTGTTTCTCTTGCCCTCCTCCTATGGTCCCAGACCCAACAAACAGAGTCGATCGTGTCATGACTCGTCCTGCCGCAAAGCATTCATCATGCCAGTGAACGTGGCAAACAACTATTTTCGGTCGCAGTCTCTCTGTTATCAACGGCAGCGAGGCTTGCAATTTGTTCCAAAAGACTTCGGTGTGGAATCTGGAGCTCCCTGCGGAACGCCACATGACCGTTTGCCCCCTGACCCTTGGAATCGCCTTTCCGGTGGGGTTGCCAGTTTCCAGGTGGGGCCTGGAGATCTCCCGGGATTTATAACGGATCTCCAGGCTACAGAGATCAGTTCCCTGGAGCAAAGGGTGCCTTGGGAGGACGGACTCTATAGCGTTATACCCTTCAGAGGTCCCTCCCGCCCCAAACCCTTGTCCTCCTTAGGATCTGCCCCCAAATCCCCAGGAATTTCCCAACTCAGTTGGCAACCCTACTTTCTGGGGGATCAAACAAGACTGCTGGGGTGGGTGTGTGTCAGCATCAGCTGTCCGGGATGAAAGAGTCTAATGTTTTGCAAATGGGTTCCTTCTGCTCTTTCAAAGACTCCAGCTGTTCTTCTCTCTCCTGATATCCCAGCTCTCTCCGACTTTCCCCTATAACTTCACAAAGAGACTCTTAAATTGCGCAAAATCACAAACAGGCAAAAGAGAATACCCAGTTCCTTTGGGCTAGGGGAAAAGGTAATTTCTGTTTACTTTTACTGCCTCGTATAATTTATCGTGAAGCTGATCCACCCATTACTTTCCAGCAGGACTATTCTGGGGCAGGAACGCACAGGAACGGCGTTCCGGCTGGCTCCCGAGTTGGCCACACCCGGCAGGAACTCATTAGCATAACAGGCCACACCCAACAGCAGAAACTCATTAGGATTGGCTGCATGAGGGGTGCGTGGCCTAACATGCAAAGGAGTTCCTGTTACAATAAAAAGCCCTGGGTTTTGACAACAAACAAGGTAAACGGAATAAGAAGCAAAAGGTGGGTGTGGCCGCTGGATGACCCCACTTCTGACAACATGGGGGTGTGGCCTGATGTGCTAATGAGCTGTGCTGTCAGGGGTGTGGCCTATTATGCTAATGAGTTCCCGCTGGGCTTCTTCTACAAAAAAAGCCCTGCTTTCCAGTATGTATTGCGAGTGGTTGGACCACCTATCTTGCAGGTGTTTTAGGTTTTCAAAAACTATTAAACTTCCATTTCTGGGAGCTGTTATTGTGTTACTCTGAGATCCAACAAAACCGGTTTGTTCTGCCCTGACCCGGATAGCCCAGGCAAGCCTGATCTCGTCAGACCTCGGAAGCAAAGCGGGGCCGACTCTGGCAAGTACTCGGACGGGAGACCTCCTTGGAATACCAGAGGCGGGAGGCGGGGGCAGGCTTTGTTCAGCCACTCTCTGAATATCCTCCAGGCCCCCAGTGGGGGTCAGTCACCAGAGGTCGCCATGACTTCCAGGTGCACACGCATGCACACACACATGCACATAGGAAAAATACAAAAAAATACCCCCGCAATAGACCTTGTTCTGATAGATGCTGACCTATCTAGCTCCGCTGCTGACTCTCAAAGTCCTACCCGATTTATCAAATACAATTTCGTCACATTCCTTTCTTCCAAGAAGATAAGGAGGCATGCGTGGGCTCTCTGTTTCCCATTTTATCCCCACTACGAAGCTGACAGAGAGTAACTTGCCCTGATTTGAACCTGGATCTCTCAGGTCTTAGTCCAACCCTCAAACCAGTTTGGTGCAGTGGTTAGGAGCGCGGACTCTCATCTGGGAGAACTGGGTTTGATTCCCCGCTCCTCCACATGCAGCTGCTGGAGTGACTTTGGGCCAGTCAAAAGTTCTTTCAGAGCTATTTTCAAGACCAGTCCTCCAAAGAGCTCTCTCAGCCCCACCTACCTCACAGGGTGTCTGTTGTGGGGAGGGGAAGGGAAAGGAGATTATAAGCTGCTCTGAGACACCTTTGGGTAGTGAAGGGCGGGGTAGTATAAATCCAATCTCCTCCTCCTCCTCCTCCTCCTCCTCCTCCTCCTTCTTCTTCTTCTTCTTCTTCTTCTTCTTCTTCTTCTTCTTCTTCTTCTTCTTCTTCTTCTTCTTCTTCTTCTCTTCTTCTTCTTCTTCTTCTTCTTCTTCTTCTTCTTCTTCATCTTCTTCTTCTTCTTCTTCTTCTTCTTCTTCTTCTTCTTCTTCTTCTTCCTCAAAAGAACCCTTTGCCACTTGCTACCCTGACACCCCAATGTGCCAAGTTCTCATTTTGACATCAAAAGTAGACAACCTTGTTGACTGGAGTTGGCGGGGGGCGGGGGGGCGGCTAGGTCCTGTACAGGCTTGTTACAGCTTACCTTCTTTTTTTTACTTTCTTCAAATTATCTTCTCGTTCCTCGAGAATGTTAGAATTTCCTTAGTCCTATTGTAAAAGTTTCATTTGTTATATAATTTGATGTTCATAAGATGACCCTAACTGCTCATGTACTCAGAAGAACATGTTATAACACCTGCCAGAATCTCATTCACAATGGCACGCAGGGACACTGAAGATTCCAGCGCTACACGAGTCGATACTGAAGGTTATGGAATGTGCTGAAATGGACACGTTGGCAAACATATTAAGAGGAAAAACAGAAGAAGAATTTATGGGACCCTGGAGGGCGTTCTATGACTGGCTCGGACAGCACTGGCTCTTCGGCCTGGAAACAGAGATGAGCACCGCAAACCCTAGAGTCGGATTCGACTGGCTTTCGAGCAAGGGAACTAAAACATAAGTATTAATAAAGTCGAGCGAAGAATAATACGGATGACGGATGAAGTCGTCGTGAAATTGTAATGAGAAGATATGTGTGCGGAATTTGCTGAACTGGAATTTTTAAATATTTCTGTCATTTTTCTTTCTTTCCTTCCTTCCTTTCCCATTCCCCCCTTTCTGTATCTAAACTAATAAATATATATATATTTAAGAACACTTTGCTACCTGCTATCCTGACACCCCTGATAAGTCTTCACTGTGGAAGAGGAGAAGTGTTTGCCCACTCCAGAAGCACCGATTTCGGGAGGGGGTTTGAAAGACCTGAATCAGATTGCGGTGACAAGAGAGGAAGTCCTCCGACTGATGGACAATTTAAAAACTAATAAATCACCAGGCCCGGATGGCATTCATCCGAGAGTTCTGAAAGAACTCAAATGTGAACTTGTGGATCTCCTGACAAAAATATGTAATCTTTCTTTAAAATCTGCCTCCATTCCTGAGGACTGGAAGGTAGCTAATGCATGTCACTCCCATCTTTAAAAAGGGCTCCAGGGGAGATCCGGGAAATTACAGGCCAGTCAGTCTGACATCGATACCGGGTAAGTTGGTGGAAACTGTTATTAAGGAAAGAATTAGTAGGCACACTGATGAACAAAAACTATTGAGGCAGACTCAGCATGGGTTCTGTAAGGGAAGATCTTGTCTCACTAACCTGTTAGTGTTTTTGAGGAGTGAACAAACGTGGACAAGGGGGACCCAATAGATATTATTTACCTTGACTTCCGGAAAGCTTTTGATACAGTTCCTCATCAAAGGCTCCTAAGTAAGCTCAATAATCATGGGATAAAAGGACAAGTCCTCTTGTGGATCAAAAACTGGCTTATAAATAGGAAACAGAGAGTGAGTATAAATGGGAAACTTTCTCAGTGGAGGGTGGTAAGCAGTGGGGTACCACAGGGATCAGTACTCGGTCCGATGCTTTTTAACTTGTTTATTAACGATTTGGAATTGGGAGTAAGCAGTGATGTGGCTAAATTTGCAGATGACACAAAGTTGTTCAGGGTGGTGAAAACCAGGGAGGATTGTGAGGCACTCCAAAGGGATGGATCTGTTGAGGATGGGTGAGTGGGCGTCAACGTGGCAAATGGGGTTCAATGTGGCCAAATGCAAAGTGATGCACATTGGAGCCAAAAATCCTAAATATAAATACACGTTGATGGGGTCTGATCTGGCAGAGACGGACCAAGAGAGAGATCTTGGAGTCGTAGTGGATAACTCGCTGAAAATGTCTACACAATGTGTAGCTGCAATAAAGAAGGCCAACGCTATGCTGGGGATTATTAGGAAGGGAATTGATAACAAATCAGCCAGTATCATCATGCCCCTGTATAAATCATTGGTGCGACCTCATTTGGAATACTGTGTACAGTTCTGGTCACCACATCTCAAAAAGGATATTATAGCATTGGAAAAAGTGCAGAGAAGGGCAACTAGAATGATAAAAGGGTTGGAACACCTTCCCTATGAAGAAAGGTTAAAATGCTTGGGGCTCTTTAGCTTGGAGAAACGACGGCTGAGAGGTGACATGATCGAGGTTTATAAGATTATGAATGGGATAGAGCAGGTTGAGAAAGAAGTACTTTTCTCCCTTTCTCACAATACAAGAACTCGTGGGCACTCTATGAACAGAAATTGCTGAGCAGTCGGGTTAGAACAGATAAAAGGAAATACTTCTTCACCCAAAGAGTGATTAACACATGGAGTTCACTGCCACAGGAGGTCGTGGCAGCTGCAAGCATGGACAGTTTCAAGAGGAAATTAGATAAACATTTGGAGCAGAAGTCCACCAGTGGCTATTAGCCACAGGGTATAGATGGGAACTCTCAGTCTGGGGCGGGTGATGCACTCTATTCTTGGTGCTGGAGGGGGCAGCAGTGGGAGGGCTTCTAGTGTCCTGGCCCCACTGCTGGACCTCCTGGTGGCACCTGGTATATTTTGGCCGCTGTGTGACAGAGTGTTGGACTAGATGGGCCATTGGCCTGATCCAACATTGGCTTCTCTTATGTTCTTATGTTCTTAAGTCAACTTCTGTTTTTGACATCAAAAATTTTAAAAAAACTTATTGATGGGGGGTCGGTTGGGGAGGGGCTGGCTCCATGGGTTGCCAACCTCCAGGTGAAGCCTGGAGATCTCCTGGAGTACATAAGGACCCCCAGCTCTTCCCAGGCTGCACCCTGAATCTCCAGGAATTTCTCGACCTGGAGTTGACAACCCTAGCTCCCGGTAACACAGAACAAGCACCCGCTGCTCACCTGCAGGGAAGCAGGCAGACCTGAAGGGATGGCCCGAAAGTGGTTCCGGTCCAGTCGCAGGTAGATCAGCTTGCTCAGGACCTTGAAAGCGGTAGGGAGCACGTTGCCGTCGTGAAGGTGGTTCCCCTCGAGTTCCAGGGTGAGGAGCTTGAAGAGGCCTGCGGAGGAGGAAGGCGGAGAAAATATGACTCCAAAGAGCTCCTTCCAGGGCGGCGGTTTAAAGGCCCACGTGGGAGGCGGGAGACGGCGCCCCTAGTCTGAAAGCACGCGGAAGCCGATCTGCACAACTGCACTCAAATCTGCAGAGGCTGAATGGCTGGCCAAATAGGGCTGCCGGCTGTTTCTTGGCTTTCCCACTAGGCCTGCTCTTGTGTCGCCAGTCTAGTTTCTCCACACCCAGGAACTGAACAAAGCGATAATGCTTTGCTAGGGATGCCAGCCTCCAGGTGGGGCCTGGGGATCCCCCGGAATTGCACCTCATCCCCAGACTGCAGAGACCAGTTCCCCTGGAGGAAATGGCTGCTTTGGAGGGAGGACTCTGTGGCCTTGTGCCCCACTGAGGTCCAGGGATGCCAGCCTCCAGGTGGGGCCTGGGGATCCCCCGGAATTCCAGCTCATCTCCAGACTGCAGAGATCAGTTCCCCTGGAGGAAATGGCTGCTTTGGAGGGGGGACTCTGTGGCCTTGTGCCCCACTGAGGTCCAGGGATGCCAGCCTCCAGGTGGGGCCTGGGGATCCCCCGGAATTCCAGCTCATCCCCAGACTGCAGAGATCACTTCCCCTGGAGGAAATGGCTGCTTTGGAGGGGGGACTCTGTGGCCTTGTGCCCCACTGAGGTCCAGGGATGCCAGCCTCCAGGTGGGGCCTGGGGATCCCCCAGAATTCCAGCTCATCCCCAGACTGCAGAGACCAGTTCCCCTGGAGGAAATGGCTGCTTTGGAGGGGGACTCTGTGGCCTCGTGCCCCACTGAGGTTCAGGGATGCCAGCCTCCAGGTGGGGCCTGGGGATCCCCCGGAATTCCAGCTCATCTCCAGGCTGCAGAGACCAGTTTCCCTGGAGGAAATGGCTGCCCCTGCCCTCCATGGGCTTTACCCCCAAAGCTCCAACAGTTTCCCAACCTGGAGATGGCAATCCTACCCCTTCACCCCCCACCGACGGCCAGGGACGACCTGGCAACCCACCTGGTCTCCAGACTGAGGGAGATTAGAAGGAGGAGGAGGAGGAGACTGGATTTAGACCCCGCTCTTCACTCCCTGTAGGAGTCTCAGAGCGGCTTCCAATCTCCTTTCCCTTCCCCTTCCCCACAACAGACATCCTCTGAGGTAGATGGTTGCTGAGAGAGCGCTCTCGAGGACTGCTCCTGAGAGAACAGCTCTGAGAGACCTTGTGACTGACCCAAGGTCACACCAGCAGCTGCATGTGCAGGAGTGGGGAATCAAACCCGCTCCTAACCACTGCGCCAAACTGGCTCTTAGTTCCCTCTGGAGAAAATGGCTGCTTCGGAGGGTGGACTCTACGGCATTCTACCACGCCATGGTCCCTCCCCGCCCAAACCCCTGCCCTCCCCAGGCTCCACCCCCAAATATCCAGGAATCCCCCAACCCAGAGTTGGCAACCCTAGCATTACCAGACTTTCTCCCCCCCCACGAACCTTTTTAAAAACAAAGCAAGCCCCTCCCCCTCCAACCTCGGAAGTTGCTTCTCTGAAGCCCTCCTAAGCTGTTGTCGTTCAGCTTTAGTTCCTGGAGTGACGAAGGCAAGGCGGGGACGGTCGTGAGCCGGTTCCCGTCCAGGTTTAGACGCTTGAGCTTGGTGAGATTCTGCGGGGGGGGAGGAAGATTCAGGAAACAACCAAAGAAAGCTGCAGTGGTCAGCTCTGATCGTAACAAAGAAACAAGTTCAGATACTGCTTTCTCACAGGGGATCAAGATCCGTAGCTCAGTGACACACAGGGCATGGCTCCAGATTGCTGCTGAGTGGGGCTGCCTGAGTTAATGAGCGGCCGCTCGAGCACACAGTTTAGAAGGAACACTGGTCAAGGTCCTTTATGTTGTTGTTTTAGAGCTATTTTGAAATTATAACCCTTTTATTATCTATCTATCTATCTATCTATCTATCTATCTATCTATCTATCTATCTATCTATCTATCTATCTATCTATCTATCTATCTATCTATCTATCTATCTAATTTCTACCCCGCCCTCCCAGCCAAAGCCGGCTTACATAAAACAGATAAATTACATTAAAACGTAGATTCAAACAATTAAAACAATTCTAAAATCCAAGTCTTACGAGGAAAGGCTGAAAGAGTTGGGTATGTTTAGCATGGGAAAGAGAAGGCTTAGAGGGGACACGATTGCAGTCAGGCCTGGCTCGCTCACTAGGCGAACTAGGCGTTCGCCTAGAGCGCACCGGCCCTTAGGGGCACCAAAAGGCCCCCGCCCCCTGCCAAAAGCCCCGCCAAACCCCCACCCTTTCCCTGGCAGCCGGTGCTCAGACAGAAGGGACGGGGTTTAACCCCCACCCCTTCCCTGGCTTGCCAGTGCGCACCGCAGTAGCAGGAGGGGGTTCCTTCTCTCCAGGCCCCGCCTGGAGGTTGGCAACCCTGTAATAGGGAGCATGCAGGGAGGGCACCAGAACGTAGCCCTGCCTAGGGCACAAAAAAACCTCGGGCCGGCCCTGATTGCAGTCTTCAAATATCTGAAGGGCTGTCGTGTAGAGGATGGAGCAGATCTATTCTCTCCTGCTCTGGATTGCAAGACCAGATCTAATGGGTGGAAATTACAAGGGAGTCGTTACCGGCTAGACATCAGGAGAAACTTCCTAACTGTAAGAGTGGTTGAGCAGTGGAACAGTCTGCCTCAGGAGGTGGTGGATGCTCCTTCCCTGGACGTTTTCAAGCGGAGGCTGGACGACTGTCTTTCGGGTATGTTGTAGGGCCATCTTTCAGCTATGCTCCTGCAGAGTGCTGGGGGTTGGACTAGATGACCTGCAAGGTCACAGTCGGCTTGCGGTCTTCCTTTCTGGTTGTCCTTGGGAAGTTGTTGTCCTCTAGGCTGTTGGTGGAAATCCCAGGAATCCAGAGCCCTCTCTCATTCCACTGTTATTTACTGATGGTGGTGGTGGCTCCCAAAAGCCTGGCGGAAGAAGTCCATCTTGCAGGCCCTGCAGAACTGTAAAAGGTCCCGCAGGGCCCTGATCTCCTCCAGGAGCTCATTCCACCAGAACGGAGCCACCACTGAGAAAGCCCTGGTCCTGGTTGTTGACAGCCTAGCCTTCCTTAAGACCTGGGAGGGCCAATCAATTCTGGGTCCCTGATTGCAGTGGCTCTCTGGGGAACAGGTGAGGAAAGGCGGCCCCTCAGATCTGTAGGCCCCTGACCATAAAGGGCTTTAAAGCTAAGAACCAGCACCTTGAAATTAATCCGGCATGCTGTGAGCAGTGGCTTTGCCTACCAAGTGAAAGCAGTACCACTTTCACACCAACAAATGGCAATCCACAATTGATTCATGGATGCTGCGAGCACAAGACCTGGAGATCTCCCCGTCACAGGTCCTGGCTCTGCTGAGGTTCAGATGAGGAAGAGGCAGAGAGCATAAGAAATAGGGTCGCTGTTATGTATTGGGACTGAAACATCCCGGGACTGTTCTACCAGAGACTGGCTGAGCTTGGAGCCCAAGAACAATAGCCCACCAGGACTCTGGAAGCAACCAGTCAAGGAGTAATGTTATGTAAACAGCCTGTCGTCGGGAGTGGGGTGTGTTTGGGGGTGTTTGGGTGTAGCGATGGCATGCTATTTAAACAAGGCGATGGCCCTGGAGTTCAGTCTTGTACTTGCTTAAATCACAATCAAGTGGGGCTGATCACTAGTAGTGGGGGTCTGCTCATCCATGGAACCCAGACTTCAACGGTTGCCAATCTCCAGGGGGTGGCTGGAGACCTCCTGGGGTTATAACTGATCTCCAGGTGGCAGACATCAGTTCCCCTGGAGGAAACGGCCGCTTTGGACGGTGAGCCTTATGACATTGTAAACCCCACTGAGGTCCCCAAACCCCACCATCCTCAGGCTCAACCCTCAAAATCCCCAGGTATTTCCCTGAAGCTGGAAATGCTAACATGCGGGCATAGAAAAATGGCTGCCTACGGCCTGTTGATGTGTACATAAACGGCTTGCGAGGAAACTGAAGTTTTGGGAAAGGCACTGCTGTTTGTGCGCCTCCTTCCTCTAACGGGCAAAATGCCCGTTTTCCCCTCCACTCACCTGAAAAGCTTCTGGGTGTAGGCCAGAGGAATCTAGCTTGTTCTTGCTGAGGTCCAGCCATTCCAGATTGGGCAGACCCAAGAAGATCCCAGCTGGGACGTGGTCGATCTCATTCTCTAGGAAGCAAACAAGAGGGGAAAGTGAGGTACGTGAAAGAAAGGACTCCCCCAGCAGTTGCAGAAACAGGGGGTCAAGTGAGCCGAAAAGAGCCATCTTCGGGTCATAGAACGGCCTGGTTCCATGTCTGTTAAATGGTGGGTTCCAGGGCTTTTTTTGTAGAAAAAGCCCAGCAGGAACTCATTAGCATATTAGGCCACAGCCCTGACAGCACAGTTCATTAGCATATCAGGCCACACCCATGTTACCAGAAGTGTGGCCATCCAGCCACACCCACCTTTGTCAAAACCCAGGGCTTTTTTGTAGCGGGAACTCCTTTGCATGTTAGGCCACACACCCCGAATGCAGCCAGTCCTAATGAGTTTCTGCTGTTGGGTGTGACCTATTATGCTAATGAGTTCCCGCTGGGCGTGGCCAACTTGGGAGCCAGCCGGAACTCCGTTCCTGTGTGTTCCTGCCCAAAAATAGCCCTGGTGGGTTCCATGGATGAACAGACTCCCAGTCTACTCATCAGCTCTGCTTTATTCAGTGATTTCAGCCAGAACGACACTGTAGACCAGAGACTCAGCTTGGTTATATTGCCTGCAATGGCCACACCCCAACACACCCCACTCCCAACGATAGGCTATTTACAAAACTTTCCATCTTAACTGGTTCCTGCCAGAATCCTGTTGGTCTGCTGTTCTTCGGCTCCAAGCTCACCCTGTCTCTGGCACCACCGTCCTGCAATGTTTCAGTCTCCATATATAACAATGTCACTTTCTGATCCTTAAAATCCTCGCTCAGAAGATCAGGACTAAGTCACAGCCTTCTGTGGTCCCTCCTTCTGTTTCCTGGTTTCCTCTCGTCCTGGTTTGCAGTTGAGTCCAAATTGGGAAAACTGTGGCTAGCACCAAATAATGATTTGGAACAACGGTCTGGCTGATTTGAAACCACAGGTTGCAAACCATGAATGGTAAGAATTCGTGCTAACCACAGTTTCCTGATCCGCACCTCGGGGCAAACTATAGTTAAAGGAAACCAAGTCATGGAGTCAGGAAACAATTTTTTAAAAAATGCATCTGTGGCGTTGCGTTGTCTTGTGCGTGTACAATCGAAACATTAAAGTGTTTTCTTATGGCTATTGTTCCCTTTAAAAATTCTTCCTTTCCTTTCCAGCTTAATAAACTATGTCCTTTTTCTCTGACATTCACGGATCAGTTGCTGAGAGGGAGGGGCTATCCTGTTTTCGTGTGGTAGAAAACCAAAGCCACAGAACATTTTTAAAAATGAATATGATTTGTTTTGTAACTGGGGTATTAAAGTAATAAACAATGTGTTTTATAATGAGCAGTGACTCTGACTGGCTGCAAAATGCAAAGCAGCAGTCTGGCTGCCACCAGTGAGAGAACAAGGGGTAATTAATTGGGCTGGTGCGGGGAGGGAAGAAGGGGTAAATAAAGGGAGGAATTGAACCTGTGCTGAAGAGGACCTACCTGCACTTTTATATACTTCTATAGCAGGGGTGGCCAAACTGCGGCTCGGGAGCCACATATTGTGTGGCTCCCAGCAGGGCACCTGGAGAAGCGAAGGGGAGGCATGCCTCCCAGATTGGTCTTCCATTCCTCTGCCAGTGTTCCCCTCTTTGGGTAGGCTTGAGATGGGGGGGAGCAGAGAAAGAAAGCAACTTTAACTTTAAATGCCTTCTCCAAGCCAAGCCAGCCAGCATGGGGGCATGGGGGTTAAAGTTGCTGTCTTCCCACCTCTCTCTTGCCCTCATCTATTGGCTTTCTTTCCACTTTGTTTCTTTCTCTCTCTCTTTCTCCCCTCCCTCCCCATCTAGAAGAAGAAGGAGAAGAAGAGATTGGATTTATACCTCCTGCCCTTCACTACCCAAAGTAGTCTCAGAGCGGCTTACAGACTCCTTTCCCTTCCCCCCTCCACAACAGACACCCTGGGAGGTAGGCTGGGCTGAGAGAGCTCTGACAGAGACTGCTCTTTTTCAAGGACAGCTGTGCCAGAACTATGGCTCGCCCAAGGTCATCCAGCAGCTGCAAGTGGGGGTGAGAGGGGAATCAAACCCGGTTCTCCCAGATTAGAGTCCATGCCCTTCACCACTACACCAACCAGGCTCTCTAAATCTAAAGTTAAATACCATTATCGGTATCTGTTTTTACCTCCTTTTGTTTTTATTTTTGGTAGTCTCCTTTATAATGTTAATAAAAAGCAAAGTTGCATATTTTCCAGTAAAAATATATGGGTCACGTTTGTTCACGTCTGGCAGCTCTCAAACGTCTGACGTTTATTCTGTGTGGCTCTTACGTTGAGCTAGTTTGGCCAGCCCTGTTATATTATATGTTATTATAATATATTATATTATATTATAATATTATATTATATTATATTATATTATATTATATTATATTATATTATATTATATTATATTATATTATATTATATTATAGGATCTGGCTCATAGAACTCGGTGGGAAATAAACGCTACAAGTGGGGACTCAAACGCAATCATGTGTCTGTGTATGCAAAGTGCCGTCAAGTCACAGGTGACTCATGGTGAACCCAGTGAAGGGCTCTCAAGCAATGCTCCCTCTAAGTTGTGGAGTCTTGTGAGCAAAAATTCTACTTTGTGAGCTCCTGGCATTAAAGTTGTGAGCGAGCGATTTGGCTGCTGCATCAATTGGTTTGCTCTGGAGCCCTCCTTCCTGAGCGGAGACAAAAAATGTGTGAGCCTATCTATACCCTTGAACCACAGGAATGAAACTGCTTTATCAGCTGCACAAAGAACAAGAATTGCTTTAGTATTAATAAAGGTAAAGGTTCCCTTGCTCGAAAGCCAGTCGGATCCGACTATAGGGTTGCGGTGCTCGTCTCCGTTTCAAAGCCGAAGAGCCAGCGCTGTCTGAATACGTTTCCGTGGTCATGTGGCTGGCATGACTAAACACCAAGGCACACGGAACGCTGTTAGCTTCCCACCGAAGTATTATCCGCAGCCAAAACAACCATTGCTTCGAAATGGAAGTCAGAAGTTAAACCATCCCTAAACTTATGGTACAAAAAGTTATGGAACTTAGACGTAATGGGGAAAAATATCCGACATAATGAATCCAACAAAATCTACTGGCGAATCTAGTGAATTTACAATGATATGGCTACCGATCTTATCCCATATCTGGTTTCTCAAGGGACAATACCAGAGATAATAGACAGTCTTCATTTGTGGTAAATGCTGATGTCAATGCTAAACTTATGAAAAATGCTTTCTTTTATGCTGTTATATATACTTATCCTGTAAACGATTGTTATTACTTGTTATTGGAATTTTGAAAATTGAATAAATTACATTGGGGGAGAAAGGGGTGAGCTGGAGGCTAAAAAAACCTGTGAGCTACTTCACACTGACTCCGCTCAGAGGGGACACAGCTTCCAAGGACTTGCCAGGGTCGGCCCTGCTTAGCTTCCGGGATCTGATGAAATCGGGCTTCCCTGGGGCTATCCAGGTTAGGGTGAGAGGCTGATTTCTAGAGAGGTGTGGCAGGCCTCGTGATGCTGCTCCTTAACCCCAAACTGGGAGAGGCAGGCAATAGGGTTGCCAACTCCACGTTAGGAAATTTCTGGAGATTGGAGGGTGGAACCCGGGGAGGACAGAAACTTCAGCTGTGCCTAACGCCCTACAGCCCGCCCACCAAAGCAGCCGTTTCCTCCGGGGGGGGGGAGGTCTGCTCCCTGTCATCTGAAGATCAGCTGAAATCCTGGGAAATCTCCAGTCCCCCTAGGCTGCCTGCAGTTACTCAGCAGTGGCTGAAAGATGTTGCGGGTACTTCCAAGCAATGCTCACCTCTGAGCTATGGAGTCTTGTGAGCAGAAATTCCACTTTGTGAGTTGCTGGCATTAAAGGGGTGAGCGAGTAACTTGGCTGCTGCATGAATCTGTTTGCTCTGGAGCCGTCCTTCCTGAGCCGAGACAACAACGGTGAGCCGGAGGCTAAAAAGACTGTGAGCTAGCCCACAATAGCTCAGCTTAGAGGGAACACTGCTCTCAAGGCAAGTGATTTAGCAGAGGTGGTCTGCCGTTGCCTTCCTCCGCAGAGCCTTCCTTGGTGGTCTCCCATCCAAATATCAACCCTGCTTAGTTTCCAACTCATGAAGACCCCAGCAAGGGGCTTTTAAGGCAAGTGAAAAGCAGAGGTAGTTTGCCTTTGCCTTCCTCTGCAGAGCCTTCCTTGGTGGCCTCCCATCCAAGTACTGACCCTGCTTAGCTTCCAACTTCTGGCAACCCCAGCAAGGGACTTTCCAGGCAAGCAAGAGAAGCAGAGGTGCTTTACCATTGCCTTCCTCTGCAGAGCCTTCCTTGGTGGTCTCCCTTCCCAGTACTGATGCTGTTTCGCTTCCAAGACCTGGCACTGCCACAGTCCTTTTAACTGGGGATGGCGGGGATTGAACCTGGGACCTCCTGCATGCCAAGCAGAGGCTCTGCCAGTGAGCCACTGCTCCTCTCTAATCCTTCAACTGTGCAACATGGCTGTACTTTGGAACCACCCAAAGAAAAGATCTTCTCCTCCCATGTATGGTTAGCAGGAATTGTTATTCCAGTGTGGGCCACCACCTACCATGTATGTATAACCACACGTCTGATATGTTAGGCTTAATAGTGGAATGTTGAGGTTCCCACCCTTTTTGGAATTCTGACACGGCAAGGTGGGTGCAGCCACAAAAGGGCTGCCACAAAGCAGATGCCACAGGGGGCGGAGCCAGACACAAGACAGCTGCTACAGCTCAGCTTCAGTCACCCAATGAAGAACCTTGTGCTCCGGTGGCAGCTGCTGGCAAAGCAACATTTCAAAAGATCTGCACAGCCAATCAAATCTCCAACGGCCAATCAGAAGCCTTGCCGAGCAAAAGCCCTACTTGGCCCCGCCCACTTACTAAAAACACTTGGCAAGTGCCAGAAAAGGTGTTGGCAAGACACCGTGACCAGCGTTAGTGTGAGCTAGCTGATAGTTTTTTAGTCTCTGGCTCACACATTTTTTGTCTTAGCTCAGGAAGGACAGCTCCAGAGCAAACTAATGGATGCATTAGCCAAATCGCTCGCTCGCAACTTAAGAACATAAGAACGTAAGAGAAGCCAATGTTGAATCAGGCCAATGGCCCATCTAGTCCAACACTCTGGGTCACACAGCGGCCAAAATATACCAGGTGCCGTCAGGAGGTCCAGCAGACTTTAATGCCTGTAGCTCACAAAGTAGAATTTTTGCTCACAAGAACCCACAGCTCAGAAGGGAACATTGACCGTGACACCCATGGGCCAGCTTGGTGTAGTGGTTAAGTGCGCCGACTCTAATCTGGGAGAACCGAGTTTGATTCCCCACTCCTCCACTTGCAGCAGCTGGATGACCTTGGGCAAGCTGTAGTTCTGTCAGAGCTGCTCTTGAAAAAAAGAGCAGTTTCTGCCAGAGCTCTCTCAGGCCCGCCTACCTCACAGGGTGTCTGTTGTGGGGAGGGGAAGGGAAAGGAGTTTGTCAGCCGCTCTGAGACGCCTTTGGGTAATGAAGGGCAGGGTATAAATCCAGTCTCTTCTCTTCTCTTCTTCTTCACGTTAGGGACCCCTGGTATAATGCGTAGACATAGTATATATGGGTTTTGTTTAGAATTCCTCCATGTTTGGGATGGGATATATTCCGAGGAAAGGAAAGTTCCTGACCTCCAGAATATCTTGCTTTCAGCTATTGGTCCCAGAACTCCAGCTGTCTGGGAGTGATACCTCTAGCCATGCCTGTAGCTACAGTGGGGCTTTTGGGGGCTCTGCCCCCTTTCTTAAAGGCACAGCCCCACAAGAATTTCTCCTGTGAATGCTTTTTTTCAATAATTTAAAAACATTTTTAAAAGGTGTGCACTTTATGTTCTTTAAGCAGAGTGGGGTACTGTAGTTGACTGATTCCCACACTGAGCAAGGGGGTTGGAGTAGGTGACCTCTAGGATCCCCTTTAACTCTGTGTCCAGAAACTGGTCTCCTTTGAGAGAGTTTTTCCGCCTAAATGTTGGCTTTCTTGACTACAGAAGTCATCACCCCCACCTGCCGGCTTGTTTTCAAAATTGTTACTTAGGCTGGCAGAAGTGATTAACTTGCAGAAGCTGAGAACTGTCGTCTCTCAAGTGGTTGACAGCTTGCAATTTAGAGATCCATCCTGGTCACAGCTTTCCATTGTCTAAATCAGGGGTGTCACACTCATTTGTTACGAGGGCCGGATCTGACATAAATGAGACCTCGTTGGGCCAGCCCATGTGTATCATAAAATGTAATGCCAGGTAGCTACAGGGAGATACAAACTTTATAAAGGACACAGACAAACACAGTTAAAGATTTTTTAAACTTTAAATAAAACATAAAAAAATGTAATGCCAGTGCTCTAGCAGACTCTTTCAATCGCACAGGAGAGGCTTGCCTATCTACCTCTCCTGTGCGATTGAGAGAGTCTGGTAAAGTAAGCTGTGATGTAGCAGCAGCAGCAGAACTGGAAAAGGAAGCAGGAAACGGCCAGGGCCTTGTGGGCTGGATTGCAGCCCTCCAAGGGCCTGATCCAGCCCCCAGGCCGCATGTCTGACATCCCAATGGTTAAGAACACCTATGTGGAACAGAATTCTGGCTTTTCTTTATGCATGGGGAACTTCAGTCCCACCAAGAAAAGAACTGCCCCACAAGCTACAAAATCCCAGCTATGGGCCTGCCTCTAGCTG
This sequence comes from Gekko gecko, assembly GCA_029375565.1. Lineage (NCBI taxonomy): Eukaryota > Metazoa > Chordata > Lepidosauria > Squamata > Gekkonidae > Gekko > Gekko gecko. The sequence continues at coordinate 296,239,127 of JAPDNY010000002.1, forward strand.
GCTTCTAATCCACCAGACAGCTCTGGCCCAGGATGGATGTCAGTGAGCATGGGAACGCATGCAAGCCTATGCAAACCTTGTGGCGCTATGGAGGTCTGTGTGGACTTGCACTGTGGAAAAGGCCTGGGAATGAAAAACCAGGAGGGTGCCTCCAAAGGTGGAGGCAGAGGTGGGTGGAGAACCCCTTCCCCGCCTCAGACGCTCACCTGCCAGGTAGAGGGTTTTGAGCGCGGGGTCACTCAGCTTTGGCACGAACTTCAGGTGGGCGTTGCCACAAGCGATGGCGTGTTCAGACAGCAGGCAAGTCGTGGGCAGCGACGGCATGATGGGCTCGTCCTGTCCCTTTGGGGACAGAGGCCGCCATCTTGGCACGTCCGTCCCTGCCTTGGAGATGTTCTTGTGGGAGGAGCTCTGTTCCCTCACGGCCTCTCTCTGGGTGCTGTTCCTGACAGGGATGCCGAGTGCGTTCCCTGCCCCAGACTGGCCAACACTCCTGTGCACGGTGCCACGCTTAGTCCCCATCAGAGCTTGACTGACGTTCCTGTGGGAAGAACCAGACTCCTTTCTCGGCAGTGCCCAGCTGGCATTCCTGTGGGAAGGTCTGTGCCCCTTGTTAAACTCCGCTCTGCTGGCATTCCTGTGCCGGGCACCCTGCCTTTTCCTTGGCACTGCCCAACTGTTGTTCCTGTGGGGAAATCGGGGCTTTTCTTTGGTCGGTGAGTGGCTGGCGTTCCCAAAAGACGGGCCAAGCTTTTCCTCTGTCAGTGCCCGGCTGGCATTCTTATGGGTGGGGGTGGGCTCCTTCCTGTCCTCCGCCCTGCTGATATTCCTGTAGGGCACACCGGGCCTTTTCCCTGGAGGTTCTTGGCTGGCGTTTCTGTGAGTGAAACTGGGCCTCTTTTTCCCAGGTGCTTGGCTAATATTCCTCTGAGGGAGGACTGCCTTTTGCCCTGGCACTGTCCAACTGGCGTTTGTGGAGGGTATACTGCGCTGTTTCCCTGACCCAGCCCCACTGGCGTTCCTGTGGAGAAAATGGGTCGCTTTCGCTTGCTGCGCCTGACTGACATTCTTTGCGACGGTGCTGCGCTCCTTCCATATTATTGCGCGGCTGGCGTTTCTCTTCAGGGGGCCATTTTGCTTTCCTGATGGCCAGCCACTCTTCCTGTGGGGAAAGACGTTCTCCTTCTGCGGCTGCGCCCGGCTGACGTTCCGATGAAGAAACCGGTGCTCTTTCCCTTCTTTTGTCCGACTGGCATTTTTGTGGGTGGGACTCGAGAGGCCCTGGCTTTCGTTTCTGTGCCAAGGACCGGGCCCTTCTGCAGTGGCGTTCCTGTGTGTGGCGGCCTGTTCTTTCCTTCCCTGGACCCTGTGGGAGGCGCCGTGTTCCTTCCCGAGTGTTTTCTTGGCGTTTATCAACCCTGTGGAGACAGGAGATGGGCACAGAAATGAAAAGCCCCAAATGATATGGACCCCACACTGCTTCCCTTCCAGTTACCATCCCACCCAAAGTAGCAGCTGTCCCTATTTAACATGGGACACCATCCACCAGAAAGTTTCCCCGCACAAACACAGCATGGCAGAGTAAGGACTGGCATTTCTGTGAGTTAAACTGGGCCTCTTTTTCCCATGAGCCTGGCTAATATTCCTCTGAGCGAGGACCTGGTCCGCACTGGTGGACCTCCTGAGGGCACCTGGTATTTCTGGCCACTGTGTGACACAGAGTGTTGGACTGGATGGGCCACTGGCCTGACCTAGCATTGGGTTCTCTCTTATGCTCTTATGTTCTTAGATGACCCTGGAGGTCCCTTTCAACTCTATGTTTCTATGATTCTAAGCTGGCCACTTGTGACAGGGAAAATATACTTTAGGTTAGGCCTCTCTCTCTCTCTCTCTCTCTCTCTCTCTCTCTCTCTCTCTCTCTCTCTCTCTCTCTGCTACTCTGAATGTGACCTGAATCTCTTTGAATAAACGTAAGTTCACCTTTCTCTCCATATACTTCTTGGGAGATTTATTTACGGCACTCAGTACAGCACTACTCGACTGGGCAAAACTCTGCTCTCTCCATATACTTCTTGGGAGATTTATTTACGGCACTCAGTACGGCACTACTCGACTGGGCAAAACTCTGCTCTGTTAACCACATGCCCCAATTCAAACTACTTAGAAAAGGAGACCGTGTATCACGGTAATATAATGAATAAATGTACAAACTGGGTCACCACCTGGATGAGCTTCAGTCACACATGTGGTTCGCAGGCACGTCTGCCCAGGGGCAGAAGGCAATTGCATAAGCTGGTGGCACGCCAAAAAGCTTTCTGTTATGTTTTGCCCAGAGAATAAAAACAGGAAGTAGAGTCCCTCAAGAAGAAGTGCTGGGGTCCCTGCCGACTGACTTGCCCTACCCCCAATGAGAAGTGGCTTCTAGGTTTCCAATGGAATTTGGATGTAGAGTCCGGGAATTGACATGTGGTTGTTTTTCTGCCGTCAAGTTGCAGGTGTCTTGTGGTGACCCTGGAGGGTTTTCAAGGCAAGAGACGTTCAGAGGTTGGGTTTGCCATTGCCTGCCTCCACGGCATGACCCCGGTGGTCCTTGGTGGTCTCTCATCAAACACTGACCAGGGCTGACCCTGCTTCGCTCCCGAGATCTGATGAGACTGGGCTAGCCTCTGCTACCCAGGTCCGGGTGGATATTGTTAGGCACTAGTATGCCTCGGTATCATACACGAAGCCATCTTCTACTTCATTGTGATTTTTAGGTATGAGTGTGGCATCCTCCTTGTTGGGGGGACCATTTCTCCTTTAAAACACACTCTGTTCACATGAACTTAGTAGATTTCTGCTGCCACCAGGAATTAAAAATTCCAGCTCTCTCTATTTTGGTAGAATGACCCAGGGGTCTGGGCATTTCAGAGGACTATGTGGCCCTGAGGAAGGACTGTTCTAATTTTCTGGGATAAGTTTAAACAAATAATGATTTATTTGTAAAAGAACAAAATAGGTTTCTGGGTATTTTTTGAACTGTTGTTGAAGAAAGAAAATATAACTGACAAAGCTTGGTGTCACACATGGTCTCTCATACACCAAAACCCAACTCTGACAGTCTTCTCTCTCTCTCTCATATATATATAGCCACACAGGCTGAACTCTCTAGCTCATATATAGCCACACAGGCTGAACTCTCTTGCTCATATAGACACACAGGCTGAACTCTCTTGCTCATATAGACACACAGGCTAAACTAAGCTCCAATTGCTTCCTCTGTCACACGGACTCTCACAAAAAACTCTCCACACTTGTCTCTTCAAGAACACAGAATCCTCATTGACATCTCTCCTCCCATCCTCTCAGTCATCAGCGAATCACATCACACTTATCTCCCTCTATCACTCTCCTTACATTACTGCAGTCAAACTAAACATTTAATGTGACCAAAGTACAATAGCCTCAGCTTAGCCAGTCCATACATGTAGACAGAATGAGCAGTAAATTAGCATCTCATCTCACTGAGGGCAACTCCCTTCCTAGCAAAGGATGACCATGTGGACTTAACTTTGTTATCTCTGTTTGGTTTTTGAGTCTGTTAAACATCTTCATTATGTTAAATGGTAACCATATAAACCATATAAACCAAGCTTGTTATTCCTGATTCTGATAAATGTCTTCATTATGTTTTATGCTAATTTACTGCTCAACCTCTGTCTATATGTATGGACTGGTAAGTTCCATTTCACGGTATCTGAGGAAGTGTGTGTGCACACAAAAGCTCATTGTAATGATTTCTTGTTTTGGGGGAGTGTTTCTCAATACAGGAAGCCGCGGCCCTCAGTCTGCAAGACCTGAGAATGACTGCTAACAGTAGGAGATTTTGGAGAACGTTAATTAATATCAAGTTGGAAGTGACTTGATAGCACTTAACACACAAGCACATTTCAAATGGCCCTAATCTATGGACTCCCTCCATTCTCTTATTCCCAGTTTCTTTGGCACTGTTCTTTGGGTACATACCCCCCGTTTCGGCCAGGCTGACATTTGGCCCAGGGTCAGTGGATTCAGGTTTGGCAGTTGTGCTGTTTGTGTCTGTTTTCTTGGGGCCTAGCCCCTTCTTTCCATCTTTGCTCATTTCCTTCTTGGCCCCATCTCCCTTCCAAAGCTTTTGACCATCCAGGTGGGTTGCCTCCTTTCTCCTCAAGACACTGTTCTTCAGGATGGGTGGTTTTCCTCCTTTCTGGTATGCTTCCTTTCCCCCTGTAACACTCTCCACAGCAACTCCAGACTTCGGGTTCTCTGGGGGAAAGAACACAGAAGAAAAACTAGGATGCCAATATTTAGGATAAAAAGCTTCCCTTCTCCTTCTACAAAAGTTAATGCTCAACATTCCACCTCACTCTCTCAACATTCCACCTCACTCTCTCAACAATCCACCTTACTTTCTCTCAACATTCCATCTCTCTCTAGTATGACCATAAAAACGTCAAAGAAGAACCTATACAGATAGCAGCAGGCATGATACTCAATAGCTGGGCTCATCAGGATCAGAGGGCAGCTTTAGCCCCCACTCAACAGCATCCCTGAATATACCACTTTCACTGTCTCTACTATAAAAGAACAGTTATCATTCATTCCTACCTGGACAAAACAAAGTGTTACAATTTGGGGAGATGGTTATGGTAAGGGTACAGCCTACCCCCCCAGCCTTGAAACTGGGTTGCCCAGCTGCCAGTAACAAGGGCATAGGGAGTAGGGCAAGTACAATGTCTCTTAATTATTGTGCACCTCCCAAGGGGTCTTTGTAACTACAAGCTGTCCCTCCACACCCCTGCATATACACCACACACAGTGGTGCCATCAGGGACAGAGTGGGGGGGTGGAAGTCCAGGGCACCTGTTCACAGGCTTGAGGAGGTGGCAGCCAACGCAATCTAGCTTTGCATCTGAACTATAAAACACTGGTCCATTCAGTTGACCAAACACATATGACAAGAGAAGAAGAAGATTGGATTTATACCCTGCCCTTCATTTGGAGTCTCAGAGCGGCTTACAAACTCCTTTCCCTTCCCTTCCCCACCACAGACACCCTGTGAGGTAGGTGGGGCTGAGAGAGCTCTGACAGAAACTGCTGTTTTTCAAGAACACCCTCTTACAGAACTATGGCTGGCCCAAGGTCATCCAGCAGCTGCAAGTGGAAGAGTGGGGAATCAAACCCGGTTCCTCCCAGAATAGAGTCCACGCACTTAATCACTATACCAACCACTACACCACTCCTTATCCGCATGCAATTATGTAGTACTGGACTAGGCCGCAGCCTGCCATAGAGTGAAAGAGGGTCAATGAAGGGTAAGCGTGGGATTGGTGAAGGTTCACTATTGCTTCCTCGCCAGGCGGCGATCTTCCGTGTGTACACCCAATACGCAAATGAAGACCTCCCCCCTCTGGCAACACCTCAGAAATCATCTGTGGGCCCAGTGGATGCTGGAGTTGCCAACCTCCAGGTGGGGCCTGGAGACCCCCCTCAGAATTACAAATGATCTCCAGGTGACAGAGATCAGTTCCCCAGGAGAAAATGGCTGCTTTGGAGGGTAGACTCTGCGGCATTATAACCTGCTGAAGTCCCTTCCTTCCCCTGGTCCAGGCTCCCCTCCCCAATCTCCAGGAATTCCCCAATCCAGAGTTGGCAACCCAAGGGAATGCAGACTCCGGATGGGCGGTCAAAGTGGGTAACCAGAATTCTCTTCTACTTTGCATCTCCCCTCAATTCTGAAGAAGACCAAACGGATAAATTCTCAGCTGAGACTGTAAAATTCTGGCTGTGTGTTTGGGCATCTCGGGCTGTTAGGTTTCTGGATGAAGGGGATGTTTATCTGTTGAATTCAGACCCTGCCCTCGTACTTCAAAAAGAAGCACTCTGTGCTACATTTAAAAAACCCTCCGAGAGCATTTACATTCCAGTCAAGCTGAATAAACAACAGAAGACAAAAACAAAGAGCACTTAAACACCCACAGAAGGGCGCATCCTAGCGGCAACAGCGCATACACGCACAGATGCATACACAATACACCAAAAGCCGGGGGGGGGAACCCCAAAACCTGGCACAAAACGTCAAGGGGTGGTGGTGGGCAGGATAATTTAAAATGTAAAGCCCCGAAGAGCCTTCAGACGCCACAATTAGCTCTTTCTAGTCTGAAGTGGTAAGAGGTGGTCCAGTGTTCCCTCTAAGCCGAGTTAGTGTGAGCTAGCTCCCAGTTTTTTAACCTCCGGCTCACACGTTTTTGTCTTAGCTCAAGAAGGCTGGCTCCAGAGCAAACTAATGTGTGCAGCAGCCAAATCGCTCGCTCAAAACTTTAACGCCAGCCGCTCACAAAGTAGAATTTTTGCTCACATAAGAACATCAGAGAAGCCAATGTTGAATCAGGCCAATGACCCATCCAGTCCAACACTCTGTCACACAGCGGCCAAAATATACCAGGTGCCATCAGGAGGTCCAGCAGTGGGGCCAGGGCACCAGAAGCCCTCCCACTGCTGCCCCCTCCAGCACGAAGAATAGAAGAAGAAGAAGAAGAAGAAGAAGAAGAAGAAGAAGAAGAAGAAGAAGAAGAAGAAGAAGAAGAAGAAGAAGAAGAAGAAGAAGAAGAAGAAGAAGAAGAAGAAGAAGAAGAAGAAGAAGAAGAGTTTGGATTTATACCCCACCCTTCACTGCCCAAAGGCGTCTCAGAGCGGCTGACAAACTCCTTTCCCTTCCCCTCCCCACAACAGACACCCTGTGAGGTAGGTGGGGCTGAGAAAACTTCTGACAGAAACTGTCCTTGAGAGAACAGCTGTGCCAGAGCTTGTGACTGACCCAAGGTCACATCAGCAGGTGCAAGTGGAGGAGTGGAGGAATCAAACCCGGTTCTCCCAGATAAGAGTCTGTGCACTTAACCACTACACCAAACTGAATAGAGTGCATCACCTGCCCCAGACTGAGAGTTCCCATCTATACCCTGTGGCTAATAGCCACTGATGGACTTCTGCTCCATTCGTTTATCTAACTCCCTCTTGAAACTGTCCATGCTTGTAGCTGCCACCACCTCCTGTGGCAGTGAATTCCATGTGTTAATCACTCTTTGGGTGAAGAAGGACTTCCTTTTATCTGTTCTAACCCGACTGCTCAGCAATTTCATGGAGTGCCCATGAGTTCTTGTCTTGTGAGAAAGGGAAAAAAGGACTTCTCTTCCGACCTGCTCAATCCCATTAATAACCTTATAAACCTCGATCATGTCACCCCTCAGCCGTCGTTTCTCCAAGCTAAAGAGCCCCAAGCGTTTTAACCTTTCTTCTCACAAGATTCCACAGATTAGAGGGAGCGTTGAGGTTGTCTCTCTCTGAGGCATTCCACTGTTCTGTGGTTGTCTCGGCAGTTCCATCTTGCCGTTATCGCCCTCCTTGCCCAAGCCATCTCCAAAGCCCTTTCCTCGTCACGTTTCCGCAGTCGCGCCCGTCCCTCGCCTCCCACCACACCCTTTTCCCGGGGCGAGCTCACCTGCCGTCACTTGCTTTCGGTGGAGTTTCCCTCGGTGGGCCGGCCCGTTTCGGGCAGAAGATGGGGAACTCAAGTCCTTGGCGGGGTTCTGAGGGGCTTTTTGGGCTGCCCAGCAGAGGGGAGCCCACAGGGCCACGGCGATCAGGGAGAGGAGAAGCAGTTTCATAATTCCAGCCCTCGCTCGCCTGTGGCTCAGCTGCTCTCCGGGCTGAGAGCCCCTCTAGACGCATATTCCTGCGGCATGAGAAGGGTTTTATTCTCCGTCCCCCACAACTGCGACTTGAGGGGGAGGAAGAGGGAGGGGGAGCAGAACTTGGACCTGGAGCAGATTGGGGGGGGGGGAGAGCTCTGGCACGGCGAGGGGCCTGCAGCAATTACGGCCAGTCGGAGATCTGGCCCAATAAGATACAGGGGCGCTTGTCTGTTAGCACCTGGCCAGGCTCTGAGGCCTCGCACCGATGAATGGGGCTTCTGTGCCCGCACACAACCCACCACTGTCCAGAAACCGTGAGCAGCTCCTGCAAGGAGGGCGATTTGACACCCCCAGAGCTGCGCCAGGCCCTCCCGACACAGTGCCGAGTCTGTGGCCACAGAAAACAGCCTCCCTCCGATGGAGCGGCCTGGATTTTTACTGCCGAGGGCCTCGCCGGTGCTCTGTTTGGGAAGTGGGCGGTTTGTGCAGGTTCTCTTGAATAAGCTCTTTTTGGGGCCGGGACACACGATGATAGCGTTGCAGTATCTTATGAAGAACTGGCCTTCGGGCTGTCTTCCAGTTGCGTGGAGTTCTGTGGAAGCTTTCCAGGGACTGGCGGACGAGAGGATCCTCAACGAGAAGAAGAAGAGATTGGATTGATACCCCGCCCTTCACTCGGAGCCTCAGAGCTGTTTACAAAGTCTAATCCCTTCCCCTCCCCACATCAGGCACCCTGTGGGCAAGGCTCCTTCTAAGCGGTGAAGTCTTGTGAGCAAAAATTCTACTTTGTGAGCGACCGGCATTAAAGTTGCGAGTGAGCGATTTGGCTACTGCATAAATTAATTTACTCTGGAGCCATCCTTCCTGCACGAAGACATAAGAACATAAGAGAAGCCAATGATGGATCAGGTCAAAGGCCCATCTAGTCCAACACTCTGTGTCACACAGCGGCCAAAAATATACCAGGTGCCCTCAGGAGGTCCAGCAGTGGGGCCAGGGCACCAGAAGCCCTCCCACTGCTGCCCCCTCCAGCAACAAGAATAGAGGGCATCACCCGCCCCAGACTGAGAGTTCCCATCTATACCCTGTGGCTAACAGCCACTGATGGACTTCTGCTCCGTATGCTTATCTAATTCCCTCTTGAAACTGTCCATGCTTGTAGCTACTATTGAGGCAGACTCAGCATGGGTTCTGTAAGGGAAGATCTTGTCTCACTAACCTGTTAGTGTTTTTTGAGGGAGTGAACAAACATGTGGACAAGGGGGACCCAATAGATATTATTTACCTGGACTTCCGGAAAGCTTTTGATACAGTTCCTCATCAAAGGCTCCAAAGTAAGCTCAATAGTCATGGGATAAAAGGACAAGTCCTCTTGTGGAACAAAAACTGGCTTATAAATAGGAAACAGAGAGTGAGTATAAACGGGAAACTTTCTCAGTGGAGGGTGGTAAGCAGTGGGGTACCACAGGGATCAGTACTCGGTCCCATGCTTTTTAACTTGTTTATTAACGATTTGGAATTGGGAGTAAGCAGTGATGTGGCTAAATTTGCAGATGACACGAAGTTGTTCAGGGTGGTGAAAACCAGGGAGGATTGTGAGGCACTCCAAAGGGATCTGTCGAGGTTGGGTGAGTGGGCGTCAACGTGGCAAATGGGGTTCAATGTGGCCAAGTGCAAAGTGATGCACATTGGAGCCAAAAATCCTAAATATAAAAAAAGACAACAAGGTGTGAGCCGGAGGCTAAAAAACTCTGAGCTAGCTCACACTAACTCAGCATAGAGGGAACACTGCCTGTGAGGGAGATAGGGCCGAGAGAGCTCTGAAGAAGCTGCTCTTTCAAGAACAGCTCTGACAGAACTATGGCTTGCCCAAGGTCATCCAGCAGCTGCAAATGGAGGTGTGGGGAATCGAGCCCAGTCCTCCCAGATTAGAGTCCGTGCACTTAACTACTACACCAAACTGGCCCTCTAGGCAAATGCTATGCTGGGGAATATTAGGAAGAGGAATTGAAAACAAATCAGCCAGTATCATAATGCCCCTGTATAGATCCATGATGCAGCCTCGTTTGGAAAACTGTGTACAATTCTGGTCACTGCACCTCAAAAAAGATATTATAGCATTGGAGAAGGTGCAGAAGAGGGCAACTCAGATGACTGAGGGGGTGGAACACCTTCCCTATGAAGACAGGTTAAGGAGGTAAGGGCTTTTTAGCTTGGAGAAATGACGATTGAGGGGTGACATGGAAAGAGGTCGACAAAATTACGCGTGGGATACAGCAGGCAGAGAAAGAAGTGCTTTCCCCCCTTTCTCACAAGACAAGAACTCGTGGGCAGTCCACAAAATGAATGTAGGCTTAGAACAGATCAAAGGAGGTACTTCTTCACCCCAAGAGTAATAAACACGTGGAATTCACGGCCGCAGGAACTTGTGACGGCTTCAAGAGGGGACTGGAGAAACATGGAGCAGAGGTCCATCAGTGGCTATCAGCCAGATGGTATAGATGGGACGTTAGGTCGGGGGGGGGGCAGTGATGCTCTGTATTCTCGGTGCTTGGGGGGGGGGGCAACCGATGCTCCCTCTAAGCTGTGGGTCTTGCGAGCAAAAATTCTACTTTGCGAGCTACCGGCATTAAAGTTGCGAGCGAGCAATTTGGCCGCTGCATAAATTAGTTTGCTCTGGAGCCACGTCCTTCCTGAGCGAAGACAAAAAAATGTGTGAGCCGGAGGCTGAAAAACGGTGAGCTCGCTCATACTCATAAAGGTTCTTACCTTTAAAGCCCTTTATGGTCAGGGTCCGGCATACCTAAGGGACCGCCTTTCCCCATATGTTCCCCCAAGGGCACTACGGTCGGGGGGCCAACATCTTTTGACTACCCCAGGCCTCAGGGACGTCAAATCTGCCGAGATTAGGGCCAGGGCCTTTTTGGTGGCAGCTCCCACCTGGTGGAATGAGCTCCCGGAGGAAATCCGGGCCCTGCGGGATCTGGCCCAGTTCCACAGGGCCTGCAAGACGGAGCTCTTCCGCCAGGCTTTCGAGTAGGAGCCGCCGCCGCTACTGTTCCATCAATGCACCGCCGCCGAAAATTGGCAGAGATACCATCCGGGTGCAAGCGGGCCCTGGGAAGAAGACTGGCTATCTACCGCTTTGGAACTTACATCGTTGGTCCGGATCCACCCAACCGGAACCCATCTTGGAATATCAGAGCACCAGCACTTTGTTGTATTATTATGTTTTTGTCTTGTTTTAATTGTTTTAATTATGGCTTTGGCCTCAACTGTTAGCCGCCCTGAGCCTTAGGGGAAGGCGGGATAGAAATCGAATTATAAATAAATAAATACTAACTCAGCTTAGAGGGAACAGTGGGGGCAACCGTGGGAGGCCTTCTGGAGTTCTGGCCCCGCTGGTAGACCTCCTGGTGGCCCCTTGACGTTTTGGCCACTCTAGTTCAGACCAGCCTGAAAGCAAACCCCTGGTTTGTCGCCAATGGACACACATCAAAACTAGATAAGTATTTTCTCTCAAAGCTAAGAGTAGTCCATTTATAGTTGCCAACCTCCAGGTGGGGCCTGGAGAACTCCTAGAACAATAACTGGTCTCCAGACAACAGAGAGCAGTTCCCCTGAAGAAAATGGCTGCTTTGGAGGGTGGACTCTATGGTGTTATACCCCACTGAGGACCCCACCCCCATCCCCAAGCCCAACCCCGCCCTCACCAAACTCTACTCCCAAAATCTCCAGGAATTTCAGAATCCAGAGTTGGCAGGCCTTGGTCCATCCTGGTTCATACAGTGGCGTACTAGTTGAACTGAAATGGGCAAACCAACAGGGCCGAGAGGCCGAGGCCTTCCCCTGATGTCACCTCCTGGCTCTGGGATTCAGCGTTTTGCTGCCTTTGAATACGGCGGTTTCTTTCAGTCCGTGTAGCTAGCAGCTGTTGATGTGCCTTTCCTTCACAGGCCTCTCTTCGCCCTCTTTTAAAGCCATCTGTGCTCAAAGCCATCCCTCCCTCCACAGGCAGTGAATTCCACAAGTTAATTATTCTCTGAGTCTTTCTCTCTCTCTCTCTTTTTTTTAGGTTCATCCTGAATCTAGTGCCTGACTTTATTTGGTTCCCCGTGTCTGTAATCGGATGATAACTTTGCACCACTGTTCCAAAGGATAACATGAAGTTAGCTGCTGTAGATTTCCCGGGTTGTGTGGCCGTGGTCTTGGCATTGTAGGACCTGACGTTTTGCCAGTAGCTGTGACTGGCATCCTCAGAGGTACAACACAGAAAGATGGAATACTCTCTGTGTCAAGGTGAGCAGAAAAATGGTAGGCAGGTAATTTATATCTACCCTGGAAGGTGGGGTAGGGCTGAGTCATTATCTTGTAGGAGTTCTCCAGGCTATGAACATGCTAATGGAGGAGCTTTCCCGAGGAGGTTCTTTTGTCTATGGATTTATTTATTTATTTATTTATTCAATTTTTAGACTGCCTTCCCTCATACTTGGGGCTCAGGGCAGTGTACAACATTCAAAATCGCAGCAGAGATCAGTTTTAAAATAGTTAAGACAATGAAACAATTACGATAAACCATTTCTGAAGGCGTCTAAAATCAGATTGCCTAACCCCAAAGGGGGAGGGAGTGGAAAAAGAGGCCAGGCTGATTAAAAATGTTGCCGTCCTCAGCCGTAGGCTTGGCAGAACATCTCTGCTTTACAGGACCTGCGGAACTGAATCAGTTCCCATAGGGCATGGATGTTATTTGGCAGAGAGTTCATAGAATTACAGAATCATAGAGTGGGAAGGGACCCCAGGGTCATCTAGTCCAACCCCCTACACAATGCAGGAGATTCACAAATACCTGCCCCCACCTTCCCCAGTGACCCCTGCTTTATGCCCAGAAGGGGGGGGGGAACCCTCTAGGATCCTCAGCCAAACTGGCCTGGAGAAGAATTGCTTCCTTAGCCCAAAGTAGTGATCAGCGTTACCCCGGCTGTGTAGGAAAGAGCCACAAGAACTAAGCACGGAGGCAACCCTCCCTCTCGTGATCTGCCTGAGTTAACAGAATCCGCATTGCTGACAGATGAAAATCTCGTCTCTGTTTGCAAAACCTCCAGAGGAGGAGAGCCCACCACCTCCCAAGAAAGACCGTTCCACTGAGGAACCGCTCTGAAGGTCAGGAAGTTCTTTCCTCATGTTTAGCCGGAAACTCTTCTGATTTGCTTTCAACCCGTCGGTTCTGGTCCGACCGTCTGGGGCAACAGCAAAGAACTCCGCACCCTCCTCTACCTGACAGCACTTCAGACTACTTGAAGATGGTGATCATCTCCCCTCTCAGTCGTCTCCAGAGTTACACTACTAGGTCTGAAAAGGCCCAGGCTCTGGTTGCAGACCGCCCAGATATTTTTCAGACCAGGTATCTCCAGGTGTCTGTAACGTGTTTTGGGCTTCTAGGAAAAGTGCTGGATAAATCAGGCATAAATGGCTCCAGTTTGCCAAAGGAAGAAGCAGTCCCGATTCGCCTGCTTGTTAAAATGTCACTTCTGCTGGGGCGATTCTTCCCAGACATGGCCTCGTTTTCTCCCCCATAACTTTCCCATGGGCCTGCCTGCCTGGGGAGATGAAAGGGAAAAGACCGTGAAGACGGGAATGACGAGAGAGACACCCTGCGAAGACAAGCACAGGAAGTGATGTCATAGCTAGGGGGGGTTCCAATAAGATGGGCTGGGGGTGCCAGTCTGATGAGTCGGAGGAGTCACTTTGCTTGGGGTTGCCAACTCCAGGTTGTGAAATTCCTGGAGATTTGGGGGGAGCCGAGGGAGGGCAGAGTTTGGGGACGGGGTGGAGCCTAGCGGCAATATGATGCCATAAAGGAGGGTTGTCAAAAATACGACTCGTGGGCTGGAACCGTCCAGGGCTCTTACTTGGCCTGTGAGCAACAGGCCATTAGCTTTATTGCCAGATCGTAGAATCACAGAGTTGGAAGGGATCTCCAGGGTCATCTAGTCCAACCCCTTGCACAGTGCAGAAAATTCACAAGTACCTTCCCCCACACATACCCACAGTCAGGGCTTTTTTGGTAGAAAAAGCCCAGCAGAAACTCATTAGCCTATTAGGCCACACCCCCATGTTACCAGAAGTGGGGTCATCCAGCCACACCCGCCTTTTGCTTCTTATTCTGCTGACCTTGTTTTTTGTCAAAACCCAGGCCTTTTTTTTTGGAGCGGGAACTCCTTTGCATGTTAGGCCACACACCCCTCATGTAGCCAGTCCTGATGAGTTTCTGCTGTTTGGCGTGGCCTGTTATGCTAATGAGTCCCTGCTGGGCGTGGCCAACTCGGGAGCCAGCCGGAACTCCGTTCCTGTGCGTTCCTGCCCAAAAGTAGCCCTGCCCACAGTGACCCCTGCTCCACACCCAGAAGATGATAAAAAGCCTCCAGGATCCCCGGCCAAAGTGGCCTGGAGAAAAATGGCTTCCTTACCCCAAAGTGGTGAGCGGCATTTCCCTGGGCATGTAAGAAAGGGCCACAAGAACTAAGCACTGAGGCGACCCTTCCTGCCCTCCCAGCCAGTCTGGTGTAGTGGTTAAGTGCGTGGACTCTAATCTGGGAGAATCGGGTTTGATTCCCCACTCCTCCACTTGCAGCTGCCGGATGACCTTGGGCAAGCCATAGTTCTGATAAGAGCTGTTCTTGAAAAAAGAGCAGTTTCTGTCAGAGCTCTCTCAGCCCCACCCTAGCACACAGGGTGTCTGTTGTGGGGAGGGGAAGGGAAAGGGAGTTTGTAAGCCGCTCTGAGACTCCCTTGGGTAGTGAAGGGCAGGGTATAAATCCGATCTCTTCTTCTTCTTCTACCTGACAGGGTGTCTGTTGTGGGGAGGGGAAGGGAAGGGAGTTTGTAAGCCGCTCTGAGATGCCTTTGGGCAGTGAAGGGCGGGGTATATATCCAATCTCCTCCTCCTCCTCCTCCTCCTCCTCCTCCTCCTCTTCTTCTTCTTCTTCTTCTTCTTCTTCTTCTTCTTCTTCTTCTTCTTCTTCTTCTTCTTCTTCTTCTTCTTCTTCTTCTTCTTCTTCTTCTTCTCACGATCTGCCTAAGTTCACAGAATCTGCATTGCTGTCAGATGGCCGTCTAGCCTCTGTCTGAAAACCTCCTCCCAAGAGGAGAGCCCACCACCTCCCAAGGAAGCCCTGTTCCATTGGGGAGCCGATCTAACTGTTGAGAAGTTCTTTCCAGTGTTTAGCTGAAAACTCTTCTGCTTTTATTTCAACCCGTTGGTTCTGGTCCGACCTTCTGGGGAACAGAATACAACCCCGCACCATCCCCTACATGACAGCCCTTCAAGTACTTGAAGATGGTGAAGGTGTTTAAAAAAGAGAGAGTGAGAGGTGCCGGAACTCTCAAGAGGGAAATGAAGTTCTCAGTCTGTACACTGAAAACTCATGAACTTTTAAACACTTTAAAAAGAATTTTGTCAAAGAGGTTCCGGAACTCTGTTCCGGCACGTTCCCCCAGACATAAAAGCCCTGGTGATCATATCACCTCTCAGTCGTCTCCTCTCCAGGCTAAACAAACCCAGCTCCTCCAACCTTTCTTCACAGGACTTCGTCTCCAGACCCCTCACCAATGTTCCATCTAAGCTGTGGAGTCTTGTAAGCAAAAATTCTACTTTGTGAGCTAGTGGCATTAAAGTTGTGAGTGAGCGATTTGGCTCCTGCATACATTAGTTTGTTCTGGAGCCATCCCTTCCTGAGCTAAGACAAAAAGCCAGGGCTTTTTCGGTGGCGGCTCCTACCTGGTGCCCTGCGGGACCTTGTCCAGTTCCGCAGGGCCTGTAAGACGGAGCTCTTCCACCAGGCTTTTGAGTAGGAGCTGCCACTGCCGCTATTCCACCTTCGATATCCCACCTCGATAACCCATGCCATCGCACTCTTGTCATCTTGGTTTGAAATGTTGTGTTGATGTTGTATTGTCTGATTTTATAATTTTATCTGTTGATATTGTTTTATGTTGTTTAAATTGGCATTCATGCCCACTGTTAGCCGCCCTGAGCCTTCGGGGAGGGCAGGATACAAATCGAAACAAACAAGTAAATAAATATAAATGTGTGAGCTGGAGGCTAAAAAACTGTGAGCTAGCTCACACTAACTCATGCTTAGAGGGAACACCGCCCCTCACCATCTTCGTCGCCCTCTGTTGTCTTCCTCTTTTTTGTGTAAAAAACCCCAATATTGTCATTTTGTGTAAAAAAAACCCCAATATGGTCATTAATTGGGTTCGCCAGTGTCCTTTACAAAGTTTATATCGCCGGTACGTGGCATTACATTTTATGTCACACGTGGCCCAGCCTGACAAATTGACATTTATGTCAGATCTGGCCCACATAAGAAATGAGTTTGACACCTCTGCCCATTGAGTCTGTCCTCCAGAGCTGCTGGTTCTCTCCAAAGGAACTGATCTCTGTAGTCCGGAGAAACTGTTCTAACCCTGGGAGAACTCCTGGCTCCACCTGGAGGCTGGCAAACTTACCTCGTCATGTACCAGAAGGACCGTTTCTGCAGTGCTGGTACAAAGTGTGCTCTTACCTGGGGCAGAAGCACTGGCAGTGTAGCAGTGTGTGTGAACAAGATCTTGGGGTACGAGCAGCCAGTGTGTTGCGGCGACAAAAAAGGCTAATGCGATCTTGGGGTGTGTCAACAGAGGCATAACATCCAACTCGCAAGATGTCATGGTCCCGCTGTACGCTGCATTGGTCAGGCCGCACCTGGAATCTTGTGTCCAGGTAGAGTGATTAACACATGGAATTCACTGCCACAGGAGGTGGTGGCAGCTGCAAGCATGGACAGTTTCAAGAGGGAATTAGATAAACATATGGAGCAGAAGTCCATCAGTGGCTATTAGCTACAGGGTATAGATGGGAACTGGAAAAGGTCAGTTTACATTCCAATCCCAAAGAAGGGCAATGTCAAGGAATGTTCAAACTATTGCACAATTGCACTCATTTCACACGCTAGCAAGGTCATGCTCAAAATCCTACAAGCTAGGCTCCAACAGTACGTGGATAGAGAATTGCTAGAAGTACAAGCTGGGTTTCGAAGAGGTAGAGGAACTAGAGATCAAATTGCCAACATTCGCTGGATTATGGAGAAAGCAAGAGAGTACCAGAAAAACATCTACTTCTGCTTCATTGACTATGCTAAAGCCTTTGATTGTGTGGATCACAATAAATTATGGCAGGTTCTTAAAGAGATGGGAGTACCGGACCACCTCACATGTCTCCTGAGAAACCTGTATAAGGGTCAAGAAGCAACAGTTAGAACCGGATATGGAACAACTGATTGGTTTAGCATAGGAAAAGGAGTACGACAAGGAGGTATATTGTCACCTTGCTTATTTAATTTATATGCCGAGTACATCATGCGAAATGCTGGCCTGGATGAATCACAAGCTGGAGTTAAGATTGCTGGGGAAAAGATTAATAACCTCAGATATGCAGACGATACCACTCTGATGGCAGAAAGTGAAGAGGACCTAAAGAGCCTCTTGCTCAGGGTGAAAGAGGAGAGCGCAAAAGTGGGCTTGAAGCTCAACATCAAAAAAACTAAGATCATGGCATCTGGCCCCATCACTCCTTGGCAAATAGAAGGGGAAGTCGTAGAAGTAGTGACAGACTTCATGTTCCTGGGATCCCAGATCACGGCAGATGGTGACTGCAGCCATGAAATTAAAAGACGCCTGCTCCTTGGGAGGAAAGCGATGGCAAACCTAAACAGCATGATAAAAAGCAGAGACATCACCTTGCCAACAAAAGTCCGCATGGTCAGAGCAATGGATTCCCCGTAGTAATGTATGGCTGCAAGAGTTGGACTATAAGGAAGGCCAAGCGCCGAAGAATAGATTCTTTTGAACTATGGTTCTGGAGAAGACTCTTGAGAGTCCCTTGGACTGCCAGGAGATCAAATCAGTCAATCCTAAAAGAAATCAACCCTGACTGTTCCCTGGAAGGCCAGATCCTGAAGCTGAAGCTCAAATACTTTGGCCACCAAATGAGAAGGGAGCATTCACTGGAGAAGACCCTGATGCTGGGAAAGATTGAAGGTCAAAGAAGAAGGGGACGGCAAAGGATGAGATGGTTAGACAGTGTCATCGATGCAATGAACATGAAATTGAGCAAACTTCAGCAGACAGCGGAAGACAGGAGGGCCTGGCGTAATCTGGTCCATGGGGTCGCGAAGAGTCGGACTCGACTGTGCGACTGAACAACAACAACAACAACAACATAGATGGGAACTCTCAGTCTGGGGCAGGTGATGCACTCTATTCTTGGTGCTGGGGGGGGCAGCAGTGGGAGGGCTTCTAGTGTCCTGGCCCCACTGCTGGACCTCCTGATGGCACCTGGTATATTTTGGCCGCTGTGTGACAGAGAGTGGTGGACTGGATGGGCCATTGGCCTGATGCAACACTGGCTTCTCTTATGTTCTTATGTCCAGTTCTGGAGTCCTCACTTCAAAAAAGGATGTGGGCCGAATGGAGCGGGTGCAGAGGAGAGCGACGAGGATAATCAGGGGGGCCTAGAGACCAAGAAGCCCTGCGAGGAAAGGCCGAGGGACTTCTTGGGAATGTTCAGTCTGGAGAAGAGGTTGATGGGGGACAGGATGGCTCCCTTGAAGTATTTGAAGAGCTGTCACTTAGGACGAGGGCAGGGAGCCGTTCGTGTTGGCAGCTGAGGAGAGGACTTGCAATAATGGGTTTAGATTAAGGGCAGGAAGGTACTGGCTGGATATCAGGAAAAACTTTTTTACAGCTGAGAGTTGTGCAACGGTGGAATCAGCTGCCCGGGGAGGTGGTGAGCTCCCCCCTCACTGGCCGTCTTCAAGCAGCAGCTGGACAAACCCTTGCCAGGGGTGCTCTAGGCCAGGGGTATCGAGCTCATTTTTCCTGAGGGCCGGATCTGACATAAATGAGACCTTGTTGGGCCGGGCCACGTGTGCGTCATAAAATGTAATGCCGGGTAGCGGAGATATAAACTTCATAAAGGACACCAACGCAAAGGGGTTTTTTTTAGTTAAAATAAAAACATGCTTAAAACATGTTTTAACTTTTGCAATATTTTGTTCATTTAATGGTGTCTGATAACTGACACCTCTGAATTATTGCATCGGAATGTCTTGCTCTGAATTATTGCATCGGAATGTCTTGCTCTGAATTATTGCATCGGAATGTCTTGCTCTGAATTATTGCATCGGAATGTCTGTGCTTTTGCAATCTCGAGTCTGCTGTTCAGCTGTGTGTCTCTGTAAGCTGCAAACCTACGATGACGCAGCAGCGGCGGCAGAACCGGAAGAAGCAGCAGAAGACGGCCAGTTCCACGGTGGGCCTGATGGAAGCCGGATTGGGCCCCCGGGCTGCATGTTTGATACCCCTGCTCTGGGCTGATCCTGCATTGAGCCGGGGGTTGGACGCGATGGCCGTATGACCCCTTCCAGCTCTGTGATTCTGTGGTTCTGTGATCCCAGAATCCTTTGCAGTGGGGCAGAGGACAGTTGGGCCATATTTCTCAACCAGGGCCTGGCTACAGGTGACATTTCCCACTTGTCAGTCACAGGAACACGTACGCTTCTCGCCTGTCTGCTCGGACTCACGGCCGCTGCTGAAAACCAGAGGCTCCGTACTTCCAGACCCTCACTGTTCTGTGTGTGTGTGTGTCCCTGGTGGAAAGGAAGCAACTCCGAAACGCATCCTGCGCTCCTGGTCAGACTCTCTCCAGGAATGTGGGCAGCTGCGGCCTGGAGCGATCCTTAGGGAAGGGCTACAATGGGGTGCTTGTTTCCCTTGCAACTAAGATTTCCCCTCTTCTGCCACGACTTCCTCTCCTGTCCCTCACGGAACAGGTACATTAAGGGTTTTTTTTCATGTTTGGGCTGAAGCGAGGCATTCTTCTAAACAGGGTTGGTGGGAGGTGAAATGGAGCCACGGCGTCCCAAGCCAGCGGTAATTTTAACCCCACATCTGGTGCGTGGGACGAAGGAAGCTGAGCCTTCCTCACCCCCTGGCTCGCCTTCCCTGCTGCAGGCCCAGGGTTCCCAACTTCCAGGTGGGGCCTGGAGGACTCCAGGAATTCCACCTCATCCCCAGACTGCAGAGATCAGTTCCCCTGGAGGAGATGGCTGCTTTGGAGGGGGACTCTGTGGCCTTGTGCCCCCTGAGGTCCAGGGATGCCAGCCTCCAGATGGGGCCTGGGGATCCCCCGGAATTCCAGCTCATCTCCAGACTGCAGAGATCAGTTCCCCTGGAGGAAATGGCTGCTTTGGAGGGGGGACTCTGTGGCCTTGTGCCCCACTGAGGTCCAGGGATGCCAGCCTCCAGGTGGGACCTGGGGATCCCCCGGAATTGCAGCTCATCTCCAGACTGCAGAGATCAGTTCCCCTGGAGGAAACGGCTGCTTTGGAGGGGGACTCTGTGGCCTTGTGCCCCACTGAGGTTCAGGGATGCCAGCCTCCAGGTGGGACCTGGGGATCCCCAGGAATTGCAGCTCATCTCCAGGCTGCAGAGATCAGTTCCCCTGGAGGAAATGGCTGCTTTGGAGGGGGACTCTGTGGCCTTGTGCCCCACTGAGGTCCAGGGATGCCAGCCTCCAGGTGGGGCCTGGGGATCCCCAGAATTCCAGCTCATCTCCAGACTGCAGAGATCAGTTCCCCTGCAGGAAATGGCTGCTTTGGAGGGGGGACTCTGTGGCCTTGTGCCCCACTGAGGTCCAGGGATGCCAGCCTCCAGGTGGGGCCTGGGGATCCCCCGGAATTCCAGCTCATCTCCAGGCTGCAGAGATCAGTTCCCCTGGAGGAAATGGCTGCTTTGGAGGGGGACTCTGTGGCCTTGTGCCCCACTGAGGTCCAGGGATGCCAGCCTCCAGGTGGGGCCTGGGGATCCCCCGGAATTCCAGCTCATCTCCAGGCTGCAGAGATCAGTTCCCCTGGAGGAAACGGCTGCTTTGTTTTTTTTTTTTGTAAAACTCTCTTTAAAAAGAGAGAATTTTATTCTTTTTATAAGAAAAGGGAAGGGTAGACAGATGGAGAAAGAAAAAGATGGAGTGAAATTTTTTTCTGTTAGTGAGGGTTAGTTTAGGTTAATAACCAATACCAATTTTGGCATCTATCATGGTTAGAAGATCTTCTTTTTAACTATTGCAAAGTCCAAAGTCACTCTGTTAATGCAGTTAGTAAAGTCCATTGGGGTTAGTAATTAAACAGCTCCTTCCAGATGCTACACGAACAGTCCTCAAAGTATCTTCTTTTTAAATCTCTTCCAGTTATGGATTGAGTCCATTTTAACTTTGAAGTCTTCCGTTCCATCACCACTTTCCCCTGGGCTGCTGTCTTCTTCACTTGTCCCAGTTTTGAATGCTGCATCTTCCTCCCTGCTGGCGTGTCTCTTCAGAAGTTTCTGTATTTTGAAGATGAAATCCGTCTTCTTTCTTTTCTCTTTTTCCTTAAACTTCTGGTCTTCAAGCTTCCAGGGCTCCATAAACTCTTCAGATGAAATTAGATCTCCAGTTTGTCGCCTGCTATGCTCAACATCCCCTTCTACTGGCAGAGTATTTTCTTTTATAAAAGCGGAATAGGCTTTGGGAGCCTTATCCACCTCTTCTTTTAACTTTATCGCTTCACTGCCAGTTAGGGGTGCCAAGACATTTGTCAAGGTAAATCCGAGATCTTCTTTCTCTTCTTCTTTAACGCCCTGGAAACCTAGAATCAGATTCGATTTCTGTTCGATCTCCATCATCTTTCTAGTTGTTTCCGATATCTGTTTCTGTCGACTGATGAGAACACTTTCCATTTTAAACAGAGTTTCGTTGATTTTCTGCAATTGTTCCAGCAGGGGGCACAGCATCTCCTTTTCCTGTTGATTGACAGCAAGCACTTGGGGGGGGGGCTGTCTGGACCGGAAGTCCCTCCTCTCTTCTCTTCCGGTGTCTGCAGGACTTTTTCCATTATCGACATTTTGTTTTTTTGTTTACTTTTAAAAAGTTCGTGCCGCATCCCCCAGGAAGCTAAGATGATCGCAGTCTTCCATGCAACCCCAACGGTACTTTCACCAACACTTTTTTTCTCTCTGCCCCCCATCGCGCTCCCTTTGTAGATCTTGCTTCTCAAAGGGGTGGGAACTCCTCCCTCCTCCCAACGCTTATACGCATGCAGGGGGCTCCGATTTACGCTTCAAAATAGATCTTCAACTCACGATTCGATGCTACTTCTTCTTTTTATGTTAAACAATAGCGCTGTCTTCACTCCTGGAAATCGGTGGCGCCGCTAAGTCCCATTACGGGCACGCCGCAGCGGGGCCGATTGGGGCGGGGAGAAAGCCTCAATTTCCCGGCTGTCTGCCGGCAAAGAGACTACTCCCCAAGCGCCCCCAGTTCGGAGCCTTTGCCTAAGGCTCACTAGGGTCTTTCGCACATGCGAAGACCCCCCCTAACTGCGCGTGGGCTAACCGCCTCCGGGAGCGTCCCGAGAAGCGGCCGCCATCTCGCAGACTGCAGAGACCAGAACCCCTGGAGGAAACGGCTGCTTTGGAGGGGGGACTCTGTGGTCTTGTGCCCCACTGAGGTCCAGGGATGCCAGCCTCCAGGTGGGGCCTGGGGATCCCCTGGAATTCCAGCTCATCTCCAGACTGCAGAGATCAGTTCCCCTGGAGGAAATGGCTGCTCTGGGGGGTGGGATCTGTGGCCTTGTGCCCCACTGAGGTCCAGGGATGCCATCCTCCAGGTGGGGCCTGGGGATCCCCCAGAATTCCAGCTCATCTCCAGACTGCAGAGATCAGTCCCCCTGGAGGAAACGGCTGCTTTGGAGGGGGGACTCTGTGGCCTTGTGCCCCACTGAGGTTCAGGGATGCCAGCCTCCAGGTGGGACCTGGGGATCCCCTGGAATTGCAGCTCATCTCCAGACTGCAGAGATCAGTTCCCCCGGAGGAAACGGCTGCTTTGGAGGGGGGACTCTGTGGCATTACACCCCATTGAGGTCCCTGTTCTCCCCAAACCCTACTGTCAGCAGGCTGCACCCCCCAAATCTCCAGAAATTTCCCAACCTGGAGTTGACAGTTCTATAGGCCCCTGAGAGCCAGCTTGGTGTATTGGTTAAGAGTGGCAGATTCTGATCTGGAGAACCAGGTTTGATTCCCCACTCCTATACATGCAGCCAGCTGGGAGACCTTGGGTCAGTCCCAGTCCTCTCAGAGCTGTTCTCTCAAGAGCAGTCCTTGAAAGAGCTCTCTCAGCCCCACCTGCCTCACAGGGTGTCTGTCGTGGGGAGAGAAAGGAGATTGTAAGCTGCTCTGAGACGCCGAGTGAAGGGTGAGGTATAAATCTAACTCTTTGGGTGTGATCACACGCACAATTAGCTGCGCCACAGGAATGCCGGGCAGATTTAAAGGGTGTGATCAGACATGAACTTCTGGGAAGCACTCCACACCCGTCAGCAACCTGTTTTGCTCTGCTGTGGAAGCGGAGTAAAAAGACACCAGGGAAAGTCTGGTAGCAAACGGTTTGCTATGGGCCACGGACAGACTTTCCCGTCTGATTGCTCCAGTGTGCTCTCATGGCGTCAGGATGGTCTGATCAGGCCATTTCCCTTCTCAGTATTTTCCCCTTCTCAGTATTTCCCTTCTCAGTATCTCCCCCATCTCAGTATTTCCCTTCTCAGTATTTCCCTTCTCAGTATTTCCCTTCTCAGTATCTCCCCCATCTCAGTATTTCCCTCTCTCTTCTCAGTATGCACATCATCGCACACTCCACAGGGAGCCCTCAGTGCTAAGATGCAATTCATCGATTCCCCATTTAAGTGCATCAGGAACAAACGGCAAAAAAACAACCCCCGACTCACCCACGGTTGCATCTGATCCTGCAGTGGTGGGCTGCCCCGCAGCTTCAAAGGACTGTGTGATCGCACAACTGAGGGTTGAATTCCTCCGGAGAGAATAGCCTCACTTCTCCCCCGCGTTATCTCGCATGCGTGACTGTCACCTTTTTCTTCTTTCTCCAAGGTTCTGGCAGGCCTGTTTTAAAGGAAAATTTGGAACTCAGCAGTGGTATGAGAATATTGTTTGTACCAAACTCACGCTGTGCATTTTTCTTGTTTGTGCAATACTACCCTTAGCACAAGACTGATAAACTTCACCGGGATTGTCCTGGAAGCATCCCCATGTTCTACAATGGTTTCTCTGAAACGTTAGCAGATGCCCTATAGAGAACAGAAGTGAGATCTGCTGGGAGTGTCTTGGGCAGGGGGAGGAGAAATGAGCATGTTTGATCGGGGTCTTGAGTTCGAGAGGACCTCAGACAACTGCCTTTCCTTTTCATATGCCTATTGGAACAAAATTTTGCATGACTTCAATTTCTGAACTGTTCTTTTTGGAAGAGCACGTCCCGTCCCGTCCCCAGCACTGTACATTTTCCATCTGGGAGCCCATTTTGTACAGCCCTGGTTTCCGGTATTGGGGATGGCCTGGGAGAAAAGTGCCATGGGGTACAAACTATGGGAAAGTAAGTTAGGGGAAGGGAAGATTCCACTCCCCTCAACCTGTGTACCACATTTGACGTTAAAATTAGGTTTCCGCAGGGCTCCATTTCAGACATGAATGGAACAGATGCAGGAATGTCTAGTCTGTCCCTGAGAGTGCAAAAGGTGATCTCATACGTTCCAAGTGTCCTCTTTTAGAAAGGCCAGTGGCTGTTTTCTCATATCTGTCCTTGGTAATCCGCCGTCCCCATTTTCAACTTTTGGAGGGCTCTCTAAATGTTGTTAGTATGAGGTGCGCATTTCAGCTCTTTCCCAGCCTCTCTAGAAGTTCAGTCTCTCTGGGATGTGGAATGGATAGATTTGGTTTGATTTATTTGGTTCATAGCCCACCCTCCCCTGCAAGCAGTAGAATTGTAGAATCACAGAGTTGGAAGGGACCTGTGAGGTCATCTAGTCCAGCCCCCTGCTCAGTGCAGGAAATCCAAAAATACCTCCTCCCCACTCACCCAGTGACTACTGCTCCATGCCCAGAAGATGTAAAAAAAAACCCCTCCAGGATCCCTGGCCAAAGTGGCCTGGAGAAAAATGCCTGCCAGACCCCAAAGTGGCAATCGGCATTTCCCTGGGCGTGTAAGAAAGGGCCACGGGAAGTAAGCACTGATCATGCAACCCTCCCTCTCACTGATCTGCCTCAGTTCACAGAATCCATGGATGGCGGTCTAGCTTCTGTCTGAAAACCTCCAGAGAAGGAGAGCCCGCCACCTCCCCGGGAAAGCCTGTTCCGCTGAGGAACCCCTCTGTCAGTAACAATCACAATAAAAAAAGATTTAAAACAATAAATTAACATTAAGAACAATATCTAATATCAGTATCAGATGGCAGCTGAATCACTGGAACAAGATGTAGTGTGCATGCATATAAGTACAGGCACATGAATTTTAAGGAACCATGCACCAGCACAGATTGGCATTTTAGGCTGCGATCCCATGCGCCTTTAGATCCGACATAGGTGCGAATGCCTGACGGATCCAAAGAGCGCAATCAGACAGCAACATCTGGGAAGCATCCAGCAGTCATCGGCAACCCGTGGTGCTCCGCCGCAGAAGCGGAGTTAAAAGACACCGGGGAAAGTCCAGTAATAAATGGGTTCCGACGGGCCACGGATGGACTTTCCCCTGTCTGATCGCGCAAGCATGCTCTCTTGCTGTCCAGATGGTCTGTACATGCCATCCCAGTTCAATGCCATTTCCCCCCCCCTTTGCAGTATGCACATCATTGCATACTCTGTACGGGGGCCTCAGTGTGGAGGTGTGACTCCTTGTTTATGCGCATGGGAAACAAATGGCCAAAAAAAACCCTCACCTGCGATTGCGTCTGATCACTCAGTGACGGGCTGCACCCGCAGCTATAAAGGGCTGTGTGATCTCACAACTGCGTGTCAAAATTATCCAGAGGGAATGGCCTTGCTTCTTCTCCGCTTCAACTGGCGCGTGTGACCGCAGCCTTAGTTCACTTCTGGTGCTACAGTACGTAGCCCTCAAAGCATGATTTAAGCCTAGGTTCTGCAACACAGTGCCCATTGGCACCAGTGCTGCTGCCAGTATATTCCCCAGTGCCTTTTGAACTTTTCCGAACGTGGGCTGGATGCTTCCCACCGGGGAACCCTGTTTTAGTCGTCGAGTCCAGGGAGCCAAGCAACGTTCCCTCTAAGCTGTGGAGTCTTGTGAGCACAAATTCTACTTTGTGAGCTACTGGCATTAAGGCTGTGAGCGGGTGATTTGGCTACTGCATAAGTGAGTTTGCTCTGGAGCAATCTTTCCTAAGCTAAGACAAAAATCCGTGAGCTAGAGGCTTAAAACCTGTGAGTCAGCTCACACTAACTCAGCTTAGAGGGAACACTGGAGCCGAGCTGTTACAGAAGGGGAGATAAATGTTTGGAAGTAGAAGCCCGCCCCCCCCCCTTCTGCAGACTTGCTGCCCTCCCAGTGGCTGGACCGTGCATCCAACCAAACTAAAGGTAGCTCCGCCTCCTGCAGCAGCCATTTTGGGATAACGCTCACCACCACCTCTCAGAAATCGAAAGGTGCTTGCAGGCCCCAAAAGGTTGGGGGATTCCTGGTCTAAGCCAAACTAAGCAAGTGCAGATCTGGTGGAGACCACCTTGTGGGGATACTGTCTGGGAACGCTACATAGAAGGTTAGTCTCTCCAGTTGTTGTAGGATAACTAAGAACCTAAGAGAAGCCAATGTTGGATCAAGCCAGTGGCCCATCCAGTCCAACACTCTGTGTCACACAGTGGTCAAAAATACCAGGGGCCATCAGGAGGTCCAGCAGTGGGGTCAGGACACTAGAAGCCCTCCCACTGTTGCCCCCCACCCCCAAGCACCAAGAATACAGAGCCTCACTTGCCCCAGACCGAGAGTTCCTATCTAATAAGAACATAAGAGAAGCCAATGTTGGATCAGGGAGAAGCCCTCCCACTGTTGCCCCCGCCAAGCACCAAGAATACAGAGCATCACTTGCCCTAGAATCCCTATCTATACCTTGTGCTCCATAGGCTTAGCCAATTCCCTCTTGAAACTGTCCATGCTTGTAGCTGCCACCACCTCCTGTGGCAGTGAATTCCATATGTTAATCACTCTTTGGGTGAAGAAGTACGTCCTTTTATCTGTTCTAAGCCGAATGCTCAGCAATTTGATGGAGTGCCCACGAGTTCTTGTATTGTGAGAAAGGGAGAAAAGTACTTCTTTCTCAACCTGCTCTATCCCACACATGATCTTATAAAACTCTAATCATATCACCCCATCAGCCATCGTTTCTCCAAGGTAGAGAGCCCCAAGGGCTTTAACCTTTCTTCATAGGGAAATTGTTCCAACCCTTTGATCATTCTAGTTGTCCTTTTCTGCCCTTTTCCCAATGCTATAATATCCTTTTTGAGGTGTGGTGACCAGAATTGCACACAATACTCCAAGTGAGGTTGCACCAATGATTTATACAGGGGCATGATGATACTGGCTGATTTGTTTTCAATTCCCTTCCTAATAATCCCCAGCATAGTGTTGGCCATTTTTATTGCAGTCGCAGACTGTCTCGACATTTTCAGTGAGTTATCTACTACGATCCCAAGATCTCTCTCTTTGTCAGTCTCTGCCAGTTCAGACCCCATCAATGTGTATTTATAGTTTTGGATTTTTGGCTCCAATGTGCATCACTTTGCACTTGGTCACATTGAACCCCATTTGCCATGTTGAAGCCCACTCGCCCATCCTCGACAGATCCCTTTGGAGTGCCTCACAATCCTCCCTGTTTCTCACCACTCTGAACAACTTTGTGTCATCTGCAAATTTAGCCACTTCACTGCTTACTCCCAACTCCAAATCATTAATGAACAAGTTAAAAAGCATCGGACTGAGTACTGATCCCAGCAGCACTGCATTGCTTACCACCCTCCACTGAGAAAATTGCCCATTTATACTCACTCTCCGTTTCCTATTAATTAGCCAGTTTTCGATCCACAAGAGGACCTGCCCTTTTATCCCGTGACTATTGAGCTTACTTAGGAGCCTTTGATGAGGAACTTTATCAAAAAGCTTTCTGGAAGTCAGGGTGTGTACTTGTTGTGGAACTAGGTGTGTACAGTCCCCCACCCCGATCTCTTTAATCAGAAGAGCCAAGCTCCATCTTGGCTTTGAAATTAATGCGGAATAACAAGTTACCAGTGAAGAGTTCCCTGACAATCTCGTCAGATCTCAGAAGCTGAGGTTGGTGCTTGGATGGGAGACCACCAAGGCAGTCCAGGGTCACTGTGCCAAGGCAGGCCATGGCAAACCACCTCTGTTCACCTCTTGCCTGGAAACCTCTGTGGGGTTGGCATACGTCAGCTGCGACTCAATGGTAATTTCCCACCACCACTGAAGAGTACCCGGAAGACAGCAAGGCAACGTGGGATTCTTCAACGGTCCTTCGTATAGATCTTCGGGGGTTGCCAGCAAGTTGCTTGTTTTTATCTATGAAATGCTGGACGGTGAGTAACACGAGAGGAATCTTTGCTCATGGCGTGTACGCTGTCTCACTGGAATCTGTGACCTACGACTCCAGAGCCAAATGTGGCTCAGCACAGAACTAAGCATAGCTCTTCAAAAAAGAAAATCAAATCCTTAACTGCGGGCATATGGGAGGAGGAGGAGGGAGAAGGCTGGAATAACTTTTGGGTGAAGGGAATGGCTGGAAAAGAGATTTATGGGGGCTAAAGGACTTCTTAGCGATGCTTGATGGGAAGGGAAAGCGATAAAGAGTGAACAGTCAGTAGTAATCCAAGGGCAAAACCTGTACAGATTTATGCCAGGGCATTAAAGCAGCCACACAGGGTGTTCCGCTGTATACTGAAGATGTATTGGGACTGCCTGTGTGCACCACTTCAAAATAAAGGAATCACAACCACGAGTGTTTGGGCCGCAGAAACTCGATGGAGGCACTGAGCTTCTGAATCCCAGAGCCAGGAGGAGGCAACACCAGGGGAAGGCCTCGGCCTCCCTGCCCTGTTGCTGGCCCTGCAGAGGAACTGGCTGGCCCCTGTGTGAGACGGGAGGCTGGACTGGATGGACCCTCCCTGGTCTGGCCCAGCAGGGCTCTTCTGGTGTCCTTATCAGGGGGAGGCCTCGGCCTCTCTGCCCTGTTGCTGGCCCTCCAGAGGAACTGGCTGGCCCCTGTGTGAGACGGGAGGCTGGACTGGATGGACCCTCCCTGGTCTGACCCAGCAGGGCTCTTCTGATGTCCTTCTCAGGGGAAGGCCTCGGCCTCTCTGCCCTGTTGCTGGCCCTCCAGAGGAACTGGCTGGCCCCTGTGTGAGACGGGAGGCTGGACTGGATGGACCCTCCCTGGTCTGACCCAGCAGGGCTCTTCTGAGGTCCTTATCAGGGGAAGGCCTCGGCCTCTCTGCCCTGTTGCTGGCCCTGCAGAGGAACTGGCTGGCCCCTGTGTGAGACGGGAGGCTGGACTGGATGGACCCTCCCTGGTCTGGCCCAGCAGGGCTCTTCTGAGTGTCCTTATCAGGGGAAGGCCTCGGCCTCTCTGCCCTGTTGCTGGCCCTCCAGAGGAACTGGCTGGCCCCTGTGTGAGACGGGAGGCTGGACTGGATGGACCCTCCCTGGTCTGACCCAGCAGGGCTCTTCTGAGTGCTCTTCTCAGGGGAAGGCCTCGGCCTCTCTGCCCTGTTGCTGGCCCTCCAGAGGAACTGGCTGGCCCCTGTGTGAGACGGGAGGCTGGACTGGATGGACCCTCGCTGGTCTGACCCAGCAGGGCTCTTCTGAGTGTCCTTATCAGGGGAAGGCCTCGGCCTCTCTGCCCTGTTGCTGGCCCTCCAGAGGAACTGGCTGGCCCCTGTGTGAGACGGGAGGCTGGACTGGATGGACCCTCCCTGGTCTGACCCAGCAGGGCTCTTCTGAGTGTCCTTCTCAGGGGAAGGCCTCGGCCTCTCTGCCCTGTTGCTGGCCCTCCAGAGGAACTGGCTGGCCCTTCTGTGAGACGGGAGGCTGGACTGGATGGACCCTCCCTGGTCTGGCCTAGCAGGGCTCTTCTGAGTGTTCTTATCAGGGGAAGGCCTTGGCCTCTCTGCCCTGTTGCTGGCCCTCCAGAGGAACTGGCTGGCCCTTCTGTGAGACGGCAGGCTGGACTGGATGGACCCTCCCTGGTCTGACCCAGCAGGGCTCTTCTGAGTGTCCTTCTCAGGGGAAGGCCTCGGCCTCTCTGCCCTGTTGCTGGCCCTCCAGAGGAACTGGCTGGCCCCTGTGTGAGACGGGAGGCTGGACTGCGATGGACCCTCCCTGGTCTGACCCAGCAGGGCTCTTCTGAGCGTCCTTATCAGGGGAAGGCCTCGGCCTCTCTGCCCTGTTGCTGGCCCTCCAGAGGAACTGGCTGGCCCCTCTGTGAGACGGGAGGCTGGACTGGATGGACCCTCCCTGGTCTGACCCAGCAGGGCTCTTCTGAGTGTCCTTCTCAGGGGAAGGCCTCGGCCTCTCTGCCCTGTTGCTGGCCCTCCAGAGGAACTGGCTGGCCCTTCTGTGAGACGGGAGGCTGGACTGGAGGGACCCTCCCTGGTCTGACCCAGCAGGGCTCTTCTGAGTGTCCTTATCAGGGGAAGGCCTCGGCCTCTCTGCCCTGTTGCTGGCCCTCCAGAGGAACTGGCTGGCCCCTGTGTGAGACGGGAGGCTGGACTGGATGGACCCTCGCTGGTCTGACCCAGCAGGGCTCTTCTGAGTGTCCTTCTCAGGGGAAGGCCTCGGCCTCTCTGCCCTGTTGCTGGCCCTCCAGAGGAACTGGCTGGCCCCTGTGTGAGACGGGAGGCTGGACTGGATGGACCCTCCCTGGTCTGACCCAGCAGGGCTCTTCTGAGCGTCCTTCTCAGGGGAAGGCCTCGGCCTCTCTGCCCTGTTGCTGGCCCTCCAGAGGAACTGGCTGGCCCCTGTGTGAGACGGGAGGCTGGACTGGAGGGACCCTCCCTGGTCTGACCCAGCAGGGCTCTTCTGAGGTTCTTATCAGGGGAAGGCCTCGGCCTCTCTGCCCTGTTGCTGGCCCTCCAGAGGAACTGGCTGGCCCCTGTGTGAGACGGGAGGCTGGACTGGAGGGACCCTCCCTGGTCTGACCCAGCAGGGCTCTTCTGAGTGTCCTTATCAGGGGAAGGCCTCGGCCTCTCTGCCCTGTTGCTGGCCCTCCAGAGGAACTGGCTGGCCCTTCTGTGAGACGGGAGGCTGGACTGGATGGACCCTCCCTGGTCTGACCCAGCAGGGCTCTTCTGAGTGTCCTTCTCAGGGGAAGGCCTCGGCCTCTCTGCCCTGTTGCTGGCCCTCCAGAGGAACTGGCTGGCCCTTCTGTGAGACGGGAGGCTGGACTGGATGGACCCTCCCTGGTCTGACCCAGCAGCGCTCTTCCGAGGTTCTTATCAGGGGGAGGCCTCGGCCTCTCTGCCCTGTTGCTGGCCCTCCAGAGGAACTGGCTGGCCCTTCTGTGAGACGGGAGGCTGGACTGGATGGACCCTCCCTGGTCTGACCCAGCAGCGCTCTTCTGAGGTTCTTATCAGGGGGAGGCCTCGGCCTCTCTGCCCTGTTGCTGGCCCTCCAGAGGAACTGGCTGGCCCCTGTGTGAGACGGGAGGCTGGACTGGAGGGACCCACCCTGGTCTGACCCAGCAGGGCTCTTCTGAGTGTCCTTCTCAGGGGAAGGCCTCGGCCTCTCTGCCCTGTTGCTGGCCCTCCAGAGGAACTGGCTGGCCCCTCTGTGAGACGGGAGGCTGGACTGGATGGACCCTCCCTGGTCTGACCCAGCAGGGCTCTTCTGAGTGTCCTTCTCAGGGGAAGGCCTCGGCCTCTCTGCCCTGTTGCTGGCCCTCCAGAGGAACTGGCTGGCCCTTCTGTGAGACGGGAGGCTGGACTAGATGGACCCTCCCTGGTCTGACCCAGCAGGGCTCTTCTGAGGTTCTTCACAGGGGAAGGCCTCGGCCTCTCTGCCCTGTTGCTGGCCCTCCAGAGGAACTGGCTGGCCCCTGTGTGAGACGGGAGGCTGGACTGGAGGGACCCTCCCTGGTCTGACCCAGCAGGGCTCTTCTGAGTGTCCTTCTCAGGGGAAGGCCTCGGCCTCTCTGCCCTGTTGCTGGCCCTCCAGAGGAACTGGCTGGCCCTTCTGTGTGAGACGGGAGGCTGGACTGGATGGACCCTCCCTGGTCTGACCCAGCAGCGCTCTTCTGAGGTTCTTATCAGGGGGAGGCCTCGGCCTCTCTGCCCTGTTGCTGGCCCTGCAGAGGAACTGGCTGGCCCCTGTGTGAGACGGGAGGCTGGACTGGATGGACCCTCCCTGGTCTGACCCAGCAGCGCTCTTCTGAGGTTCTTATCAGGGGAAGGCCTCGGCCTCTCCGCCCTGTTGCTGGCCCTCCAGAGGAACTGGCTGGCCCCTGTGTGAGACGGGAGGCTGGACTGGAGGGACCCTCCCTGGTCTGACCCAGCAGGGCTCTTCTGAGTGTCCTTCTCAGGGGAAGGCCTCGGCCTCTCTGCCCTGTTGCTGGCCCTCCAGAGGAACTGGCTGGCCCTTCTGTGAGACGGGAGGCTGGACTGGATGGACCCTCCCTGGTCTGACCCAGCAGGGCTCTTCTGAGTGTCCTTCTCAGGGGAAGGCCTCGGCCTCTCTGCCCTGTTGCTGGCCCTCCAGAGGAACTGGCTGGCCCCTGTGTGAGACGGGAGGCTGGACTAGATGGACCCTCCCTGGTCTGACCCAGCAGGGCTCTTCTGAGGTTCTTCATCAGGGGAAGGCCTCGGCCTCTCTGCCCTGTTGCTGGCCCTCCAGAGGAACTGGCTGGCCCCTGTGTGAGACGGGAGGCTGGACTGGAGGGACCCTCCCTGGTCTGACCCAGCAGGGCTCTTCTGAGTGTCCTTCTCAGGGGAAGGCCTTGGCCTCTCTGCCCTGTTGCTGGCCCTCCAGAGGAACTGGCTGGCCCCTCTGTGAGACGGGAGGCTGGACTGGATGGACCCTCCCTGGTCTGACCCAGCAGGGCTCTTCTGGTGTCCTTCTCAGGGGAAGGCCTCGGCCTCTCTGCCCTGTTGCTGGCCCTCCAGAGGAACTGGCTGGCCCTTCTGTGAGACGGGAGGCTGGACTGGATGGACCCTCCCTGGTCTGACCCAGCAGCGCTCTTCTGAGGTTCTTATCAGGGGGAGGCCTCGGCCTCTCTGCCCTGTTGCTGGCCCTGCAGAGGAACTGGCTGGCCCCTGTGTGAGACGGGAGGCTGGACTGGATGGACCCTCCCTGGTCTGACCCAGCAGGCGCTCTTCTGAGGTTCTTATCAGGGGGAGGCCTCGGCCTCTCCGCCCTGTTGCTGGCCCTCCAGAGGAACTGGCTGGCCCCTGTGTGAGACGGGAGGCTGGACTGGAGGGACCCTCCCTGGTCTGACCCAGCAGGGCTCTTCTGGTGTCCTTCTCAGGGGAAGGCCTCGGCCTCTCTGCCCTGTTGCTGGCCCTCCAGAGGAACTGGCTGGCCCTTCTGTGAGACGGGAGGCTGGACTGGATGGACCCTCCCTGGTCTGACCCAGCAGGGCTCTTCTGGTGTCCTTCTCAGGGGAAGGCCTCGGCCTCTCTGCCCTGTTGCTGGCCCTCCAGAGGAACTGGCTGGCCTCTGTGTGAGACGGGAGGCTGGACTAGATGGACCCTCCCTGGTCTGACCCAGCAGGGCTCTTCTGAGGTTCTTCACAGGGGAAGGCCTCGGCCTCTCTGCCCTGTTGCTGGCCCTCCAGAGGAACTGGCTGGCCTCTGTGTGAGACGGGAGGCTGGACTGGAGGGACCCTCCCTGGTCTGACCCAGCAGGGCTCTTCTGGTGTCCTTCTCAGGGGAAGGCCTCGGCCTCTCTGCCCTGTTGCTGGCCCTCCAGAGGAACTGGCTGGCCCTTCTGTGAGACGGGAGGCTGGACTGGATGGACCCTCCCTGGTCTGACCCAGCAGGGCTCTTCTGGTGTCCTTCTCAGGGGAAGGCCTCGGCCTCTCTGCCCTGTTGCTGGCCCTGCAGAGGAACTGGCTGGCCCCTGTGTGAGACGGGAGGCTGGACTGGAGGGACCCTCCCTGGTCTGACCCAGCAGGGCTCTTCTGGTGTCCTTCTCAGGGGAAGGCCTCGGCCTCTCTGCCCTGTTGCTGGCCCTCCAGAGGAACTGGCTGGCCCTTGTGTGAGACGGGAGGCTGGACTGGATGGACCCTCCCTGGTCTGACCCAGCAGGGCTCTTCTGGTGTCCTTCTCAGGGGAAGGCCTCGGCCTCTCTGCCCTGTTGCTGGCCCTCCAGAGGAACTGGCTGGCCTCTGTGTGAGACGGGAGGCTGGACTAGATGGACCCTCCCTGGTCTGACCCAGCAGGGCTCTTCTGAGGTTCTTCATCAGGGGAAGGCCTCGGCCTCTCTGCCCTGTTGCTGGCCCTCCAGAGGAACTGGCTGGCCTCTGTGTGAGACGGGAGGCTGGACTGGGATGGACCCTCCCTGGTCTGACCCAGCAGGGCTCTTCTGAGGTTCTTCATCAGGGGAAGGCCTCGGCCTCTCTGCCCTGTTGCTGGCCCTCCAGAGGAACTGGCTGGCCTCTGTGTGAGACAGGAGGCTGGACTGGAGGGACCCTCCCTGGTCTGACCCTGCAGGGCTCTTCTGGTGTCCTTATCAGGGGAAGGCCTCGGCCCCTCTGCCCTGTTGCTGGCCCTCCAGAGGAACTGGCTGGCCCTTGTGTGAGACGGGAGGCTGGACTGGATGGACCCTCCCTGGTCTGACCCAGCAGGGCTCTTCTGGTGTCCTTCTCAGGGGAAGGCCTCGGCCTCTCTGCCCTGTTGCTGGCCCTCCAGAGGAACTGGCTGGCCCCTGTGTGAGACGGGAGGCTGGACTGGATGGACCCTCCCTGGTCTGGCCCAGCAGGGCTCTTCTGAGTGTCCTTCTCAGGGGAAGGCCTCGGCCTCTCTGCCCTGTTGCTGGCCCTGCAGAGGAACTGGCTGGCCCCTGTGTGAGACGGGAGGCTGGACTGGATGGACCCTGCCTGGTCTGACCCAGCAGGGCTCTTCTGAGTGTTCTTATCAGGGGAAGGCCTCGGCCTCTCTGCCCTGTTGCTGGCCCTCCAGAGGAACTGGCTGGCCCCTGTGTGAGACGGGAGGCTGGACTGGAGGGACCCTCCCTGGTCTGACCCAGCAGGGCTCTTCTGAGGTTCTTATCAGGGGAAGGCCTCGGCCCCTCTGCCCTGTTGCTGGCCCTCCAGAGGAACTGGCTGGCCCCTGTGTGAGACGGGAGGCTGGACTGGAGGGACCCTCCCTGGTCTGACCCAGCAGGGCTCTTCTGGTGTCCTTCTCAGGGGAAGGCCTTGGCCTCTCTGCCCTGTTGCTGGCCCTCCAGAGGAACTGGCTGGCCCTTCTGTGAGACGGGAGGCTGGACTGGATGGACCCTCCCTGGTCTGACCCAGCAGGGCTCTTCTGGTGTCCTTCTCAGGGGAAGGCCTCGGCCTCTCTGCCCTGTTGCTGGCCCTCCAGAGGAACTGGCTGGCCCTCTGTGTGAGACGGGAGGCTGGACTAGATGGACCCTCCCTGGTCTGACCCAGCAGGGCTCTTCTGATGTTCTTTATCGGGGGAAGGCCTCGGCCTCTCTGCCCTGTTGCTGGCCCTCCAGAGGAACTGGCTGGCCCCTGTGTGAGACGGGAGGCTGGACTGGATGGACCCTCGCTGGTCTGACCCAGCAGGGCTCTTCTGGTGTCCTTCTCAGGGGAAGGCCTCGGCCTCTCTGCCCTGTTGCTGGCCCTCCAGAGGAACTGGCTGGCCCTCTGTGTGAGACGGGAGGCTGGACTGGATGGACCCTCCCTGGTCTGACCCAGCAGGGCTCTTCTGAGTGTTCTTCTCAGGGGAAGGCCTCGGCCTCTCTGCCCTGTTGCTGGCCCTCCAGAGGAACTGGCTGGCCCCTGTGTGAGACGGGAGGCTGGACTGGATGGACCCTCCCTGGTCTGACCCAGCAGGGCTCTTCTGAGTGTTCTTATCAGGGGAAGGCCTCGGCCTCTCTGCCCTGTTGCTGGCCCTGCAGAGGAACTGGCTGGCCCCTGTGTGAGACGGGAGGCTGGACTGGATGGACCCTCCCTGGTCTGACCCAGCAGGGCTCTTCTGAGGTTCTTATCAGGGGAAGGCCTCGGCCTCTCTGCCCTGTTGCTGGCCCTCCAGAGGAACTGGCTGGCCCCTGTGTGAGACGGGAGGCTGGACTGGAGGGACCCTCCCTGGTCTGACCCAGCAGGGCTCTTCTGAGGTTCTTATCAGGGGAAGGCCTCGGCCTCTCTGCCCTGTTGCTGGCCCTCCAGAGGAACTGGCTGGCCCCTGTGTGAGACGGGAGGCTGGACTGGAGGGACCCTCCCTGGTCTGACCCAGCAGGGCTCTTCTGGTGTCCTTCTCAGGGGAAGGCCTCGGCCTCTCTGCCCTGTTGCTGGCCCTCCAGAGGAACTGGCTGGCCTCTGTGTGAGACGGGAGGCTGGACTAGATGGACCCTCCCTGGTCTGACCCAGCAGGGCTCTTCTGATGTTCTTTATCGGGGGAAGGCCTCGGCCTCTCTGCCCTGTTGCTGGCCCTCCAGAGGAACTGGCTGGCCTCTGTGTGAGACGGGAGGCTGGACTAGATGGACCCTCGCTGGTCTGACCCAGCAGGGCTCTTCTGGTGTTCTTCATCAGGGGAAGGCCTCGGCCTCTCTGCCCTGTTGCTGGCCCTCCAGAGGAACTGGCTGGCCCTTGTGTGAGACGGGAGGCTGGACTGGATGGACCCTCCCTGGTCTGACCCAGCAGGGCTCTTCTGGTGTCCTTCTCAGGGGAAGGCCTCGGCCTCTCTGCCCTGTTGCTGGCCCTCCAGAGGAACTGGCTGGCCCCTGTGTGAGACGGGAGGTTGGACTGGATGGACCCTCCCTGGTCTGACCCAGCAGGGCTCTTCTGATGTTCTTTATCGGGAGAAGGCCTCGGCCTCTCTGCCCTGTTGCTGGCCCTCCAGAGGAACTGGCTGGCCTCTGTGTGAGACGGGAGGCTGGACTGGATGGACCCTCCCTGGTCTGACCCAGCAGGGCTCTTCTGATGTTCTTTATCGGGGGAAGGCCTCGGCCTCTCTGCCCTGTTGCTGGCCCTCCAGAGGAACTGGCTGGCCCCTGTGTGAGACGGGAGGCTGGACTAGATGGACCCTCCCTGGTCTGACCCAGCAGGGCTCTTCTGATGTTCTTTATCAGAGGAAGGCCTCGGCCTCTCTGCCCTGTTGCTGGCCCTCCAGAGGAACTGGCTGGCCCCTGCGTGAGACGGGAGGCTGGACTAGACGGAACACTTCTCTGATCCAGCAAGGTTTTTCCTATGTTCTTAATCGTTATCTCAATTACAAGAGATTTTTAGTTGTGTGTTTACAGGGATGAGAAAGGGCTTTCTTATACTGGGCTCTTTGTTGATCTCCATTTTTCTGTTGGTTTGGCTCTTGAACTGTGAAAGCCTGCCAACCCTTACTCGAACACCTGTGGCCGATTTCCCCCCATATTTTTGTAGGGTTTCAAAAAACCCTAAAAAAACCCTTTTCCTCCAGAGACAAGAGTGGGGGAGATGTACCTGTGTGCAATTACGTCCAGCGCAAAACAACATTCCCTCTGCCTTCTTCCTCTACCCCAGATGGCTAATTATTTTGACAACTTTAGGAGCCTCCGTCCTCTGAGTCACCGCACTGGATTTTGCCTCCCCTCTCCCCCCCCCACCCCAAGCTGGTTCTGCTGAAGCAGGACACGGTTTGGCAGCCATCCCGTGGGCAAGGATTACTCTTCAGCTTTGGGCTGAATGGATCTGATCCCTCGCACGTTGACTATTAAGGCTGGTTTGTGGGAACAAGATGCTAAAAGCACAAGGCGGCAGCGAGGGAATAACATCGCGTGTCTTCCGAGGAGACACAGCAAAAAGTGATCTTCTCAGCCTTGACCGACCGCAGTTAGAGACCTGGAAAACATCCCCTGCCATTCATGCATGGCTTTTATTTCTCTTCCGGCCTCCAGAAGTCTGCCCTGACCTGGATGCCTCAGGCTAGCCTGATTTTGGAAGATTTTGGAAGCCTTGGAGCGTCGGCCCTGCTTAGTACTTGGATGGGAGACTACCAAGGAAGTCCAGGGTTGGGATGCAGAGGCAGGCAATGGCAACATAAGAACATAAGAGAAGCCAATGTTGAAACAGGCCAATGGCCCATCCAGTCCAACACTCTGTCAGACAGTGGCCAAAAATACCAGGTGCCATCAGGAGGTCCAGCAGTGGGGCCAGGACACTAGAAGCCCTCCCACTGCTGCCCCCTCCAGCATCACCTGCCCCAGACTGAGATTTCCCATCTATACCTTGTGGCAAAAGAAACCACGTTTAAGCCCAGTAGTACCTTTCGGGCTGCCAAGTACCCCGGGAGGGCGGTGGTTCCCCCGCTCTAAGGGTTCCCAATCCGCCGATCTGGAAAAGGCTGGCAGGAGAACCCTGCCCCCAGAGTGCCCGGTTTGGGCTGACATGCCTGGCGCAATGACGTCACCCCGAGGTGACGTCATCACGCTGGGCATGTCGCCGGCTGATGCTCTAGCAATCAGCCTGGAAACTCTATGGTACCATGGTTCCGGGACGGGACCAACTCCCCCCCCCCCCCGCTAATAACAGTAAGTGACTTGGCAACCCTAAGCACCTTCAAGACTAACAAAGTTTTATTCAAGGTATGAGCTTCCGCATGCATGCACACTTCTTTAGATACATTGAAATGGAAGCTGCCGGTCCATACGTGTCGCTAGAGGGTGAGCAGCAGATTAGCAGACAGCTTAATGAAGATGCTTTAACAGATGCAAGGACCAAAGCTTAGTTTATATGGTCACCATTTGTTTGGAATTAATTCTTGGGGTGGGGGGAAACACGGTGAAGCAAATAAACCAGAATTGGAGATTGATGCCTAAATGTATCCTTCTTAATTGTGGAAAGCTGGGAGTAATGAACTGAGACCCTGTTGCTACGCTCCACCAAGGAAATCCGGGGTTTCTCTGCAGAGGTGGCCAATGGCAAGCCGCTTTTGAACATCCCTTGCCCTGAGAACCAGTGCTCCCTCTAAGCTGAGTTAGTGTGAGCAGCTAGCTCACAGTTTTTTAGCCTCCGGCTCGCGCATTCTTTGCCTTAGGTCACCATCAGCCGGCGGTGCACTTTCCACCACTGACTGACAATGCACGAGTGGAAGAACTATTGGCCTGCATAGGGTTGCCAAGTCCAGGTTGGAAATGACATGGAGGTTTGGTGGTAGAGCCTGGGAAGGGTAGAGTTTGGGGGCTGGGCGGGCCTCAGTGGGGTACAACCTCAGGGAGCCTGCCCTCCGAACCGTCGTTTCCTCCAGGGGAGCACAGCGGGGTTGAAAACCTCAGCCCCATTTATAGCGACGAGGAGCCCGAAGGTTCCGGCAAGGAAGAGGACTTGCCCAATGAGATGGCCTGCGTCACCTCTTCTTGACTTCGATGTGCCCCTCTGGCGGGGCACAGAGGGACTATTGTTGTGGAGAGACACCTAGAACTCTGAAGACTTTGGGCCCAAAGGACTATGGCTCAGGGGTAGAGCTTCTGCTTGGCATGCTGAAGGTCCCAGGTTCCATCCCCGGCATCTCCAGTTAAAAGGACCAGGCAGGAGGGGATGAGAAAGACCTTGACCTGAGACTCTGGCTCAGTGGCAGAGCCTCTGCTTGGCATGCAGAAGGTCCCAGGTTCAATCCCTGGCATCTCTAGTTAAAAGGACCAGGCAGGAGGGGATGAGAAAGACCTTGACCTGAGACCCTGGCTCAGTGGCAGAGC
Source organism: Gekko gecko (assembly GCA_029375565.1). Taxonomy (NCBI): domain Eukaryota; kingdom Metazoa; phylum Chordata; class Lepidosauria; order Squamata; family Gekkonidae; genus Gekko; species Gekko gecko. The sequence goes on from JAPDNY010000002.1 coordinate 296,278,652, forward strand.
CTCTGCTCGGCATGCAGAAGGTCCCAGGTTCAATCCCCGGCATCTCCAGTTAAAAGGACCAGGCAGGAGGTGATGAGAAAGACCTTGATCTCAGACCCTGGCTCAGTGGCAGAGCCTCTGCTTGGCATGCAGAAGGTCCCAGGTTCAATCCCCGGCATCTCCAGTCAAAAGGACCAGGCAGGAGGTGATGAGAAAGACCTTGACCTGAGACCCTGGCTCAGTGGCAGAGCCTCTGCTTGGCATGCAGAAGGTCCCAGGTTCAATCCCTGGCATCTCCAGTTAAAAGGACCAGGCAGGAGGTGATGAGGAAGACCTTGACCTGAGACCCTGGCTCAGTGGCAGAGCCTCTGCTTGGCCTGCAGAAGGTCCCAGGTTCAATCCCCGGCATCTCCAGTTCGAAGGACCAGGCAGGAGGTGATGAGACAAGACCTTGAACGGAGACCCTGGCTCAGTGGAAGAGCCTCGGCTTGGCACGCAGAAGGTCCCAGGTTCAATCCCCGGCATCTCCAGTTAAAGAGATCAGGCAGGAGGTGATGTGAAAGACCTCGACCTGAGTCCCCGTAGAGCGGCTGCCAGTCTGAGCAGACAATACTGACCTTGATGGACTGATTCAGCATAAGGCAGTGTCGTGGGTGGGAACCAAATGCTGCTCTTCCATTGAATGATGCAAAAAGCGCTGCTAGAACCACTCAGGTTCCGGCAACCTGCTCTTTGTCGCTCTGTCTCTGTAGCCTGGAGGTCCAGGAGATCCCCCCATGCCATCTGGAGGTTGGCAACCCTAAATTCTTCCCCCTTGCCTGCGTGTTCTCTCCTAAACCTGCTACCATCCCAGACTTTGGTTAGAGGCACCACCGTTTGAATGACGAACACATGGTTTGTATCAGCAGCTCCCGGTGCCTGGAAAAGCGTCTGTCTTAATGCTGTAGCCCTTGGATCAAAAAGATGGAGGAAATAAATAAAGGTTTGTTGTCATTCTTTCTTCCAGAAGGTTCCCGAGCCGGTTCCCTCCGGCTTCCTGTTTTCCATTCAACCTGTCCCCGTTCTCCTGATAGAAACCATCTTTCCCCCTCGGCTGGTTCCTATTACGACTCTCCTTGAAAGGGCCGCGCAAAAAATATTTTATGTGATTTCTGTCCAAATAAATACGTGACACGGGGCGCGTATACCGTATCCTGGCAAGCGACATTCTGGGACGTGACGCTTTTACCGTATGCTTGGCTTGGAAGATAAGGCACGGAAGAAGGATACGACGGGATCTGCTGACCCCAGGGGCTGAACCAGACATGCGCTGGCGGTCCCTTGACTGGTGATTCCAGAGACGTTTAGAAACTCTATTCTCAGGTGCCTGGGGCCCTGCATGCCAAAGAACTGAGCTTCCAAAACCACTGGGAGGTCCGGACATGGTTTGGTTTGGCCCTAAGGATGGGACTGGTCAAAGCACTAATTGATTATATTCTGGGAACGGGCGGGAGGGAAAGTCCAGAAGTAAGAGAAGAGCAGACAAGGACAGAAGATGTGTGTGGGTGCAGATGTACAAAAAGAGGGAGATTTCTATGGCAGGATCTCTCTGTCTCCAAGGAATTATTATGGGGATTATTAGGAAGGGAATTGAAAACAAATCAGCCAGTATCATAATGCCCCTGTATAAACCATTGGTACAACCTCATTTGGAATACTGTGTACAGTTCTGGTCGCCACACCTCAAAAAGGATATTATAGCATTGGGAAAAGTGCAAAGAAGGGCAACCAGAACGATCAAAGGGTTGGAACACCTTCCCTATGAAGAAAGGTTAAAACGCTTGGGGCTCTTTAGGTTGGAGAAACGACGGCTGAGGGGTGACATGATCGAGGTTTATAAGATTATGAATGGGATAGAGCAGGTTGAGGAAGAAGTCCTTTTCTCCCTTTCTCACAATACAAGAACTCGTGGGCACTCCATGAAATTGCTGAGCAGTTGGGTTAGAACAGAAAAAAAGGAAGTCCTTCTTCACCCAAAGAGTGATTAACACTTGGAATTCACTGCCACAGGAGGTGGTGGCAGCTGCAAGCATGGACAGTTTCAAGAGGGAATTAGATAAACATCTGGAGCAGAAGTCCATCAGTGGCTATTAGCCACAGGGTATAGATAGGAACTCTCAGTCTAGGGCAGGTGATGCACTCTCTTCTTGGTGCTGGAGGGGGCAGCAGTGGGAGGGCTTCTGGTGTCCTGGCCCCACTGCTGGACCTCCTGATGGCACCTGGTATTTTTGGCCGCTGTGTGACAGAGTGTTGGACTAGATGGGCCACTGGCCTGATTCAACATTGGCTTCTCTTATGTTCTTATGTTCTTATGAAAGGATTTTTCAGGCTGGTGGCCAGACAGTAGCACCTTAAAGACCAACAAAATTTTCCAGGGTAAAAGTTTTCACGAGCCAAAGCTCACTTCAACAGATACACTTGAGATGGGAGATGCATCAGCCCTTACGCCCTTATCTATTCTTTGCGACACCCTCCCATCCTGGATATCAGGGCTGACAGATCCTTGTTCTCGTTTGTTTCTGACGAAGCGAGCTGTGAATCAGGACAGCTCACCCTCTGGTAAGTTTTGTTGGCTTTTAAGGTGCAACTGGACTCGAGTTTCTTTCTGCTAGGAAGGATGGCATCTTGTTCTTAGTGGAGGAAACATCTTTTGCAGCGATGCTTATTCGCCTCACCCTTTTAAACCAGGGTTGCTGCCAGGTCGCCTCTGGTCACCAGCAGAGGATGGAGGGTGTAAGGGGTGCCAGATCTGGGTTGGGAAACCCCTGGAGATTTGGGGGTGGAGCCTGGGGAGAACAGGGACCTCAGTGGGGTGCGATGCCACAGTGTTCATCCTTCAAAGCATCCATTTTTCTCCAGGGGAACTGATCTCTGCAGTCTGGAGATGAGCTGGAATTCCAGGGGATCCCCAGGCCCCACCTGGAGGCTGGCATCCCTGGACCTCAGTGGAGCACAAGGCCACAGAATCCCCCCTCCAAAGCAGCCATTTCCTCCAGGGGAACTGATCTCTGCAGTCTGGAGATGAGCTGGAATTCCGGGGGATCCCCAGGCCCCACCTGGAGGCTGGCATCCCTGAACCTCAGTGGGGCACAAGGCCACAGAGTCCCCCTCCAAAGCAGCCATTTCCTCCAGGGGAACTGATCTCTGCAGTCTGGAGATGAGCTGGAATTCGGGGATCCCCAGGCCACACCTGGAGGCTGGCATCCCTGAACCTCAGTGGGGCACAAGGCCAGAGTCCCCCTCCAAAGCAGCCATTTCCTCCAGGGGAACTGATCTCTGCAGTCTGGAGAAGACTTGGAATTCTGGGGAATCCCCAGGCCCCACCTGGAGGCTGGCATGAGAAAGAGGGGGGTTTGGGGAGCAGAGGAACCTCCAGGGAGCATAATGTCATAGAGTTCCCCTTCCAAAGCAGCCATTTTCTCCAGGGGAAACTGATCTCTGTAGTCTGAAGCAATGCTCCCTCTAAGCGGTGGAGTCTTGTGAGCAAAAATCCTACTTTGTGAGCTACGGGCATGAAAGTTGTGAGCAAGCGACCTGGCTACTGCATAAATGAGTTGGCTCTGGAGCCCTCCTTCCCGAGCGGAGACAAAAATGTGCAAGCCGGTGGCGAAAAACCTGGGAGCTAGCTCACACTAACGCTCGCCTGAAGATGTGCTGGAATTCCAGGGGGTCCCCAGGTCCCACCTGGAGGCTGGCAACCTTTGCCAAAAGCACCATATAGTGTGGCGGAAGGAGATGCTTCGTTTGGGTTTCCTCACCTGACCGCCTCCGTCTCCTGGGCTCTCGGCCTGGGCTGGGGGAAGGGGAGGTCAAGCTGGGTAGCCTGTGTTAAGGTCAAATCAGCATTTGCATTTTAAAATCCATTTCGTGCTGCCGTGACGCTGTCGAGCATACAGAAAGGCAGTGTCACAGCAGCACAGAGACTGATTTAAAAAGGCAGATGTAGATTCGTTAGTCAATCTGTAGCAGTCGAAAAGAGCAAGAGTCCAGAAGCACCTGAAAGACCGACAACATTTGTGAAGTGTTGTGAGTCACCCCTCAGTTCTTCAGAGGGGCAGTCGTCTAAAGGAAGGCATGCCCCCCTACCCCCGACTGCAGCCTTCTCCGCCGAGTACCCCAGCCGCCGTGGCACAGAGCAAGGGTTTCGGAGCGGCACCCCTCCCGGCCTCCGGTCCTCCCCCGCACCTTCGCTGCTTTAACACTCTCTGCCGCCGCTTCTTTCGCCAGCCGCTTTTGAGTCACAGGTGACCCTGCCAAGGAGTCCGTCTAGACTGGAGAGTCATTCCCGAGCTATTCCACTGCTCATTTCCTCTCTCCTGCAACTGGGGGGGGAGGACTTCCCCCGTCCCGTCCCGTCCCAGGCTAGGGGCGTCGACTGCTCTTTCCCCCTCTTTGCCGGCACCGCCTGGCTTGGATGGGGCCTCCATCTTGTGGGCTGCCTGGGCAACGGGAGCAGACGGATGCGGGATGGAGACTAACCACATCAGTCTGCGAATGAGAGCTGCCAGCCTCAAGGTGGCTGGAGCCGTCAGAACTGGAGGTCTCCCAGAAATTATAGCTGATCTCCAGATGGGGCGGGCAGCTGGAAGGGGGGGACTTAGGAGCGGGGTGGGGGCAGCGATGGAATGACATTGTCGGCAGTGAGCTGACATGACACCCCTAGAGTGACTGTAGAGTCTTGCCCAAATGCTAGAGCATCCGTTCCCTAGAATTACAGAAGTAGTAGAAGAAGAATCATAGAATGTTAGAGTTGGAAGGGACCCTGCAGGTCATCTAGTCCAACCCCCTGCACTCTGCAGGAACACAGCCCTACAACACACCCGAAAGAAAGATGGTCGTCCAGCCTCTGCTTGAAAACATCCAGCGAAGGAGCATCCACCACCTCCCGAGGCAGACTGTTCCACTGCTCAACCGCTCTGACAGTTAGGAAGAGAGATTGGATTTATACCCTGCCTTTCACTACCCGAAGGAGTCTCAGAGCACCTTACAATCTCCTTTCCCTTCCCCTCCCCGCAACAGGCACCCTGTGAGGTGGGTGGGGCTGAGAGAGCTCTTTCGATGACTGCTCTTCAGAGAACAGCTCTGAGAGAACTTGTGACTGACCCAGGGTCACCCAGCTGGCTGCATGTGGAGAAGTAGGGAATCAAACCAAATTCTCCCAGATTAGAGTCCGCACTCTTAACCACTACACCAAACTGGCTCTCCTGATGCGCTGACATCACTTCCAGATGCGCAGGAAGCGATGTCTGCATGTTGCCAGCATCCCACCACACTTGACACGCTCTCCCTGCCCCCCACCCCGCTGGCCAGCCAAGAGGTGGCCAGGAAGTGCCCACTGGAGATGGGGGACTGGCAAGCAGTGTTCCCTCTGAGTTAGTGTGAGCTAGCTCACAGTTCTTTAGCCTCCGGCTCACACATTGTTGTCTCAGCTCAGGAAAGGAGCGCTCCAGAGCAAACTGATTAATGCAGTCGCCAAACCGCTCGCTCATAGCTTTAATGCCAGCAGCTCACAAAGTAGAATTTTTGCTCACAAGACCGCTGCTTAGAGGGAGTGTTGCTGGCAAGCCTGTCTCAAGACAACAGAGATCAGTTCCCTTGGAGAAAATGGCTGCTTTGGAGGGTGGTTTCTACGGCCTTATTGCTGGAAGCTCCAGGTGTGATGTCCCTGTGTCTCACACCTCCACACTTCATGGCAAGAGAGACTAGATCGCTAGATAGGCACACTGGCCTTTCTTCCTGTGTCCCTTTTCTGCCGCTGTCCCCTTTGCAACGCAGACTGGGTTCTCAGGGACAACTTCCCTTCCTTCCGTTCTCTCTCAGACGAAAGACGAACTCTCCCCCTGCACGCACCAAGAGAGACTGCGGGCTGTGCCTCTCGCCATCTGCTTCCATCCTTCCGCTAGCAAGTTAGTACTCTATCCTGTCCCTACTCTTTCCTATCCAAAAGTGTACTCCTCAAATAGGGAAGTATTTCTCTGTTAAACTGGCGACGTGGCTCCGTGTAGCTTTGGAAGCTGAGTAACCTGGTAAAGTGAGGCTGCTGCGTTTGTAGTTTTATTTAAGCACTCTGCTAACTAGCGGTAACTGGACTAACCGCACCAGATAACCACCCCACCCCTCAATACTTATATGCTGCTGAGGTCTGTGCTCTTCCCACACCGTGCCCTCTTCAGGCTCTGCCCCCAAATCTCCAGGAATTTCCCAAACCAGAGATGGCAACTTTACCTGCGATGGTCCTACCCAGGAGAGGTGTGTGTGGCACAGACTGGCACAGGGTCAGCTCAGTTGAGGTGTCGCAAAAAAGGATCCTTTTAGGGGTAGCTGTCGGCGCTGCTGCATGCAAGAGCAGGGAATCGTGCCGTTCCTGTTCCCTGAAAAGAAGAAGAGATTGGATTTATACCCCACCCTTCACTGCATCGAGAAGAAGAAGAGAAGAAGAGATTGGATTTATACCCCACCCTTCACTGCATCGAGAAGAAGAAGAGAAGAAGAGATTGGATTTATACCCCACCCTTCACTGCATCGAGAAGAAGAAGAGAAGAAGTGATTGGATTTATACCCCACCCTTCACTGCATCGAGAAGAAGAAGAGAAGAAGTGATTGGATTTATACCCCACCCTTCACTGCATCGAGAAGAAGAAGAGAAGAAGAGATTGGATTTATACCCCACCCTTCACTGCATCGAGAAGAAGAAGAGAAGAAGTGATTGGATTTATACCCCACCCTTCACTGCATCGAGAAGAAGAAGAGAAGAAGAGATTGGATTTATACCCCACCCTTCACTGCATCGAGAAGAAGAAGAGAAGAAGAGATTGGATTTATACCCCACCCTTCACTGCATCGAGAAGAAGAAGAGAAGAAGAGATTGGATTTATACCCCACCCTTCACTGCATCGAGAAGAAGAAGAGAAGAAGAGATTGGATTTATACCCCACCCTTCACTGCATCAAGAAGAAGAAGAGAAGAAGAGATTGGATTTATACCCCACCCTTCACTGCATCGAGAAGAAGAAGAGAAGAAGAGATTGGATTTATACCCCACCCTTCACTGCATCGAGAAGAAGAAGAGAAGAAGAGATTGGATTTATACCCCACCCTTCACTGCATCGAGAAGAAGAAGAGAAGAAGAGATTGGATTTATACCCCACCCTTCACTGCATCGAGAAGAAGAAGAGAAGAAGAGATTGGATTTATACCCCACCCTTCACTGCATCGAGAAGAAGAAGAGAAGAAGAGATTGGATTTATACCCCACCCTTCACTGCATCGAGAAGAAGAAGAGAAGAAGAGATTGGATTTATACCCCACCCTTCACTGCATCTAGAAGAAGAAGAGAAGAAGAGATTGGATTTATACCCCACCCTTCACTGCATCGAGAAGAAGAAGAGAAGAAGAGATTGGATTTATACCCCACCCTTCACTGCATCGAGAAGAAGAAGAGAAGAAGAGATTGGATTTATACCCCACCCTTCACTGCATCGAGAAGAAGAAGAGAAGAAGAGATTGGATTTATACCCCACCCTTCACTGCATCGAGAAGAAGAAGAGAAGAAGAGATTGCATTTATACCCCACCCTTCACTGCATCGAGAAGAAGAAGAGAAGAAGAGATTGGATTTATACCCCACCCTTCACTGCATCGAGAAGAAGAAGAGAAGAAGTGATTGGATTTATACCCCACCCTTCACTGCATCGAGAAGAAGAAGAGAAGAAGAGATTGGATTTATACCCCACCCTTCACTGCATCGAGAAGAAGAAGAGAAGAAGTGATTGGATTTATACCCCACCCTTCACTGCATCGAGAAGAAGAAGAGAAGAAGAGATTGGATTTATACCCCACCCTTCACTGCATCGAGAAGAAGAAGAGAAGAAGTGATTGCATTTATACCCCACCCTTCACTGCATCGAGAAGAAGAAGAGAAGAAGAGATTGGATTTATACCCCACCCTTCACTGCATCTAGAAGAAGAGAAGAAGTGATTGGACTTATACCCCACCTTTCACTGCATCTAGAAGAAGAAGAGAAAAAGAGATTGGATTTATACCCTGCCCTTCACTTGGAGTCTCAGAGCGGCTTACAAACTCCTCTCCCTTCCCCTCCCCACAAGACACCCTGTGAGGTAGGTGGGGCTGAGAGAGCTCTAACACAAACTGCTCTTTCAGGAACAACTGTGCCAGAGCTTGTGACTGACCCAAGGTCACACCAGCAGGTGCAAGTGGAGGAGTGGGGGAATCAAAACCGGTTCTCCCAGATTAGAGTCCGCGCACTTAACCACTACACCAAACTGGCTCTCAATCTAGCATTTGCTCTGCTGTTTTACCAAACCCGCACTGGAACAGAAAAAGATGCCCCTCAAAACAGCATTCAAATACCCCAGGGCTGCGGACTGCAGAGTCACCTCTCGATGGCCACAAAAGCGGCCATCAATCTACACAGACGGCTACCATGAAACCGAGATGTCAAAGGAAGTGAAAGCGGCATGCCGTCTGGACACTGCCATAAAATCTGACAGTCAATCGAGGTGAAAGCGGCATGCAACGGAGAGGGGGATTTCTGTTCCAGTGTGGGTTTGGTAAAACAGCGGAGCAAATGCTTAGATGCAGACTGGGCCAGAGTCTCAGGGCAGCTTGCAATTTCCTTCCCTTCCTCTCCCCACAAGAAAGCCAGGACAAACCATTCGCGTAAGTGATCACTATGAACGTAAACTGAGTAGCGCTGAAGAGTTTATCATCTAGAGGTGTAAGTGCCAGCCATGGACCCTTATGCTGATTTCTATGGCCTGTTTATCGGCTAGTAAGTGTCTGTTCGTAGTCTAAATGAGAAAGATCGGAACATTTCTTCTCTACTCTGAATGGCCGAGATACAACATCAGGCTCGCCAGCACAAATGGCTGTTTGTGCAATTGCAGGTAAAGCCATTTAGGTGCCTGCCCTCTGAGGCAGGTGGGGGCTGAGAGAGCTCCGAGAGAACTGCCCTCGAGAGAACAGCTCTGGGAGAACTTGTGAGTGACCCATGGTCGCCCGGCTGGCTGCACGTGAAGGAGGAGTGGGGAATCGAATCCGGTTCTCCAGAGGAGAGTCCGCCGCTCTTAACCGCTACACCAAATTGGCACCAATCACTGTTTTGTTTGCAGTTGAAGTTCTTGTTAAGGGCAGGGGAGCACGCCAAGCTGTATTCCCCCCCCCCAACAGTTGACAACCTGACGTACAAAAAAATAATATGAAAGTGGAGCGGTGGTGTGTGTGACAGCAGGTTAAGACCTAGCGGATATGAAGAGCTAGCGCAGCTGCTCTTACGCCATCTGATGTTTATTTAATAATTGCCGGCAACGTGCTCCGCTGTGCCCTGTCCTGAGAACAACGTCGCAGAGTTTCTGCCCCAGGGGGCTCCAGGCCTGCATCCCTAGGTATGTTTATCAATAAGAAATGCCCAGTCAACAGAGCAGGGCTTCCTTCCGAGGGAACGGAGCTTCCTGGCAGTTGCGTGCAAGAATGAGAGATGCGGGACGGAGCCCGGGAGACCTCTGAAAGCGCAACAAACAGCACATGGCGGTTAACACAGGAGGATGGCAGGAGAAAGGCCCGCATGAGGTCCGCAGACGTTCCCGTTTTAATTCAGACTGATTCAAACAAGAGTTGATTTCAAGATCTGGGGTGGGGGACAGAGACTAAGAAGTGTTTTTGGGCGGAAGCCGTTTGGTTTCGAAAAGAAGAGGGAAAGGCGTTGACCTCAATTCCCTTTAAGAACCGGTGGGGGGAAAGACATTTTCTCAAGGGCCGGGTCAACGTCTGCAACGGCAACAAGTTAGCAATAGACCTTGGCATCTAGTCGTGCCAGCCACAGGTCCACGGAAACGTCTTCGGACAGCGCTGGCTCTTTGGCTTGGAAACGGAGATGAGCATCGCACCCCTGGAGTTGGATTCGACTGGGTTTCGAGCAAGGGAAACCTTTACCTAGCAGTAGACAAGAGGAAGAGGCCAGTAGCACCTTAAAGACTAGCAAAATTGGTGGCAGAGGTTTCATGAGTCACTTCTCACTGCTTCAGAGACAGCTAGAATCTGAGCCCATCTGTCCTTCCGCCTTGAAGAGTGGAGTGATTTCAGATGCCTCTGAAACAGGCCAGTCCCTACAACAAAAAGTAAATAGACATAACTCTGACATTAGAAACTACAACCAGTGGGGGAATGTTTTAACCTTCCAGAACATTCAGTTGCTGACCTAAGAGTAGCAGTTCTCTTACAAACTAATTTCAAAGGAGATTAGTGATACTGATAATGAAGCTCAAGACAATGCATCCTCCTGGACTGAATCAAGACCTTGGTTTCCTGTCTCATTACTAATGCTGATTTCTCCATGGCTACAACCCCCCCTGCATATCACACCTAATCCAATCATGCATGCTATTGTCATTCACCTGCTATTGTCATTTGCCACCTAATGTGGAGATCATGCCACTCTCTGAGATAGAAGGACAGACGGACTCACATTCTAGTTGTCTCTGAAGAAGTGAACAGTGCCTGGCAAAAGCTCACACCCTACCACAAATTTTGTTGGGCAACGAAGTTATGGGAGAAGCTGTACTTGTGCAACTTCTGTCTTCATCAGAGCACTAGCTCCGGTTGCATAAGGAAACCCGAGCACCTGGGTTTATGCACACACGAGCCCAATCAAATTGTGCGGGACAGCGCCAATCGCCTTTCTGAGTGGGCGGGGAAAGCAGAAGAAACCGAACCAAACCTTTCATCCCCCTCCCTTCCTTTCAAAACAAATGAGCCGTGCTACTGCTGAATGGGACATTACGGGCCACAGCTGTTTGTGTGCTCAGCTGGATCACAGCCGCAAAAGGCAATGCCAGGTTTGCAGGCCAACAACATACAATTTAGCAGGGTGAATAGAATGGTGAAACTGGACATTGGTGAGTTTGGGGTGCCCCCTGCTGGAGTTGAACAGGCAGTACATTTAAGCACCCAAAACATAAGAATATAAGAGAAGCCAATGTTGGATCAGTCCAATGGCCCATCCAGTTCAACACTCTGGGTCACACAGTGGCCAAAAATACCAGGTGCCATCAGGAGGGCCACCAGCGGGGCCAGGACACTAGAAGCCCTCCCACTGTTGCCCCCCCCAGAAGCACCAAGATCACAGCGCATCACTTGACCCAGACTGAGAGTTCCTATCTATACCTTGTGGCTGATAGCCACTGATGGACCTCTGCCCCATATGTTTATCCAATCCCCTCTTGAAGCCGTCCATGCTTGTAGCTGGCAGTGAATTCCACACGTCAATCACTCTTTGGGTGAAGAAGGATTTCCTTTTATCCGTTCTAACCCGACCGCTCAGCAATTTCATTGAGTGTCCATGCGTTCTTATATTGTGAGAAAGGGAGAAAAGGACCTCTTTCTCAACCTGCTCTATCCCAGGCATAATCTTATAAACCTCATAAGAACATAAGAACGTAAGAGAAGCCAATGTTGAATCAGGCCAATGGCCCATCCAGTCCAACACTCTGTGTCACGCAGTGGCCAAAAATACCAGGCGGCCTCAGGAGGTCCAGCTGTGGGGCCAGGACACTAGAAGCCCTCCCACTGCTGCCTCGATCATGTCACCCCTCAGCTGTCGTTTCTCCAGGCTAAAGGGCCCCAAGCGCTTCAACCTTTCTTCATAGGGGAAGTGTTCCAACCCTTTGATCATTCTAGTTGCCCTTCTCTGCACTTTTCCCAATGCTAAATGAAGGGAACTAGTGAGAACCTGACGCCTGCCCCTAGGGTTGCCAATTCCAGGTTGGGAAATTCCCGGAGATTTGGGGAGCAGAGCTTGGGGAGGGTGGTGACTGGGGAAGGGAGGGGCCTCAGTGGGGTATAATGCCATAAACTCCACTCTCCAAAGCAGCTCTTTTCTCCCCGCGAACCGATCTCTGTAGTCTGGAGAGCTATTGTAATTCTGGGAGATCTCCAGCCCCCAGCCCCGCCATGGGGCATTGGCAGGGCTATTTTGGGGCAGGAACGCACAAGAACGGAGTTCCGGCTGGCTCCCAAGCTGGCCACGCCCAGCAGGAACTCATTAGCATAACAGGCCACACCCAACAGCAGAAACTCACTAGGATTGGCTACATTAGGGATGTGTGGCCTAACATGCAAAGGAGTTCCTGCTACAAAAAAAGCCCTGGGTTTTGGCAACAAACAAGGTAAACAGAATAGGAAGCAAAAGGTGGGTGTGGCTGGATGACCACACTTCTGGTAACATGGGGGTGTGCTGTGCTGTCAGGGGTGTGGCCTAATATGCTAATGAGTTTCTGCTGTTGGGTGTGGCCTATTATGTTAATAAGTTCCTGCTCGGCTTTTTCTACCAAAAAAGCCCTGGGCATCGGTAACCTTCTTTGCCCAACAGGTGCCCAAGTACACAGGAGGATCTGCCAGGTATTTGTGAACCATATATTCAGGTCCCACACATCAATACTTTATGAGATTTGCCATCAGATACTAGAGACTCTATGCCAGGGGTGTCGAATTCATTTGTTACGAGGGACAGATCTGACATCAATGAGACCTTGTTGGGCCGGGCCATGTGTGCCATAAAATATAATGCCAGGTAGCAGAGATATAAACTTTATAAAGGACACAAACACAAAGGGCTTTTTTTTAACTTAAAATAAAAACATACTCAAAACATTACCACTCTTGCAATATTTTGTTTTGTTTAACGGTGTCTGACAACTGACACCTCTTGCTCTGAATTATTGCATCGAAATGTCTGTGCTGTTGCAGTCTTGAATCTGCTGTTCAGGTGTGTATCCGTAAGCTGCAAACCTACGATGACGCAGCAGCAGCAGAACTGGAAGAGGAAGCAGGAGACAGCCAGTTCCACTGTGGGCCTGATAGAAGCCCTCTGGGGGCCTGATCCAGCCCCCGGGCCGCATGTTTGACACCCCTGGACTATGCTAACTGTGCTGTCTCTTCCAGTTTGTGTTTTAATTTTATTAGACTTGTATCCCGCCCTCCCCACAAGCAGTAGTCCAAAAGATGTCAGACTGGCCATCGCGAGGGCCAGGGCCTTCTCAGTGGCGGCTCCACACTGGTGGAATGAGCTTCCGGAGGACATCAGATCCCTGTGGGACCTTTTACAGTTCTGCAGGGCCTGTACAACGGAGCTCTTCCACCAGGCCTTCGATTAGGAGCCACCAGGGCTCTTTTTGTAGCAGGAACTCCTTTGCATATTAGGTGACACACCCCTAATGTAGCCAATTCTCCAAGAGCTTAGAGAGCTCTTCTTACAGGGGTACTGTAAGCTCTTGGAGGATTGGCTACATTAGGGGTGTGTCACCTAATATGCAAAGGAGTTCCTGCTACAAAAAGAGCCCTGGGAGCCACCACAGATGAACGAGCTATTAAAAAACATCTAATACGGCCAGCATGTTATTGGCACTCTACCGGGGATAACGGTCTAGCCATACTAGACCACCTTAAGAACATAAGAGAAGCCAATGTTGAATCAGGCCAATGACCCATCTAGTCCAACGCTCTGTCACACAGTAGCCAAAATATACCAGGTGCCATCAGGAGGTCGACCAGTGGGGCCAGGGCACCAGAAGCCCTCCCACTGTTGCCCCCCACCCCAAGCACCAAGAATACAGAGCATCCCTTGCCCCAGACTGAGAGTTCCTATCTATACCTTGTGGCTAGTAGCCACTGATGAACTTCTGCTCCATATCTTTATCCAATTCCCTCTTGAAACTGTCCATGCTTATAACTTTATAACAATTGCCACCCACACTTTGCTGTTTGTACTTAATCTGCACTTTATATATTATTGTTGGGATTTTATCTGTGTTTTACTGTAATTTTAATTTATTGTATGACGCCTTGAGTCTGCTTGCCAGGCAAGGCGGGATATAAATCAAAATAAATAAATAAATATGTTGTCGAAGGCTTTCACAGCCGGAGTTCATTAATTGTTGCAGATTTTCCAGGCTGTATGGCCGTGGTCTTGGCACTGTAGGACCTGATGGGTTTGCCAGCCACTGAGACTGGCACCCTCAGAGGTATAACACAGAAAGATGGATTATTCTCTGTGTTAAGGTGAGAAGAAAAATGGTAGGCAGGAGATTTATGTCTACTCAGGAAGGTGGGGTAGGGCTGAGTCATTCTCTTGTAGGAGTTCCCCAGGCTGTGACATGCTAATGGGAAAACGGGACTGGCTTACTTAACCTTGGGGGGGGTATCAATGGATCAGTGGGCAGCTACTCTGTAAAGAAAATAATAAAATAATAAATAAATCCATAACAAAATAATAAAAAATTTAAAGTAGAAGAAGAGATTGGATTTATAGCCCAGCCTTCACTACCCAAAGGAATCTCAGAGCAGCTTCCAAACTCCTTTTCCTTCCCCTCCCTACAACAGACATGCTGTGAGGCAGGTGGGGCTGAGAGAGCTCTTTTCGAGAACTGCTCTTGAGAGAACAGCTCTGAGAAAACTCGTGACTGACCCAAGGTCACCCAAGCTGGCTGTATGTGGAAGAGCGGGGGAATCCAACCCAGTTCCATGCTCCTAACCACTGCAACAAATTGGCTCTCAGAAATGCAGTGAACCAAAGACTTTGCCATCTGTTTTCAAGGGTCCTGGAATGCCTCTTCCCCTCTTTTGGATTCAAGACCCCAGACCTCAGTGGACCCAAGTGCCAAAATACTTCCCTTGTCTTACAGAACAGCATAACGGTCACCCTTTTGTGGCTTCCAAGGGCTCTTGACTTCTTTGTTCATTCTCTGGCCCGTCCTACAAAACAGGGTTGTTGTTCCTCCTTTTTTTATATATAAAGAACCAAAAATCCTTCCCCTTTTTCGGGCTGCCCACCAGGATCCGATCTGGCACTGCCCAGACTCACACCTCTTGTTATTTGCCAGGCGGTCCACAGGCTGGTGCCACACGGCCGCGCATCTGGGCCCAAGTTCCAAGACTTCCACGGGGCATAGCAAGGAGACTTTTCCTTCCCTGCGCCGTCTCTGGCAGGAGCCCGGAGAGGGTGTGCAAATAAGAGGGGTTCCACGGGAACCCGCGGGCACTTTGCTCACAGCCACCTCTCAGGATCTGGTGCGCAGGTGGGGGGTAGCGTTGCCAAATCAAGGGTGGGAAACTCCTGGAGATTTGGGGATGGAGCCTGAGGGAGTGGGGTACAAGGCCATAGAGTACACCCTCCAAAGACTGGTAAAGGTTTCCCCTTGCTCGAAAGCCAGTCGAATCTGACTCTAGGGTTGCGGTGCTCATCTCTGTTTCTAAGCCGAAGAGCCAGCGCTGTCCGAAGACTTTTCCGTGGTCATGTGGCTGGCGTGACTAGACGCCGAGGCGCACGGAACGCTGTTACCTTCCCACCAAAGCGGTCCCTACTTATCGACTTGCAATTTCTTGCTTTCCAAGGGCTCCCTGTAAAAATCACACCTGGGTTGCCGACTCCAGGTTGGAGAATACCTGGAGATTTGGGGATGGAGCCTGAGGGGGTGGGGTACAAGGCCATAGAGTACACCCTCCAAAGATTGGTAAAGGTTTCCCCTTGCTCGAAAGCCAGTCGAATCCGACTCTAGGGATGCGGTGCTCATCTCTGTTTCCAAGCCGAAGAGCCAGCGCTGTCCGAAGACCTTTCCATGGTCATGTGGTTGGCACGACTAGACCCCGAGGCGCACGGAACGCTGTTACCTTTCCACCAAAGCGGACCCTACTTATCGACTTGCAATTTCTTGCTTTCCAAGGGCTCCCTGTAAAAATTACACCTGGGTTGCTGACTCCAGGTTGGAGAATACCTGGAGATTTGGAGGATGGAGGAGGGCGGGGTTTGGGGGGCACAATGCCACAGAGTCCAGCTTTCGAAGTGGCCATTTTCTCCAGGTGAGCCCATCTCTGTCGCCTGGAGTTCAGTTTTTTAGCCTCCAGCCCACTGATCTTTATCTTAGCTCAGGGAGGAGGGCTCCAGAGCAAACTAATTTATGCATTAACCAAATCGCTCACAACTTTAACGCCAGCAGCTCACAAAGCAGAATTTTTTTGCTCACAAGACTCCACAGCTTAGAGGGAGCCTTGAACTCGTAAAGGCGGGTGATCTCCAGGCACCACCTGGAGACTGGCAACCGTACATCGCATCCCCCTCAGTGGAGGGGGAGCAAAGCGGCGCGCGACATGGCGGGGCCCCCAACGGCCTCTCGGCTCCCGCTCATCTCGCGCGCCCCGTCCCGCTCACGGGAGAGGCCGCGCGAACTACAAGTCCCAAGAGCCCTAGCGCAAAACCGTCCAATGGAAGACGGCGCGGAGGCCAAGGCCGCCTCCTCATTGGCCGGCGCGCGGGCGCGCGCGCCAGCCTGGGCGCCTTCTGTCCTCCCGCTCAGCGCGCGCCGTTGGGGGAGGCGCGAAGGCGGCCGAAAAAGGGCGGGAAGGGCGAGGGCTGCCCCAGAGAGAAAAGATGCCTGAGGTGGGGACGGGTCTGGCAATCCCCTTATTTGAGTCAGTGCAGAAAACGAAACCTCCAGTGTTTCATAGAACAGAGTTAGAGAGTCCAGTGGCAGTCTGAGGACCGACAAGCTTTCTTGTCCACGTGCACTTATTTCAGATAGTTTATGCCCATTGATAAATAGGATGCGCAGAGTAGTGTCAGGAAGGAGGAGAATAAGGAGTTTAGATCGCCCTGTTGCCACGAAGCAATGGGATATGGCTTTGGATTTTATACCTGCTTCCATGGATCCTAAATTAACTGTCTGTCTGTCCTATCTGATGTATCAGCAATTTCATGGAGTGCCCACAAGGAGTTCTTGTCTTGTGAGAGAGAAAAGTACCTCTTTCTCGACCTGCTCTATCCCAGGCATAATCTTGTAAACCTCGATCATGTCACCCCTCAGCCGTCGTTTCTCCAAGCTAAAGAGCCCCAAGCGTTTTAACCTTTCTTCTTAGGGAAAAGTGTGCCAACCCTTTTATCCTTCTGGTTGCCTTTCTCTGCACTTTTTCCAAAGCTATAATATCCTTTTTGAGGTGTAGTGACCATTGTTCCCTCTAAGCTGAGTTAGTGTGAGCGAGCTCACCGTTTTTTAGCCTCCGGCTCACAAATTTTTGTCTGAGCTCAGGAAGAATAGCTGGAGAGCAAACTCATTTATGCAGCAGCCAAATCTTTCACTCACAACTTTAATGCCAGTAGTTCACAAAGTAGAATTTTTTGCTCAGAAAACTCCACAGCTTAGAGGGAACATTGGTGGTGACCAGAACTGTACACAGTACTCCAAATGAGGTCGCACCATCGATTTATACAGGGGCATGATGATACTGGCTGATCTGTTTTTAATTCCCTTACTAATAATCCCCAACATAGCGTTGGCCTTTTTGATTGCAGTTGCACACTTGTCTGGACATTTTCTTCTTTTTTTTCTCCCAAGTTTTTATTTACACCAGTTTGGTGTAGTGGTTAAGTGCACGGACTCTTATCTGGGAGAACCGGGTTTGATTCCCCCACTCCTCCGCTTGCACCTGCTGATGTGACCTTGGGTCAGTCACAAGCTCTGGCACCGCTGTTCTCTCAAGGACAGTTTCTGTCAGAAGTTCTCTCAGCCCCACCTACCTCAAGGGGTGTCTGTTGTGGGGAGGGGAAGGGAAAGGAGTTTGTAAGCCGCTCTGAGACTCCCAAGTGAAGGGCGGGGTATAACTCCAATCTCCTCTTCTATTTTCATGAACATACACAAACATAAATAAAACATAAATGGAGACATAAATTGAATGTAAATTGTACTTTTAGTGCCATCTCATCTCCCTGCAGGCCAGGGTGGGCACATTGTGGCACAAATGCCACAGAGCCCACCTTCCAAAGCAGCTGTTTTCTCCAGGGGAACTGATCTCTTTTGCCTGGAGATCCGTTGTAATTGCAGGAGATCTCCAGCCACCACCTGGACATTGGCAACCCTACTTGGGAGGGTGAAGAGTTGCCGTGGGGCCGCAGCTCTAAGGAAGGCGGAGCTGAGAGGAGAGCAGATGGGGGAGCAACAGCTAGAGAGGAGCAGCCAGACTGCAGGCCAACCAGTGCTAGCTCCCTAGAGAGAGTGCTAGAGAACCAGTTTGGCGTTGTGGTTAAGAGCAGCGGACTCTAATCTGGGAGGACCGGGTTTGATTCCCCACTCCTCCACTTGCACCTGCTGGATGACCTTGGGCAAGCCATAGTTCTGTCAGAGCTGTTCTTGAAAAAAAGAGCAGTTTCTGTCGGAGCTCTCTCAGCCCTGCCTACCTCACAGGGTGTCTGCTGTGGCTGCTCTGTAAATTTGTAAGCTGCTCTGAAGACCCCTTTGGGTAGTGAAGGGCGGGGTATAAATCCAGTCCCCTCTTCTTCTTCCTTTGGGGGAAAGGCCTCCTTGAGCCCAAGACGCTGCCTGAGAGTAGGAGCAGGGAACTAGGAACCAGCAGTGGCCAGGGGAAGAGGGATAAAAGGCCCCAGTTGAAAGCAGCAAGGGGGCAGCAGACTGGAGGCTGGGAGAGGGCTGTGGGCGAGCTGTCTTGTGCAACCCTTTTAGTCTTAAAAGAGCCAGGTGAGCGGTCACAGAATTGTGGATGCTCCATTCAAAACCCAAACACGCTTAAACAAATAGCGTTTATTGAAGGGTGAGGGAAACAGTAGGATCAGACTGGGAGCTTTTACAGTAAGAATAGAAACTCTAATGAGCAATACCAAACTTTTTTTGGGGGGGATAAAATCTCTAGCCGCTTTCCCTCACAGTCACCAAGAAGCAAGCCACACTCTCTCAGGACGGGAGGCTCACTAAAGAAAATGGCCACTCTTCCACTTAACTACCTTTCTCTTTCTCCACAGTTGCTTTCCTCAGAGCCTGGTTGGGACAGGAGTTTTTGGATGGTAGCAGTCGCTGTCTTTGGCATTTGGAATTCCAGGTGTTGGAAACGTCTCCTGCCCAACTAAAGACTGATCCGGAAAATGTGACTGGTCCAAAATGCAGCTCTTTGGGGTACTTACAGTTGGAGGGCGGTGTAAGTGTCGCTCATCAAACGTGTTACAAGGATGACCTAGATACAAATGACCACTCTGTGGGCTAATGCTGTTCTGCTCCTCGTGTTTATTATAGACGGGAAAGGGAGCTCAAGAGGATGGGAAAGGAGTTGAAGGAAGCTCAATTTGAAAAGAGGGCACTCATGCGGGAGAGCCAAAAACTCTTTGAGATCTTGTGGAGGTGAGAAATGTCTTGGTCACCAGTTTTCAAACGTGATACAAGGACAACATAGATACAACTGACCACTCTGGGCTAATGCTGTTCCGCTCTTTATGTTTATTATAGACGGGAAAGGGAGCTCGAGAGGATGGGAAAGGAGTTGAAGGAAGCTCAATTTGAAGAGAGGGCACTCATGCAGGAGAACCAAAAACTCTTTGAGATCTTGCGGAGGTGAGAAATGTCTTGGATACCAGTTTTCAAACGTGATATAAGGACAATATAGATACAACTGACCACTCTGTGGGCTAATGCTGTTCTGCTCTTTGTGTTTATTATAGACAGGAAAGGGCATTCAAGAAGATCAAAGAGGAGTTGGCCAAAGTTAAATTTGAATATAGAGCAGTCGCCCGGGAGAACCAGAAACTTTTTAAAATTTTGCGGAGGTGAGAAATGTATTGGGTACCAGTTTTCTCTATTATAATTGGCATGAGTCTCTATGTGTCTTCCTAATTCCTTCTTTGATGCCCCGCCTTTCCCCTTGATGGGGGCCCAAAGCAGCCGGCCTGGTTTTCTCCTCCACTCTCTCTTCACAACACCCAATAAGGTCGGTTAGGATGAGTCACCCAAAAATGTTAAATGGCAGAGTAGGGATTTGAACCTGGGTCTTCCAGATCCTAGTCTGTGTCTGTAACTACCACAGCAGGCTGGTTCTCTGTAGTGCAGTAGTGAAGATGGTGCAGTAGTGAAGATGGGGTGCCAGGAACCCCATTTGAGATCACGGAAAGATATGTACCAGAAGAGAAAAACCACGGTAACAGCACTAATTAACAATTCTTACAAATTCATTTTATATTTAAATGAACAGTGCATTGCATATCACTTGTGGAAAATTATAATAGAATTATAATAGAATTGCACGGGAAAGTTACAATCTTCGTTTCTTCACGTGTAAAGTTCAAAACCTTTAAAGGATTCAGCAATAGGAACTCAGTCCTTATGTGTAGAGAGTTCATCAAACGAGAAGAGTCTTCTTGGAGAGGAAAACATGTCACGCCTCAGTAGAGCATCCTAATCAAAGGAACAGGAAGTCGCTGGGAGCAGTTCCTTCTCCAAATCTCCTGTGAAATGCAGGCTCCTTTGCAGGCACTCCAGATAGAAGCTCGTGGTGCCAGAACCAGTGTTTGGACCGGGCAGTGCTGTAGGTCTCCTTCAGAGGACCATCCCAGAGTATAGGGATGTGTCACTTGGGGTGGTCCAAAGATTTGGGGGGAGGGGGGCATAGCCCGGCCCCAGAGTCTGCCTGTGTGATTGTCCTGGGGGGCGCCTCACTCTGGAGCAGCTGGCACGAGAACCAGGCTTTGGACCAGGAAACAGCACCTGTCCCCTTGAAGAGGATGGTTCCAGGAACCTGGGGATGTATGACATGTGGTGGTCCAAACCATATTTTGGGTTTCAAGGACAAGACGCCGAACCAGCTCCTTATTGAAATCTCCTTTGAAATACAAGCCTCTTTGAGGAACTCCAGATAGAAGCTTGTGGCACCAGAACCAGTTGTTGGACCAGGCAGTGCTGTATGTCTCCTTGAAGGGGAGAGTCCCCTGAAGATGGGGGTGTATGACATATGGTTGTCCAGACCTTATCTCAGGGTTCGGAGCTTTCAAACCCTCCTCAGTGTTTTAGGTTGCATTCATGAATAAAACACGAATAAGGAATGACTCGGGGACTGGGAATAAGGAACCAGCTGCAGCCATCTGGGAAAAGTGCTCTTTATTTTCTCCCTGTGGTGAGATCCTAAGGCCGCAGATGGCATCTAGAGAGAGCATCTCCAGAAAGGGGAGCTCAGTGTGTCTTGCTTCCCATATTGCTTTGGAAGCAGAAAACAAGAATCGACAGATACAACCAGATTCGCAACACTTAAAAAAAAGTATGCAGATTTGGTGCCAGTTTGGTGCAGTGGTTAGGAGCGCAGACTCTGATCTGGGAGCAATGGGTTTGATTCCCCATTCCTCCACATGCAGCTGCTGGGTGACCTTGGGCAAGTCACAGCTCTCTCAGAGCTGTTTTCTCATGAGCAGTCCTCAAAAGAGCCTTCTCAGCCCCACCTATCTCAAGTGTCTGTTGTGGGGAGAGGAAGGGAAGGAGATTGTAAGCCGCTCTGAGACTCAGGGCAGGGCATGAATCCGATCTCCTCCTCCTCCTCCTCCTTCTTCTGTAACTATTATTGCCCTATAGTGATCCCTTCTTAACAGGAAACTATGAATCTAGTCCCAATCCTGAGAGATACATGAGAACAGGGTATTTTTTCCCCTCCCCAGAATTTGTAAGGAGGAGCCGGGAATTGGCATAGATCCCTTGACCCTAATTCCACCTCCCCTACTGTTCATCCCCTCATTCAGTGTGTGGGGGATAATTAAGACTATGGAAAGCACCTTTCCTCCAGTCTTAACTAATCTCCTTAATGACTACTCCTTCAGCTTCAAAGCGGTCAGAGTCCTTAACATTTATGGTATCCGCAACTGAGATGTGTCTGTGTGTGTGGGGGGGGGTCATCTACAACCCTCCCTGTAAACTGCTTGGGGTTTGAACCAGCTAATTTCCCCTTCCTCTTGGGTTTCTATTTTTTCCTCCCTTTTAACTGACGCCCTGTGGCCCTTTTGTTCCAGAACTCCTCATAAGAGAACAAAAGAATATAAGAGAAGCCAATGTTGAATCAGGCCAATGGCCCATCTCGTCCAACACTCTGTCACACAGTGGCCAAAATATACCAGGTGCCATCAGGAGGTCCAGCAGTGGGGCCAGGACACTAGAAGCCCTCCCACTGCTGTCCCCTCCAGCACCAAGAATAGAATGCATCACCTGTCCCAGACTGAGAGTTTCCATCTATACCCTGTGGCTAATAGCCACTGATGGACCTCTGCTCCATATGTTTATCTAATTCCCTCTTGAAGCTGTCCATGCTTGTAGCCTCCACCACCTCCTGTGACAGTGAATTCCATGCATTAATCACTCTTTGGGTGAAGAAGGACTTCCCGTACCTCAATCTGACTCAGGTCTTTCAACACCCCCTCCCGAAATCAGTGGTTCTGGAGTGGGCAAGCAATTCTCATCTTCCACAGTGAAGACAGAGGGAAAATGTATTCAGCTTCTCAGCCATTTCCCTATCATCCTTCAGTACTCCTTTTACCCCTTGGTCATCCAAGGGCCCTACTGCCTCCCTGGCTGGTTTCCTGCTTCTAATGTATTTGAAGAAAGTTTTATTGTTGGTCTTTATGTTTTTCGCGATATGCTCCTCTTATTCCCTTTTTGCCTGCCTGATCACATACTTGCATTTTATTTACCACAGCCTGTGTTCCCTTTTATTAACCTCACTTAGAGTAGTTTTCCACCACTTAAAGGAATCTTTCTTACCTTTTACAGCTTCCATTACTTTGTTTGTTAACCATGCAGGCTTTTTTCTATACCTATTTGTGCCTTTCCTAACCTGCGGTATATATTTTTTGTGAGCTTCTAGGATTGTAGTTTTAAATAGTCTCCAAGCTTCCCCAATGGCTTTGACCCTTTCTACTTTTCCTTTCAGTTTCCTCCTCACATGTCCCCTCATTTCAGAGAAGTTACCCCTTTTAAAGTTAAAAGTGGTTGTGTTGGTCTTTTTGGGCAATTCCCTATTTATACAAATGTTGAACTCAGTAACATTATGGTCATTGTTCCCAAGCGGTGCAAACACTTTTACATCTCTCACCAGGTCTTGGGCATTACTTAGGACCAAATCCAGGATCGCCTCTCCCCTGGTAGGTTCCGTGATCATCTGCTCCATAGCATAGACATTGAGAGTGTCAAGAAACTCAATCTCTGTTTCCCAACTCGAACACATATTGACCCAATCAATGCGTGGGTAGTTAAAATCACCCACTATGACACAGTTATTTTGTCTGGCCGCTACCTTTAATTCATTCCTCATTTTATAATCCTCCTCTATCTTTTGATCTGGTGAGTGATAACAAACTCCCAGTGTTAAGCTTCCTTTCGGGCCCACTATTTCAACCCGTAGCATTTCCAGAAGTGAATCCAATTCTCTTACCCTCTCAATCTTACTGGACCGTATACCCTCTCAGACATACAGAGCCACTCCACCTGCAACCCTCCCCCCCATCCTTCCGATATAATTTATAACCAGGAATCTGTCTTCCCAGTTATATGCTAGTAGAATACAACGACAGTCAAGTGGCACCTTAAAGACTAACGAAATATGTGGCAGGGTGTGAGCTTTCGTGAGTCACTGCTCACTTCTTAAGATACAGCGAGAATGGGAGCTTTCCTATTTATTGGAAAGTGGGGAGATTTCAGATGCTGAAGGACAAATGAGAATAGCAGATGGATGACAATAGCAGGTGTGATTGAATTTAGGTGAGATGTGCAGAGGGGTGATATGCTACTGATATGAGCAGTCTTCAATTTCTGCAATAAGGACCTGGTTTTTAATTTTAAACTGAGCTCTTGGTTTGGACCTTAGCCCTACGTTCATCCCCTTCCCTGGGTTTGCCCCACTGTGGCCTGTTCCAGCCCTGGTTCACCTTTTATTTTGGATGGTCAAATAATCCATGCACGACCTGGGCTTTGAAAGGAGAGCCCGGCACGTGGGTGTCGGAGAAGAGGACGCTGATGATGTACTCTCCAGGTCTCATGGGCAGGTAGATCACGGACCAAGTGCCGTCGCTTTTGTGTCGGCACTCGAACTTGGCTGCCCCGGGGCCTTCCACCGTCAGGCAAAGGCCTCCATTCCCACCGTCCTTGGCATCGATGGTGAAGGCGGCCGGGCAGCCGGCAATGCCGCTCTTCAGGCCTGCTCCGTAGGCATTCACCTGGGGAAAGGAGGAAGATGGGCAATGACCACGTCTGCAGTCCACAGATCCTTAAGCTCAGGGTTCCTTGACATGGTGCCTGTGGGCACCACGGAATCTGCTGCCCCCTTTTCCTGGTGCTCGCCAAGTGTTTTCAGAAAGTGGGTGAGGCTTTTGCCCAGCAAGGCTTCTGATTGGCTGCGCAGCTTAAAAGGCACCCTGTTAAACATGGCTGGATCGCCCATTGGGCGAGCTTGGCGCTTGCCTAGGGCACGCCGGCCTTAGGGGTGCCAAATGGCGCCCCGCTCCCCCCCCAAAAGCACCCCCCTGCCGCCCTAACCGGGCGTCCACAGCCGCCGCTGCCGAAAAGCGCCCAGCTAGGGTGCAAGTTGCCCTCCCCTCCTCCCAGGAGGAGGACACCTCGATGTCCTT